>VXBR01009091.1:179746-252424 GCA_013400215.1 Cisticola juncidis | reverse complement strand
GGTCCGGCCCCGACCCCCGGCGGGACCCCGCGTCTCCGGGCACTGCCCCGCGCCCCTGCCCGAGCACGGACGGGTCCCATGACCCCTGCCGGATAGGCGGAGGATATGGGACACGCAGGCATGGGGCTCTGTCCCCGTACGAATCCCTCTCCGGCCCCTTCCCGGGCCCGCCCGTCTCTCCCCGGGGCGTCACAGCAGGTGTGAACACAAACCCGCTTCCCGGGGGC
The DNA here is from genome assembly GCA_013400215.1 of Cisticola juncidis. Taxonomy (NCBI): domain Eukaryota; kingdom Metazoa; phylum Chordata; class Aves; order Passeriformes; family Cisticolidae; genus Cisticola; species Cisticola juncidis. The sequence goes on along the minus strand of VXBR01009091.1, from coordinate 252,197 downwards.
AAATCGCACCGTTTGAACCAGCACCCCTAGGGGCTCTAAACAGCGGTCTCTAGCTGCCGAGGGTCAACCCCAGGAGGCTGCCGAGCTCCGGGGAAGCAGATTCAAGACCACCCTGGGGAACTTCCTCAGCCTGCAGCAGGTCCCCGAGGCGGCTGCGGGGACACCCCGGAGTGTGCCGGGGCTCGAGCGTTCTTTTCGTTGCTGGTAGCCCCAGAGGAGAAAGTCGGGTTTCCTCTCGCTTCCAGCTCTTCTCCCGCAGCACTGGGCAGAGCCGCGGCCCGGAGCTAGAGGGTCGGCAGGCTGGAGTCACCACTCCCCGTGGCCCCGGGCCGCGACTTCTCGGAGCACAGCCGTTCAGTGCTCAGGAGCAGGGATCTGAGGGGCGCCGCAGGTGGGCAGGGAGTCCTGTCCTGTCCGAGACGATCGGGACACTCACTCGGGTGTCGGCTCCGCGCATCGGCGGGCACACCGGTAGCGGGCACCACGGGTGTCACCGGCAGCCGGCACTCCGTGAAGACGGGGCCACGATTTCGCCAGCCCCGAGGATGTGTTGGAACAAAGGTGTTAAACTATTTAAAGTATTTTAAACAATTAAAATGACGATTTCCTACTGCTCGTTTTTCGCCATCCTCTCTCCGGCCGCATCGCCCAGAGACTCTCCCCTCAAGGGCCGGGGCTTTTCCCCGAGGTGTTGGGGAGAGAACCAAGCTCCCCTTCTCTCTCCGGCCCGGGACACATTCCTGACGGTCCCCTTGGGTGATCTGCTCATCCCGTTTTCTCTTGTGTTCTTTTCCTCCTCGGGACAGGCGGTGCCGCCGCACAGCTGTGGGGCTGACCTGCTCCTTCTTTCGCCCTGCCCCGCTTGTTTCGCCAAGGAGGGCAGCGCTCCGGGGGAGCCTCCAGCCCGCAGCCCCGACGGGCTCCGGCCGTCCCGGGCACCGTGGGTCAGCGGGGGCCGCGGCGCCCGGAGAGAAACAGGCTCAGCCCCCGCACGCTTCCCTCGTTTAAATAGTCCTGCAACAGAGCCGCTTTCACCGGTGAAACCCGCTCGAAGCGTCGGGGCCAAGGCGGATGAATCGCAGCGGTGCGGAGTGCGGCCAGGGCTTCTGCCCGAATGTGCCCCCTGGGTTGACACCGGGGTGTTTCATCCTCTGCCGGTGTAGTCGGGGCTTCGGGGAGAGCCAGCTCCCTTCTTGCTGCCGATATCCCCACCCAGACGTCCCCTCCCCAGTCTGACTCTCCTTCTGTATTTTTGCTGTGGAATACCCCCAGGCCCCTCTGCTGGACGCGGGAGCGCACCCCGAGAGCTGGGGGCAGCGACGGGTCCCCGCGGTACGATTAACCCGCCTGTAAATGATGTGCTTTCCACGGGGTGAATGAATCGAAGCCTTTTAAAGGACTTTACTCCCCTACCCGAAGAATCAGTTCCGTAAGGGGAACCTTGCCGGGCAGAGGCGGGGGACACTGCGGTGGAAGAGGTGCGTCAAGCAAACAAGCCCGGAGCGGGCAGTGCCGGGGGGAGGGAGGGCTTGCGGCAATCTGGGCTTCGATGAGGACCGCACCAAAATTATTATTATTTTTTTAAAAAGACAGAGATCAAGAGAGAGAAACCAAGATAAATCCAAAAAGCAACCAGGCAAACGGAAAGCCCCATCGCAGCTCTTGCCCTGCGGCTCCCTGATGAAGGCAGTTCTGTGCCCTCGTTGCGTTTTGATTCTCCCGGCGGGGCTGCGAGCCCGCGGGGCCGGCGAGTGAGCGCTGCGGACAGGCTGCGGGCAGGGCTGCCCGCGACACTCCACATCCTCTCAGGTTTTCAAAGCCAGGAAACAGCCATTTCCCGCTACCTTCGCCCGTTCCCCAATAGCTTTCAAGGCGTCCACGTTTATTTTAAAAACTCTTCTGAGACCCGTAGTAAATTGAGTTTGCTTGTAGCTACAAAGGAGAAAGTTAAGCATTTGTCTATGGTGTTGTATAGGCAGCCAGTTGTTTTAATTAAAGGGTGGGGATCCGTGATATATACACCAGATAAAAGCAAATGCACAGAATAAACTAATTAAAACATTGTGTTTGGAACACATTTTATTTCTTTTTTTGATCTTAGTTGTGTTTTAAAGAAATGTCAGCGCACTATAAAGCAACCTTATTTCCCTTATAGTGTGCGGCGCTTTTCAAAGGCTAGTGTGATATATTTTAGAAAAGAAATCCCGCTGTGAAAGCTTGCGTGTCTTCTCTTTACCAAACTAAGCTCTTGTCAATCATGCCAAGGCATAACCAATCACCAAGCCCCTTTTTGGAAAGCAGCTCATCCCGCTGTGCTTTTATATATCACACCGCAGCATGTTTAGATGCATTTTTACTATCACTTCAGGAGCAGTGACTGATGAGAGCGCAGTTACAGTACCGGCTTCCCCAAACGCCGGAGTTATTAACAATTTGCCTGGCTATTGTGTGCGTGTCTTTCTCTCCCTCCTCCCTTTTTCCTGTCTCACGTTGCCTCTATTTGTCATGGACACGAAGATGCAGGGCATATTGGGGCCGGGGTGGTGGTAGGGGTTGGCTTTCCGAGGTGCCTATCACCTGTCTGGGAAGGGTGACAGGATGTTTCGTGGCTGCCCAGCCACGGGGAAGGAGAAGCCCCGAGGCTCGGGGCTCTCCTGATAGCACTGTGAAAAAAAAATAAGGACACCCCACCTTGTAACGTGCTCGCCCTTTCCACGCCCGGCTGAGGGGAGCCCCGGTACAAAATCCCCGGGCCCCCGGAGCAGGCTGTCCCCGTCCCGCCGCTCCTGAGCCCCCGCGGGAATTCTGCGGCCCGCCAGGTCCGGGTCCGGGCGGAGAAACAGCAGAGCACGGCGAGGTGTGTGCCGGGACATGAGCCACACCGACACGATTGCGACAATACCGCCTGTATTTCCTTTCTCCTTTAACGCGAACCCCCGAAATCGTTACAGGGGCGCCGCCTCTACCTCTTAATCCAGACAGCAAGTGAGAAAAAAATTAGACATTTCTTCTTTTTGCTAAATTTCTAGACCGTAATTGAAGACAAGTGGCAAATGGTTTTTATTAAAACCCGCCTCCAGTTCCGGGCGTTTCCAGACAAACTGTGCAAACCTCTGGCATTGCGCACGTACAAACACATCCAATATTTCTCTGTTCAGTAATATATCAATATCATCTGGTTTTGTATCTCTTTCCAGGCGCAAATTTCAGACACTCTGTTGTGCACAGATCCTCCCGGCGAATCCTTTGATGTGACCATGTCAGAGACCACAGAAAGCGGAGTCAGGAGGGACGGGCATCCCCGACGTCCCTCCGCCTTCCAAGGCGACCTGAGCATAAAGACTGCCGATGCTCAACCTATTTACAGAGATCCCCCACCTTCCTCCATCATTTTATCTCACAAGATTTTGCACCACTCGTTTGCGGGAAAATATTGCACCTTTTCCCCAGACTTTGCGGTCTCCCCACGGTCCTCGCGCAGATTTGGTTGTACCAGGAGACAGGAAATTATTTTGTCTTTTGCCTTAAAAACGGGGCAGATGCGGACATTTATTTTTGTTTTATTTCTCGTTTAACTCAGAGGCGGCAGCGGCTGCTGCATCATATCTACCCTGAAAAGAGAATTACAGGTACAAGTGGACCCATGGCTTACTGGTGCAGGAAGGCTATATATATATACATACATACCGGATTTTATATCCGTTCAATGCCTGCCTGCCACTTCGATGCCGGGAGCCACCTTATGCCCTGCAGGAAGAAGCTCTCGGGCAATCGCGCTGTTACTCCACATCCGTGGAAAGCCCTTGCGCCCATCCTGCTCCCCCGCAGCAAGGCTGGAGAACTCCACAATCCCAGAGCCACCCCATTCCAGGATGCCCGGAATGGTTCTGGGTGGAAGTGAAGGGAGAGAAGGGAATGCTGCCGGCAATGCCACAGCCGTTCCTCCCCACGCAAAGGGATCTGTGGCTTCTAGCCTCACCCGTCATGTTTCCCCCTCCACGCAAGCAGTAATTACAGTAATTAGACCCTTTTTTTTCTTTTTTCTTTTTTTTTTTTTTTTTCCTTTCCCGTTTCCTCCGCATTAGGCAGAGGAAAAGTCTCCCTTTTGTCCTGCATTTTTCTCTTCCCCCAAAAACCCGTCTCTTTGACCCTCCTCCAAACCGATGCTTAGAGCAGGTCGCAGCCCTTCTGGCTGCAGTGTCGGGTCATGAGATGGGACCACGCAAAGCCCCGCACATATGCCAGAGCTTCTATTGCATTTCTGGGAGCCTCACACTGTTCCTCCCTCTCTAAATCTCTGCCAAAGGGGACTTTGTGTCCTTCATTCAACTGTCAGAGGGCAGAATTGGAGCCGGGGCTCTCTGGGACCTTCGGTAGGAACCATCCTGAGAAGAGGGGGCTACATGGGCAGAGACTTCCCAGCTGGAGGACAGGAGGCCACCTCGGAATCCCCAGGGTGTTCTCACCCATTTAGGACACCAAAGGCCCTGGAAGTGAAGAGCAGGGCACTGATGTGGCACTTGCCAGGCTGGGGCTGGGGGGCAGCCCCCACTCTTGTGCCAGCCATAAATCGGAGCACAGACTCTGTTGTCAGATGCCTCGAATCAGAAATACTGCCATTGCTGCCACTCCCAGGGGCTCAGCACAGACATGACACAGCTGCTTTGCGTGCCCAGGGGAGCAGCCCTCCCATAGCTTTGTTGGCAGAAGGAGAAGGGACCCTTTGGCAAAAGCATCTGATGGAGTTGCACCAAAACCAATATAGATGCACATGCCAGGAAAGCTTTAACATCACCTGCACAAGTGTGCCAAGGAAGTTGTTATCGAGTCTCCAATACTGAATAGATTCACTTAAAAAATTTTCGTATATTGCTCTTTCAAAGTGCTTGATCCCTTCCCCCTCTATAGCTTTGCATTTCCTGAACCTTCACAGAGCAGAGATACACTTACTTGGCTTTACCTGGCTTTTCTTCTCTAAATAATTAATTTAGCAAGTGTTTTTTTAAAAAAAGACGATAACCGAAAACCCACTTAAAACCCAAAGGTAAAAATAAGCATGCAAAACTAACTAAACACATGGCAAGAAATAACACAAGATAACCTCCAGCCCAAAGATCCAAGCAGTGAACACAATACTAAAATGAATGTCCTCAAATTATGGGAAAAAAAAATCCATCTCCATAATCAGAACTAGAAAACCTTAGAAATGACCATTTCAGCAGCTTCCTCCCGTGTTGCCAGGAGGGCACGGTACAGGTGTCCCTTGCTGCTGCTGTGACCCCCTTTCTGCACCAGGCAAGGTGAGAGGAGGCCAAGTGGGAGGCAGAGTGCCCTGGGGTGGGTGTCCCCCTGGGTGCTCCCCAGTGTGCAAAGTGCAGGATGCTCACTCTAGACAGGGACACAGCGCATCACATTTGTGATTTCACTTCCCAACAGTAGCAGAAGTCTTGATTCCTCTAAAAGGCAGGATTTGGGCGGTAAGGTCTTTAGCTCATTTTCCACGCGAAAAGTTTTCCACCTTTCCCCTGGTGCCAGGTTTGGGAAGAAAAGCAGCTCACAGCACGGCAGCTTTCCCTACTGAGTGCTGCTGCCAGCACACTCCCCACCTTGGAGCAGCATCAGCCACTGCACAAGTTACTTGTAGGTTACCTGAAGATCCTCATTCAGCACAGGCAGCTGCTCCAGATGGGGAAAGGTTCACCAGGAGTGACATAAAAAAAAGCCAAAAGCAAAGGTTTAATACTTATTAAAAAAAAATCTCTGTGTCAAATACTTCAGTGAAAGCCTGATGATGCAAGGGCAGCAAAACTGGTGGACTGGAGGCATGTTGCAAGTGCAGCTGTCCCTTTGCTGTTCCAGCCAGCAGCATACAGAAAAGGCTGCATTTTCCTACTGTACACAACCATCCCCTGCAAAACTCATCCCATCAGTGCCAAGCCCAGGCTTAATTTACTCAAGCCAGTGGTGTTCCTCACCTGCTGGCAGCTAAGGCAGTGCTGAGGTGCTGTGCAGGTGTGAAGTGCTAACACAGGAGCAGCATGGGACTGATGTAGCTGCTCTCACCCAATCTGGGGTTCAGAGCTTAAACAAGAGTAAATCCCCCAACCCCACACTGCCACCAAGCTGGGATGATTTGTGCTTGTTGGCTCTAGCAAGGATTCAGCTGAAGAAAAGCAAGCAAAACATTGGACTGGTATATGGAGTGATGGAAACAGGATTTCTAGCTTTACACTGGAAATTATTTCCATTTTTCATATCAATTTTGAATCTGCAATGCACTCATGTTAGATTGCCTTCTTCAAAATTGTAGATTTTGTTGCTGGAAATCATTTCACGCACACTTTTAGTGTGAAGATAGGAAACTAAAATCTTCCAAATCCATCCACCTGGGACAGTGTGCCAAGGAACAGCACACAAATGTTGGCTTTCTTCTTCATGTGGTGAAAATTATTTTGGGGTCTTCAAATCCTCACGAGGAAGATAATAATGTTAAATAAAGTGCATGGCCTGAGCTCTCCAGACCTTGCCAACTTTTGCTGATATTTGGGGCAATTAGATGTATAAATATCTTTGGAAACAGGGTTCTGGGGTCCAGAGGATGAAGCTGTGTGCACTTTCAGCCTCACTAAATCTCAGGCAAGAATGAATTTTTTGGAGGTGAAGATGTTGGCATTATTTAGCTAATATTTTACAGACGATGTTGTGTAGTTCTGATACATTTATTCATAAATTCAGCATAATTTCGTTTTTTTATTGAACTCCAGAAAGCAGACAGAAAGGTTATTTGGGCTGGAAAGTTTTCAGGGTATGAAAGCAAATTATACTCAGACCAACTGTGGTATCACTATAATAATATATATAATTATAATAATTTCCACCTTGAGAACTAGGAGCTGCATAAAACAGCAGCATAAAATTGGTGTTTAGAATAGAAACTTGGCACCAAGTTCTTTCTGCAGCTGCTGCAAAACTGCACACAGATCTCACCGCAGGACTAGTGCTATTGTTTTTAACGGATTACATTTTATTAGATTTTTGAAGAGCATTCACATCATAAAATGAATGCAGGAAGTACTGTGTATGTAAAACACAGCCACATTAATTATGAAAGCTAGTAAATGAATCATACATTACTGCAAATATATTATGCATTGCTTACATCTCTTTGCCGTGGCATGTTTGCACGATAGAAATAGAAACTAGAAAGGAAAGTTGGTAAAAACAAGAGAGAAAAATAACATCAGTTGAGGAGGCAAGAAGAAAGAGGACAAACACAGAGGGAAGATGGATACCAGCATGACCTTATTTTTATGTGATGTCAAACTAATGGCCCTTGTGATGTTTGAGTGCATAGGCACTGCAAACCCGTGAGCCAGGGAATTCACAGGGTGATTTCTCTTACAAAGATATGGGTGATTTTGATAAGAGAATCAAATGGCCTATCTCACACAGCCTTTCTAGGGCTTGTGGATTTCTCTCTGTCTTTCACAAAATCATGTGCCTGGCTACAGACTTGAGCAAAGAATTGGTGGTGTATTGTATATGAGGAATGAGCTGGCTTTTTAAGATGATGACTTATTTCCTGCCGAATTTGCTTTAAAGAAACCACTTCAGTTCCATGCACAAGACTTCATGTTGCTTTGATTTATTACCCAGGATATAAATGGGGAGCTGTCTGGTTATAGAGGAATTCAGAGCAAAATTAAATTTTTCTCCTATAGGAATAGCACAAATATTTTATGCAGCCAAAACACATTATCTTGTCTGTAAAACCCTCACTGTACGTTCAGATATATTAGATGGGGAGGAGATGCACACCATGAGTATGCTGAGATAATACACACTCGGCTCAACTTGCAGCCAAATCACGATGTGATGTGAGGCTGTGGGTACATCCTAAAAACTGCAGAGCAGGCTCCTCAAATATGGGAAAACACAAACCCTCTGGCAGCCCCAAGCTTGGTGTCTGTCCTTGCTGGGGTTCGTGCTGAGCCTGGAGGGAAGGGAAGGGAAGGTGCGGGAAGGTGCGGGAAGGGGCGGGAAGGTGCGGGAAGGTGCGGGAAGGGGCGGGAAGGTGCGGGAAGGTGCGGGAAGGGGCGGGAAGGTGCGGGAAGGTGCGGGAAGGGGCGGGAAGGTGCGGGAAGGTGCGGGAAGGGGCGGGAAGGTGCGGGAAGGTGCGGGAAGGGGCGGGAAGGTGCGGGAAGGTGCGGGAAGGGGCGGGAAGGTGCGGGAAGGTGCGGGAAGGGGCGGGAAGGTGCGGGAAGGTGCGGGAAGGGGCGGGAAGGTGCGGGAAGGTGCGGGAAGGGGCGGGAAGGTGCGGGAAGGTGCGGGAAGGGGCGGGAAGGTGCGGGAAGGTGCGGGAAGGGGCGGGAAGGTGCGGGAAGGTGCGGGAAGGGGCGGGAAGGTGCGGGAAGGTGCGGGAAGGGGCGGGAAGGTGCGGGAAGGTGCGGGAAGGGGCGGGAAGGTGCGGGAAGGTGCGGGAAGGGGCGGGAAGGTGCGGGAAGGTGCGGGAAGGGGCGGGAAGGTGCGGGAAGGTGCGGGAAGGGGCGGGAAGGTGCGGGAAGGTGCGGGAAGGGGCGGGAAGGTGCGGGAAGGTGCGGGAAGGGGCGGGAAGGTGCGGGAAGGTGCGGGAAGGGGCGGGAAGGTGCGGGAAGGTGCGGGAAGGGGCGGGAAGGTGCGGGAAGGTGCGGGAAGGGGCGGGAAGGTGCGGGAAGGTGCGGGAAGGGGCGGGAAGGTGCGGGAAGGTGCGGGAAGGGGCGGGAAGGTGCGGGAAGGTGCGGGAAGGGGCGGGAAGGTGCGGGAAGGTGCGGGAAGGGGCGGGAAGGTGCGGGAAGGTGCGGGAAGGGGCGGGAAGGTGCGGGAAGGTGCGGGAAGGGGCGGGAAGGTGCGGGAAGGTGCGGGAAGGGGCGGGAAGGTGCGGGAAGGTGCGGGAAGGGGCGGGAAGGTGCGGGAAGGTGCGGGAAGGGGCGGGAAGGTGCGGGAAGGTGCGGGAAGGGGCGGGAAGGTGCGGGAAGGTGCGGGAAGGGGCGGGAAGGTGCGGGAAGGTGCGGGAAGGGGCGGGAAGGTGCGGGAAGGTGCGGGAAGGGGCGGGAAGGTGCGGGAAGGTGCGGGAAGGGGCGGGAAGGTGCGGGAAGGTGCGGGAAGGGGCGGGAAGGTGCGGGAAGGTGCGGGAAGGGGCGGGAAGGTGCGGGAAGGTGCGGGAAGGGGCGGGAAGGTGCGGGAAGGTGCGGGAAGGGGCGGGAAGGTGCGGGAAGGTGCGGGAAGGGGCGGGAAGGTGCGGGAAGGTGCGGGAAGGGGCGGGAAGGTGCGGGAAGGTGCGGGAAGGGGCGGGAAGGTGCGGGAAGGTGCGGGAAGGGGCGGGAAGGTGCGGGAAGGTGCGGGAAGGGGCGGGAAGGTGCGGGAAGGTGCGGGAAGGGGCGGGAAGGTGCGGGAAGGTGCGGGAAGGGGCGGGAAGGTGCGGGAAGGTGCGGGAAGGGGCGGGAAGGTGCGGGAAGGTGCGGGAAGGGGCGGGAAGGTGCGGGAAGGTGCGGGAAGGGGCGGGAAGGTGCGGGAAGGTGCGGGAAGGGGCGGGAAGGTGCGGGAAGGTGCGGGAAGGGGCGGGAAGGTGCGGGAAGGTGCGGGAAGGGGCGGGAAGGTGCGGGAAGGTGCGGGAAGGGGCGGGAAGGTGCGGGAAGGTGCGGGAAGGGGCGGGAAGGTGCGGGAAGGTGCGGGAAGGGGCGGGAAGGTGCGGGAAGGTGCGGGAAGGGGCGGGAAGGTGCGGGAAGGTGCGGGAAGGGGCGGGAAGGGGCGGGAAGGGAAGGGAAGGGAAGGGAAAGTGCTGCCTGCCTTCCCAGGGCCTGTCTCACCTGCCTTGCCCTGCTGTTAGCACCCAGCTGGTCTCATTTTTCTTCAGGCTCCAGAGAAAGAACATTCAGTCAGTATGGAGTTAACACTGTCCCAGGCTCTGCCCAGGCAGCCAGGGTCTGGTCTCACAACTCAGTCCCAGGAACTACTTTCACTCACTTTTAATACTTTTATTGCAGGCTCAATCTGACATATAAACATTGTACGGAAGGGTTGCTCCATCCTCTGTTCTGCTCTCACTGGGATACCAGCACTGCAGGGACAGGGAGAGACTGGGGCTTGGCTGCTGAGGAAGGTCCAGAGAAGGGCAACGGAGCTGGTGGAGGGGCTGGAGCACAAGTCTGGTGAGGAGCAGCTGAGAGAGCTGGGGATGTTCCACCTGGACAAGAGGAGGTTCAGCAGGGACCTTATCAATCTCTAGAAGTACCTGACAGGAGGCTGTACCCAGGTGAGGGTTGATCTCCCAGGCATCAAGCCACAGGATGAGAGGAAATGCCTCAAGTTGTGCAAGACTTTTGGACTAGATATTAGGAAAAATTTCTTCACTATAAGAGTTCTCAATCTCTATCACAGGCTGCTCATAGCAGTGGTGGAATAACCATTCCTGGAGGTATTTAAAAGATCTAGATTGGCACTTGGGGTCATGACTTAGTGGTGGAATTGGCAGTGCTGGGTTAACCGCTTGATTTGATGCTTTTAGGGAGATATTGCAACCTAAATAATCCTATGGTTCTGTTAAACCTTACTGAAGTATTTCACTTTTGTCATATATTGAAAGGACATTTCCATTAAACAACTCATGCTAACAAATCCCATGGAGAAGGCTGCTGATTTTCACTAGAGAAAAATCTTTGAAAGAAGGAAACTTGAAAAAGGGAGTTTGAGATGAGGTAAGCCCAAGGAGCAGGAATGCCAAGGGCAGACACAAGGGCAGGCCCTTGCTGCTGGTGACCTTTCTGATAATTGCAGTCAAAGAGCTCTGTTCAGTAACCTGTTTCATGTAGCCCAGTGACTCGGACTGTTCTGACACCTCTCATACACAAATAGTTCTGAGAAAAATTCAGGGTTTGATGTCTATTCTTATTGCCCTCCACATCTGAATAGCCAGAAAAGCTAGTTGCACATTCATTTTGGTGTTAGACCTTGCATCATATCTCCGAGATGAAATAAAGGAAAAACATTGGCTGGAAGGGACCTCTGGAGGTCTTGAGCTCAGCCCCCACCAAATGCAGGTCTAATGTCAAGGTCAAATCGTAACAAGATTTTTACAGTACACATTCTGGAAAAGCCATGAAGGAATTACATTGATCTCCCTCTCCCCAGGTGAGTTTGGTGAGACCTTCAACATTAAATTCTGCGACCTGATGTACTCTGCAGAACATCCCTATTCCTCAGGATGTAAATCTGTCCTTCTTACCATGGTTAGCTGGAGAAATCCACCTAGCAGGGGACAGTTTCAGTGCCATTCAACACTGTTTGGCTCATAGTAAGTTATTAACATGCAAGGAGAAATTCTGGATGTTGGTTGCAGGAACCAAGTGGTGGTTGGCACACCACGCAACAGCAAGGCAGGGGTGTGGACTGGCACTGGGCTCCATCCCTGCTTGCCTTGTGAGGATTTGGTGCAAAACCAGAGCTCTGCTGTCTTCTTCTGTCTTATGTTTCTATCATCTTAGATCCAGTAAGAAAAATAAAGCCTTTAGATGATTTCCACTAGCTCCAGGCAACCTAGAACCTTTGCCAAAGAATTACATAGAGACAGTATTAAAAAGCAGGGTTTTCTCTGAAGTCTTTTAGACACAGAGGTTGCAACCAACATCCTTTCTGACAGGCAAGGAAACCAACCTACCATCAGGACCCCATTTTGTGACTTACAGAGCCTGTCAGGAAAGATCGATAGTTGGCATGGTAACAAGCTCATTCCCCATGAATAGAGCTCCTTTTTATTAAATTTGGCTGGCTATTGATCAGTTCCTGATCCACGTATCAAAACATGACAAGCACTTAACGACTCACAGATTTTTATTGAGGCAAATAAAAAAATAATAATATCATGAGGCAGCTGGGGGCTGCAGCCTGCTTTGGAGGGCAGCTGGTAGGCTGCAGCTGGAGCTGGGCACAGCACAGGTTGCAGGGATGGAAAACGAGCACAGATGTATCCTGCTCCTACAGCAATTGTACAACCTCTTTTGCCCTGCCGTGGAGGTCTCTTACAGCAGCATCCCCACCAAGCAGCTTTGTGCTGTGTGGGATTTTATCCCTCCTCTCTGCTTGCTCTCTGTGTCTTGCTACTGTCTGTTGGCAGAGAGGTTCCCTCCCCACAGCTCCCAACTCTCCAAACCCAGTGGTTCCCCAAAGGCTCCTTTTTTCGACCTTGAAAATTTTCCCTCCCCAGTGGGCTCCTGGTTCCCGACTCATGTGCAGCCTGCAGATACCACGGCTGCCTCACACTGCAAAAAGGGCACTGATGCTGTCAGCCCATGCATATTTGCTGATAGCAGCTCTAAAGTTTGTGTTAAACTTATTTACCTTGGTTCTCCCAAGCATTTCCTCTGCATTCCTAAGCATATGGCCACAGCCTGAGCAGCAGCTTGGTCAGTCCTCACAGCAGCCTGACATCCTGGGGGTCAACTCACTTCTCATCTGCCATTCCACAGGACAGGTAGCTCTGATGTAGCACAGGATAAGACCCTCAGCCTTCCCACTGGAGGGACACAGTCCCTCAGCGAGATGATTTGCCTCTTCAAATTGCTTTAGTGTGCATTTACATGAGAGATAATAACAGTTCCAAAGGCTTCTTCCAGACTATTAAATAATACTCACTTAACAGAGTGTCTGAATTCATGCTGAAATGACAGACTATAATAATCCAGTCATATCTATCCTGCACACACAGCTGACTATAGAGGCTTAGAAAAACTGCAAGATGTATTTATTTGCATGATATGGTCTATGATAGCTAGTTTTTTCAGGTCATCTGCTGTGACTGGTCTGATACAGAGAAGTTGCTGCAAGAGGTCTTTCTATCTCCCTCTATCAGACATTTTAAGATGAGGAAAAATGCTTTTATTCCCAAGCCCTCCTTCACTGTGTGCATGGCACCGACACAGCGACATGTGGCAATCCCTGATGTGGGTGTTGGTGCATTCTGATAATGTCTGCCTCCTCTTCAACCACAACAGTTTTGTTCTGCACCAGCAAAGCTGGACACAGCCAAGTCCTCCTGGAATCACTGAACTCACCACAGAGCAGCTTGTGAGCATCTTAAAACCTTCAGCAGTTTAAGCATCATACAGTAATACCACCATACATCCTCTGCAGCCAGCAATACTCATTCTGCTTTACAGGTGGGAAATAGAGCCCAGTTTACCCACTTGCAGCCACACCAGTGATCCTGCTAGATGAACAGGTCTCCCCATTCCTGATGCTCAGGGATGTGCACAACCACACCAGTATACACACTTAAGTGTGCACTGCTCTCACCCACATTCCTGTAGAACCATCACAGTGCATTGTCTGGGCCTGCTGACACTGCTGAAGCATCCACCTGAAAGGTCACAAGAAGACAGGTCAGGCAGCAGAGGTTGGTTTTTCTTGGGCTTTTGAGAGAAAGCAATCCTGCAGAGCAGAGCAGCCCCCTCTGCACATGCTGGCTGGGGATGACAGAGTGCCCCAGGTCTGCAGATTCACTGACATTCTCCACCTCAGAACAAAAGCTGAACTTTGCCATCACATTACTCATGTTTTCTTTCCAGATGCTCAAAGAACAGGAAGAAATCAGGTTAAATCACTTAGTGGACAAGAGAAATTCTCTTTGTCATCACCTTCCTCCAAGGGCAATTTTATAGGAGAAAGAAGAGTGCTTGCTGCTTTGCCCTTATGAAGGCTTAGCAAATCCTGCCAGCAATTCCATTGAAAGAACTTCATGTTCCCATTTGTTCTCTATTTTAGACTGTGCTCCCAGTCCTGTGTGTTCCCCTCCTGAGAATATTTAACCCAGAGGAAGTTATCTAAGCAGCCTGAACACCTGAACATACCTATAGGCAAATATTGCCAGAGGGTATCTGGAAGTACAGCAAACCCATCATGTCATTTAGGTGCTCCTGAAATCTCAGTCTGGACTGGAGTCAGGCAGTGGAGCAATTGGCATTGTTTGCCTTGAGAATGAGCAGCTGAGCATCAAGCAGAGCCTGGCAGAGCTTCACAAAACATGGGTGGTTTGTCCCCACACAAGCCCCAGCAACACTGTGCCAACTCCTGCCCAGCTGCAGGGCCAAAATTCATCCCAAAAGGATAACTGGTCCTCCGGTAGGGAGCTGCACCAAAACCCTGTTTCCCATTGACCACTTATGCCAAGGATGCTCAAAATTACGTCAGTAAAGCTGGCGTGTTCTGCTTACAAATTAACATCCAATTATTCAAGCAGCCAGTAAAAATTCCAAAGGCAAGCTGTGGTGTGTATCTGTGGGAATCAGCCATTTGCCACTTTGAGCTGCTTTGGATGGATTTAAAAGGCCTCTGCTCCCGATGCTGGTGGGAGGCATGGCGGTGCCCACCGGCAGCTCCCCCGGGCACCGGGAAAGCTCCACAAACCCACCACGGAGCACCCCCCTAAATCTCCAGGGTGGGCAAATGCAGTGACGGGAGAGCAGAGCAGAGAGACTTAACAGCCTGATCTTGTGCTAGGGTTTAATTTAAGTTAGAAATAACATCTCTTTCTCATCTAGATCATATTAGGATTTTGAAAGGGCAGTCACGCAACTTCCCCCGGCAGTTATGGCAGAACCGTGCTCGGAAATGAATGGAGCTCGTGGAAGCATTCAGGACCGAACAATTGGATTTATAATTAGGCCTAAAAAGGGAAGAACACTGAATAAAAGCAGCACAGCCAATTTTAGAAGAAAAGGAAGTTCTGGATGGAATTCATTGGGGTAGAGCACTGAAGTGGAAATGGAAAGTGTTCAAAGATAAATGAGTTTAGGCCTAAGAGTTTGCTTGACATCTAGAAAATGTACTAGGAACACAGTGTCAAGAAAAGCTAACGTGAATAACAAAGAAACACAAGAAGTGAGAGAAGAGAGGAAAGAGCCATAAAACTTTGGGACAACAAAGAGTTGCAATTATAGAGGGAAATGTAATGAACTGTAAAAAATCATAATGAAAGCAAAGATAGAGAATGAAAGGATGATTGCATATTTGCTTAATGCACATCGGAGAAGTGTCAAAGACATGGGGAACAAGAGGTCACTAAATGAGAAAATAAAGCCTCTGGAGGAAAGGCACTGAATTTATTGCTTTAAATACAGACTTAGTTGCTTAGGATTTACTGCTTGAAGGCCAATGGCAGAGGCAAGTGGCAGAAATATTTTCCTAAGGGAGAGAAAAATTTTCCACAGGAAATGGAGCTGCTTTTTCCTTAGACAACTGATCCAGCAATGCAGTCTGACCCAAAGCAAAACACTGGTATCTAACAAGGGCTCAGAAATAGAGGGAAAACTTAGACTACAGAGCCCCCAAGTTAATATTGTCTTAACAAAACCCTTAACAGGCACAAGGAGTCCTGTCTCAAAGTTTTTGTAGGCCATCTGCATCAAAAGGGGGATCTGTTCTCAGTCCTCTTGTCTGGGATTATTCTAACAGGATGAATTTGGTGCCCAAAAACCTGCCAAATGCCATTATATCATTTCCCAACAATATTACAGCAAGAGAGCTGCAAAGAACGGGTTAATGCTGTGGCCCACAAAATCTTTTTACCAGATCCAGATCAGCAGTATAAAGTGGCATGGAAGCCATCCCAGGTTCTCGTGTGGCGGTGTCCTGTGGGCTTCACTGCTTCTAGCAACTCTGTGGTTATTTAAAGGAAAACCCAGAGTGTCTCAGCTATGGAGAAAACTGAGCTCCACTCCTGAATGAAATACAGACAGTTACTCACCAATATATCCCTTTCCTAGCTGGAGGTGCTGCTGTAGCTCTACATTTACAGATTTGTGGCTGGTTTTTGAGTCCACGAGAAGAAAACAACTCTTTCTACAGAACACAGGTTTTCAATACCTTGTTCTGCCCTGAAATGAGGAACAGCTGTGAGCTGGGGTCCTGCTTTGTGGGGGCTGCTGGGAGAGCACAGCACCAAGGGATGGGACCAGCACCTGCAGGCAACTTCCCAAACCCTGGCATGGAAAGAAACAGCAGCTAATGGAGAACATGGTTCGGATGATTCCTTCACAAGCACCAAAGAGAAGCGCTGGATGGGACACAAGGAATGAGTCCTCACCTCACCCATCTGTCCCAGTGCTGTCTGTATGTCCCACTCATGTGGGCACTTTCTTATCCCAGGTGAGGGATCAGCATCCCCAAGGAAGCACAGGGTGCTGGCCCAAACCAGCTCTCTCCTTTGGGACTTCTCAGGGCCCAATGGCCTCAGAAATGGGGCTGAGGAGAAGCTCACGGCCCCCAGCAGCCTAGGACACCCATGGAAAAAGCAGGAAAAGGAGTGGAACAAGGCTGCCAAGTGCATTTTCCCTCAAAAACCCTATGAAGAGCAAAGTGACACCCTGGGAACAGGATCCTACTGGTGCATTTATCAACCAAGCGATATCTAGACAATTAGTAGTTTTCCTTAATTTAGGACTAATTTTGTCCCACTAGTTTAAATTAAAGCCCCCAATAGGATAATTTCCTCATAACCATAATTTTGATACAAGCTTTTCATTAATCCAATCACAACTTCTATGATATTATTTGGCAGCTGATTGAGACTGCAGGAGCCACAGGGGTTCACACACATTGTCTCATTTCTGATAAAAAAAAAGTAAAATGAGTCCAATTAAAAATTCTTTTAGTACTGTCTAATATGTGAAACTCCCCGAAGTCAGGACTGAAAAAATCATCATTCCAGCCACGCAGCCCATCTGTGGGTGACAGCAGAAGCTACATGTTAATGTCAGCCGTCCGTAGGTGTCTGCCTGTCTTTCCAGCTGTCTGTAGCAATAATATATTTAAACAAAATTGCCAGGGTGGAAATATTCATGTTTGGAAATATTTGTCTATGGCTTTGGGGAATTTTCTCTGGAGTATTTTGGTTTGATCTCAAGGCTCTCTCAGCTCCCTGAAGTCTTACTCAAAGCATCCCAGGCCATGATGCAAATATTCAACACAGAGCAATTCCCTGCAAATCTCATATTCATAGCAAGAAATGGAAAAGAGAGAAACCCAGTGGTGGAAAGGTCTTGTGGCAGTAATAACATATACAGTGTTGTCAGATGGGGAGGCTTCAGCACAGAGATGCGCTAATTTGGAGGGAAAAAAAGAACAGAAAGCAGTGGGGATTTAAAAGTGAATTCCAGTCTTAAAAATTGCACTTTCTTCAAGTCACACACAATCACTCCTGACAGAAATTTTTCAGGCATGTTGAAGTGCAGAAGGGAGGTGACAGAAATCCCTTGAAATAAACACAACAAAGGAGTCAAAAGGGAAAATCAAAATTAATCTAGGCTGTATAATAGAAATATTAATGCCAAGGGGATCTGTTTCCTTCTTTGCTATGAGCAAGAGCCCCCAGGCGTGGAGGGGCAGCTTCAGCATCAGGGAAAGGAGGATTTCCTCTCCTGTCTGTATGCAAAGCTGTGGCTCACCAGAAAGCACTACCATGGCCTGGACCAAAATCCAAGATCAATAACAATGGCCTGCATCTTGTGTTTTGGTCAGGCAAGGCCAATCTGGAGACACCTGAGAGGGTTCTGGAGCTGGCAGAGGTGCGGGCAGGGGCATGGTGGAAGGGGATGACCCAGGAGGCACAACAGAAAGGACTGGTTTTCCCTCAGCAAACAATTTGCAATGGCAAAGGGAGGGGGACAGGCACCAAAACACTCTTGAAATTGAACCAAACATGGCAAATGTTTGTGGAGATTTAGGAAAAAAAAAAGAAAAAAAAAAGAGGGTGTCTTTTAATAAAAAAGATGTCCTATATAGACATTTCAAAGACAAAATGATCCCAATTTCCTACTTCAGTGCTGCATTTGCATTTCAAATTGACATCAGCCCAAGTGGGAAAAAGGAAAAGCTTTAGAAGAACTCAGACATGAACCCCAATGCATAGTTTGTCCTGGAAGAAACCCATGTGAGTTTGCCACACAGCCTCTGAGCAGGTCAGGTCAAGCTGCCCATCAGTGGGCCATGCAAGACCCCAGGGAAAAACCTCCTAATTTTCCAGTTATTCCCACACCAGGCTGCTGAGAGGAGGAATGGGGCTGTGGTTTCCCCCTTCTATACACAATTCCCCTTTATTGAAAGAAGTTGCCGTCTGCACCCTTCCATCACCCCCAAAACCCCTAGATTCCTAATTAAGCTCTCATTAAGAACCATACCTGCAGTGCCTGGATGCCAGAACAATGTGACTGGCAGGAGCTTCTGATCCTTTCCCAGCCTCACCTCTTAGGCAGAAAACAGAACTGAGCAATGCCAGAATTTCTGTTGTGTGAAATAATGAAATGTTTTGAAATATACTTCCTGTACAACTCGGGGATAAGTCAAGACCCAGAAATTATTCCAAACATGAACAAGAAAATTTCTTTCAGAGCTGCCCAACTGCTTCCATGCAGGAAATCTAGAGTGTAAAGAGCTGGTAGAGGATTCCCACCTGTTTTCATTTTCCACATTTTCCTGTTCACACTCTCAGGATATTGAATCTGACTCCACTAAGCAGGCTGTCTGACAAATCTGACTCTTTCTAGTGGAAACCAGTTCTGCCAGGAGAAGTGGAAGGTGCTGGAAGCTGTGAGGCAGAGCCATGTCCCTGCTCTCCCGCCCCTACTCAGACAATCCCAACCCCAGCCCAGCAGACCACAGGGCAGCTTCTATACCCAAGCATGGCTGCACAGACAATGAATAAGCTGTAGTGCCCTTTCATGCCCCACTGTGCTGAGCTGATAGCCTCAGGAATTATGGCTTTTCTACTTCGACAACACGTTTTTTTGGGACCTTTGTTTCTACTGCAGGTTAAATACATCAAACCTTCCTTGCTCAGAAGTGAACATGGAGCAACTTCTGCCTTGAGAGAGGGTCAGGAGGGGTTACCTTCACACAGCAGCATTGCTCCTCTTCCCTGCTACTCCAGTGATCCTGGCAGGTCTTTCCTTTTGTTGTAGCAGCTCTTCCTTTTGTGTCCTCAACTAAAAGGAATTAGCTTCTACTGGGAGCAGGCAACGAGGTGCACATCAATAATTAGGGGTTCAGAGGCTTCATGCTACTGTTTCCCTACATCTCTGCCAACAGGGATAAAGAGTGCCCAAGATGTGTTGACTTTGCTGCCATGCAGGGAGGCAACCAAGCCCCACATCCAAGGAAAGGAGTATGATGGTAGAGGTAAGGGGCAAGCAACCAGAGCAGTATGTGTGCCAGGCACCTCAACCTGAATATTTGGGGTGTGTCTGATTTTTGGCTTGTGAGGTGCCACTGTGTGCTAGGATAGCTTAAAACCTGGGAGGATTTAATCCCAGCCCCAAAATAGGACAGCCACAGTGAGATGCACAGGACCATGCAGTTTTACTGGATCAGGACCTGAGTGCAGGGAAGAGGCAGCAGAGCTGGGAATGCAGGGTCAGAGCAGTTCAGCCCCATATTCAGAGGGGCTCCAGTCCTATTCCTTATTGAAATTAGTCTTTGCATGGATACTTATAAATAAATCCAGGACACTGCTTGCGTAACAATAATGTTTTGCAGTATCTGGCATTTGCCGCTAGTTGAAGGCTAAGCAAACCATGCTTCAGTGGAGCATAAAATTGCTTTTCCTTTGGAACAAGCAGGGCATTGTAGTAATAGGCAAAACTGTACATTGTGTTAACGGCTGTATTTTCACATTATTGATTTACATTGTGTAATGCCATGCAAGACCTGCTTTCGATGATATGTGCATCTGTCATATCACAATAACTGCAAAGGTCTGGGTGCTGCTCGGAAAAATGAAGTGCTGGGGATCCTGGGGTAGATTCCCATCCATGTGCCCATCATGCCGAGGTGATGATTAGGGGGATGTTGTGGTAATGAGCAGGTCCCAAGTGTGCGCTATGTAAATCAAGGCTGCCCGGGTCAGCTTCCACTTGCTGTGCACATCCAACGTTTTCAGCCTGCTTACTCCTCTGACAAGGAGAGCGTATGGAAATGCTTCCCCTTGGCAGGTCCCCTTGGCTGTATGTGTTTCGTTTCAAGGTATCCAACATAGATGGGCTGCATTTTTCCCCCCCACTCTCCTTCCCAACTATTTTCTGCAGGGGCCAGATCTGCACAGACAGGGATGCCTAGCAGCAGGGCAGTATGAGAGGCACCAGCAAAGCCAGGGAGGGTTGTCACAGGAAATGTAATCATTAAACACACCTTAAAACAAGAGAATGAGCAATTGATGGATAGAGTGCTTTCAAATTAAGGGAGTTCACTTCAAAAATGCAACAGTGAAGTGTGGCCATCAGTCTGAAACATTTTTTAAAACACTATGTATTACTCCAAAGCTTTTTTTTACATTACCTGGCGAGGTGGTAAATTACGTAAGCTTCCATTAATCTGTCATATCTGACTTCATGGCTTACAATGGCTCCAACAGCTGTATATTATAACAAGAAACATTAAAATAATATTTTTCTTCCACTTTATTTGGTTATTTTTAAATTGATTGTCTCATCGCTCGAAGAGGAAAGACAGTCCCAGATCCAGCTTGCCAGACTAAGAACTGGTTCCAGTTCTTTCCTCAGCTACTGATTTTCTGGCTTCAGGCAAGTCACATAGTCTCTTTATGCATTATACTCTCCCAGTGTAAAAAATTAGACTCAGCCTTCCTGAGCTTGCATAAGCCCACAGGAGCCCAGAACAGATAGACTGCCCAAAAATCAAACATCGCTTAAATATTTGTCTAGGATGTATCAGATTTGGCAATCAGGGTGGGGGGGAGGGTGTTGTGTCAGATGGTAGTGACAATTTGGAATATTTAAAAATTCATCTGAGAATCAGCTCTCTGCAGATGGAGAGCCATAGAAATGTCCAAGATGAGGAATTTGGGGTGCTCTGACATCTTGACTTCCATCACCACAGTAACATGTTCTGGCTTTAGGTGCCATCATGAGCCAGCAGGCTGGATCCAAAACACAGGGGAGAAGAGCAGTGAACCAACACATGCACAGACTGCAGGAAAGATGTTTCACTTCCAGTGAGTGTGTGCAGGGATCTCTGTGTATGATGGATGTGTTGATGTTTTCTGGTTGCCCTCCTCAGGCCTGAAGCAGCTCAGCTCTGCCCCTTTGCCAGCACCTCACAGGGTAGATGTAATTCCAGAAAATTGCTTCTGACCCCAGCTACTTATGACAGCACAGAGACATTTTTAAAGCTCAGACTGAAGCACTGCTTGTCTCCTGCCTGTCTCTGCCTCTGTGCATTTGTATCCACCACGTGCTTGTCACACTACTGAAATGGAAAACCAGATTTAAATGAGAGCTTTGCTTTTCAGTTCACCTTTCACTGAAAATTTGACCATTTTTCCTTCCTTACAATTTTTTTCTTTACTATCTCCAAGTCTTTATCTATTCTCTTTGTTTCAATTGAAAAAGTGGGGAGCATTTTACCAAATTCTTATTTCACACAATCCAAGATAAAATCAAAAATACAGCATAATCTTAGTTATTACTGCCATGAACTGAAAGAAAATCTAAGCCAAGGAAAGTTTTCACTCTTTTATCGTTGTGGTTTTTTTTTTTTTACTATTTACTCTGGTGCATTTGCATTGATTGCTTTTGAGGCTTCTCTATTCTCCAGACCTGCAAGTCACTAATGATCAAGACTTTACCACTGCATGTTGTTTAAAATGTTAGTTGTCATCAACTGCTCACAGAGGCAGTGCAACTCTGAACTTGGGTTTCAGAAGGTAAAAGTCTTTTCTGTTTGTCTTTAAATACTTGGATAAATCCCGTTAGCTTTCTCCATGCCATCAAAGCATTTGGATAGCATAAAACAACCGAATACATAAAAAATATATCTAAACACCTTGTAAATCCCTACACAGAGATGTTGCTGACACTACTTTAACCTTAGGAAAACATTTCACCAATTACTGATCAAATACAATACACCTAAATTTCACTGCCGGCACATCATTTTGGTAATGGGTATGGAAATTATCCATTCAATAGCTATTCAGAAATAACTTAGAAAGATTGGTTTTCAGATTCTTCTGAGAATCCTCAAATAATCCCCTATAATCACCGTGGTGAGAATCCACCAACATTTTTCCCTTTGAAAAAGGCTGTTTGGGGCAAGAGCGTTGGTGGTCTCTGCCCATCCTGTGATAGATGTGCTCAAACAAAATATGTGAAGTCACCAGCACTTTGTTGGCAGAGGACTGGGGGTTTCATACTCCTACATGAGTCAGTCAAGAAAAGGAATAGGCTTTAGCTCCCCTCCATTAGCTTGGCTTCTCAAATGCACCTCAGCAACCCATAAAAATAAATTTTCTTCCTTTGTCACAAAGCAAACTTGCATCATTTTCTATCCAGAGTATGGATGATACAAAACAAACAAAATAAAGTATCTGAAATAAGCAATAACTACACTTTGCAATTCCCTGGTGCTCTGTGACAGCTGCTAAATGTGAACCAGGAGTATTTTAGATTGTTTCAATTTTATGACCTTTCTTGCTGCTTGGTATAAGGCTGAAAAGATTTACTCTTTCTTCTTTATGGAAAGACGTTGTTTTCTGATTTGCTGTACTGATTTCATAGATGTAAAATTTGGTCTGACTAGAGGACATGAAGCAGAGGGACTGTTGGATGAGAAATGTTTTCCTTCTCTGAAGTGGTAATTAGATACCATTAAAAAAAAGAGACCCCAATGTGTCCAAAGCTTTCCTTTCCCCATCAGTAGCAGAGTGTTTGCTCCTGTACAAATTTCTGCTGCCCAGATACCACAGAGTCCTTAGCCCAGGGAGAACTGGAATTTTCTATACTTGCATACATAGCACTCTGGGGGCCCCTTGCCCTGGTGTTCCCCTTGTCACCCCATAGCAGATGTGTCCCAGCTCTCCTGCCACCCCACCACAGTGGCTGTCCACAAAAGGAGACACAACCTGGCTATCTAAAAAAAGGGCAGCTACTGGCCAGCGGTACCTTTCCCCCATCCCAGGACCAGGATGCTTGTTTCCATGGGTAATTATGGAAGGGGTTAATTGGGGGCATCACAGCCTCCCCTGGGAAGCTCAGTTAAAGACCAGCTTTCATCCCACAGGTGAGGACTGCAGACACACACCCAGACTGCTGGAATCATTGGTCTCTGTGGCAGTCCACTACCACTCCAGCATGGAGGAAAAGCAAACGTGTCACCAGTGAGGCACCTGCCCAGGGAAAGGCTGCCCCACCACCAGGACCCACATGCTACCAGTCTATGCAAAGCCATTCTCTCCTATCCCAAAACTGCAGGATTCATACCCCAAAGGGCAGTGCATGAGGGAAAAGAGTTAAACCAGCAAAATACTAGTATGAATAAACCTTTCTAACAGCCACACACAAGTCAGTTTTCACCCACAAGCAAATTCAGTCAAAAGAGCACAGGCACAGGCATCCACCCCAGCTCTGTGCTGCCACCATAAAATTTTCATAGAGAAAGAACAAAGCACCATAACATGTTTCGTAAGCAAAACCATTTCCAAGTGGATTGGAGAGTGAATCACACACCAAACCTGCTCACAATAACATGTTGAAACCCCAAGGATACAAGGAGAGGCTGATGGCAGCTCAGGACTGTCACTGGACAAACCAAGTCTGCTGCACATCACTCAAAGCCAAGATAGAGGCTAATTTGTGTATGTGCTATTTGCTCTGTGGGATCAGGAATGTTTTGGGGAGTGGAGGGCACACAGAGCCAGGCAGAGCTGGGGAGGTGGCAGTACTGAGATGGAGGGGCTGCATCCTCCTCTCTTTCTCTGGGCACAGCCTCTAGTGGTGAGAAATGTTGGATGTTGTTGAGAGATGTTGGAGGTGAAGAACATACAAGTCTCCCAAACCTTAGGGGGTTCCTTCCACAAGAGGAAGTGTGGACTCCAGCAGCAGGACCTGAAAATCTTGGGCAACATTTCCAAGCTGTGCTCCCTGCCAGGCCATAGGGAATGGGGCAGCCAAGGAGACCCACCAGCCCCAAACCCTGAGTAACCCTTTAAGCAGGCTAGGCAGCACTCAGGGCAGCCCTGCTGCAGGGCTTTTTTTTGTATCAGCTTTACCTTCCAGACGAGATTATTGACCTTTCCAGTGCAGTATTTAACAACCTCCATTCATCCCCTCTTTCCCCTTCCCTTACACTTCAATCCCTTTGTTGCTCTATAATAAGAGAGGCAACAGGGCACATATTTCTGCAGAACAAAGCATTATGATCTTAACTATAGTTTCTTGGTATTTTTTTCACTTTTACGTTTTAATAAAAACAATTACTTCAGAAAAACCCTGTTTTTTAGTCTTTACATTATTGCTCTCGTTTCTCTCTGAATCCAAGGAGGTCTTTTCTGAGGTTATCTTATTCATAATTACATATATTGGAGCAACTGCTCAGAAAGTGAGCCCAGAAAGGATTCTGATAATACTTGCCTAGCAGGCTTGGTCCTGCTACCTCAGAAGTATGTAATGCTAATGATTTAATAAAATGTGTGTGACAACAAGGGCTTATTTTCAACAGGTTGTGTAAATGATGGATGCATCCATGCCAGGAGCATTGGCCTACTGGACTGAGGAGGAGTTGGAATCACAGCAGAATCAGGAGCCAAAAACTTTTGCTTGGCTGCCAGACTTGGCTCCCCTGACTCCTTTGAGGCATCTGGCTGCAGGCAGGTATGACCACAAGGATAACATGGCAAGGCATGATGATTTTCCAAGATAAAGATCCCAGCTGCATTTATTTGTACTCAAAACCTGCAGAACTCTGTTACTGGTGTAAACGGGAGGAAGACTGGCCCTGTGGTCTCACTTGGCCCCAATGCTCCAAGCCCGATTTAAGCACAGGCCACTACACCTTGAAAGATGCCTTCTGGAGTTTTTTGCATATGTATAATTCTTATTCCAAAGCTTCCCCCCAGCTCCACTCCTTTGTGTACCCTATAGGCTTTTATTTAAAAGAGTACAGTCAGAGCACTGCAATTTTTTTCATTTGAAAGAGATTTTTTAAATTTTTTTTTTTTCACACTGTGAAAAAATCTTTAAAGTGTATCATATTCAGTCACTTAGCTCTTCACTTTTTTTTTTTTTTTTCAAACTTCCCCTCCACTACCTTTGTTAATTATCCACCATTTGAACAAGGGTCTTCTCCTGCCTTGATCCTGCCGTGAAATCATGATGCTATATTTGTCTTTCTAACATCAAAGTCATTTCCATGGTCACCAACTGTGATGTCATAAACACATTTTTAATGGCTTGTTTACAGCAGGGAACAGAAGGAGAGAAGAGATTATGGGTGGAAGGAAACTCTTATCGATACACAACAGTTTTAAGCACAACTGTGAGGCTGAAGCATGCAGAAAACATGAAGCAAAAAAAAAAAAAGGCTGAAATAGCTTCTGTTCTGTAGTTCATCCCAACACAAAATTCCTTTTTTAATATATTAGTGAACAAGCAATCACAATGGATTATGTCAGTCAGCCCAGAGTTGTGCAAGTTACTTTGTAAGAATGGAAGGCAGCAAATCCCTATCCCAATCCATTTGGCTCCCTGTACAAACACACACACACATCCCTAGAAACTCCTACAGAAGTACTTGGGCAGGGCACAGGGGGATCTGAACACTATTGGCTCACAGTTGTACTCGTCTCAGGGCACAACAAGGATCAGAGATGGATCAGTTAGACCAGAAGGCCCCTTTTTGTCCAGTGATGGCTGTGACATGCCATAGGTGATCCTCCCTCTACATGGGGATTACCACATGCAGTCATCACCCAGGAGAAAGGTTTCTTTCAGCAGAGAAGGTGCCAGGTCCAACTTGAGCCTTTGGCTTCAAGAATAACAGGAACCTTCAAGCTATGTGACCCCACAGCCCAGCCTAACTCCCCAAAAGGCCCAAAGCACCCCATATCTGTCTGTGAGTTCACTGGAGAGATCACTGGTTGATGATTTTGTGATAGCCCTTGGAGATGCCTGGCAGATGGAGATGGCTGTGGTCAGCCAAAGAACCCAGCACTGGGCACAGCTCTTTGGAGTGAGAGGATGGACCAGCTCTGTCCAGTGGTGCCAGGCAGTAAGCAGGAGACAACAGGCAGAGGCTGAGGCACAACAAGTTCCACATGAACATGAGGAAGAACTTTCCTCTGCAGTGACCGAGCACTGGAACAGATTGCCCAGAGAGGTTTGAAGTCTCCCTCAACAGAGAGAATCAAGAACCATCCAGAGGCAATGGTGTG
This sequence comes from Cisticola juncidis, assembly GCA_013400215.1. Taxonomy (NCBI): domain Eukaryota; kingdom Metazoa; phylum Chordata; class Aves; order Passeriformes; family Cisticolidae; genus Cisticola; species Cisticola juncidis. Next base: position 225,949 of record VXBR01009091.1, on the reverse strand, counting down.
CTGTGTGCTCGGGAATGAGAGCAAAAAGATGAGCAGTCCCTTCCAAGCTGACCCATTCTCTGATTCAGTGAAATAAAAAAACTTGCTGTACCTTCTCAGGGGATGTCAGAAATGGCCAAGAAAGGGCCAACACACTCCTGGGTTAGCAGAGAGGTGCAAAAGTCTCTGCTTAGAAAAGATTTTCCATACTCAGGTCCCAGTTAGCTGCTGGATATCCCTGCTCTCCTGCCTGGACCACAGCCATCCCAGTGACACCCCCTGGGTGAGTCACAGCCTGCCATCCTCCTCCACATCTAGGCTCCTGCAAGCAAAATCTTTGAGTAACACTCATCCCAGAGCCTACAGAAGGAAAGAGTGGGGCTGCTTGAAGATGCAGAGCCAACGATAGCACTTGGCTCTCTTAGAGACATGCTGATAAGGCATCCCTGTGCGTGTGCTCCAACGAGATTATCTCCCTCCCCTGCCCAAAGAAAACACAAGAGTGAGAGGAAAAACTCACTGGACAATGAAATTCCTAAATCCTCATCCCATGAGAAAAATGAATGTAGCTCTTTCCCTGCATCAATCCCAGGAGCTCCCCAGTAGGAAATCCTATTGTACCTCACACACTAGCAAGGGTACATCTCTCAGTGAGCTCTTTTCCCAGAGTGAGCACTGCCCCTGGCATGCAGGAGCTGGGATTTCACACACCCTATTCATCACCAAGGCATCGAACAAGGGAGCCACCATTTTGCTGCAGTCCCACAGCAGGAATAAAATGGTGGTATAGATGAAAACTGCCACATCAAACACAATCCAGTTGCCTGTCACCACCTGCAGCTCTTCTCCGCCTTACATGTAACAGTGAATTCTTAATCAGGTTAATACTTGATTTCTGGGTGCTTAAACAAACACAAAAAACTCCAAACAAACAAATCCCCCAAACCTCAAAAAACCTCAGAACCTCACAAAAAGAATATAAAGCCATAACAGATGATTAAGGTTGCTGCCAGAAAGTACCAAAATGCAAACTATGGATGTCAGAATTTACATTTCCCCCACAAAATGGCAAGTCTGCAGCTCTGGGGTCTTTTCATGACTGGCTCACCCAAAGCCGCCAAGACCAGGTAGCTTGACACATATTCAACATAAAAAAGGCTCAATATCTTTTGTAGTAGCTTTTGGGAAATGTTACAGTGGCAGAGAAAGTCAGAAGTGTTCAATTAGCTGCCATTAAACAGCCTCCTCCCCATGTTACACCAAATTGCTGCTTAAATACTTTTCAGAAGGCATTCCGGGAGGATGAAAGGAAAGTAGGCTGGCATGGTGTTTCCAGAGAATACAGTTACTGCAGATCAGGCAGAAGAGAATTTGCTTTTTTTGTTGTTTGTTATTTGCACATATCTTCTGTTCACACACAGAGTAAAGCTACCCTAAAGCCAAGCCTAGGCTTAGAAGCAGTGCTTTTTCATTTCTTGATCTCCCAGACTACAGAAGTCCAGTCTTGTGAAAGAGCAGGTGTTGCCACTGCATAATAGTCCAAGTTTAGCCTAAAATATAAATGGTGTCTCTACAACGCTAAATAGGGAAGCTTCTTCTGATGTATTGTGTCCCTGCTTTTCACTTTTCTGACACACAAAAATACCAGATAAAACAGCAGATTTGACAGCTCGTGCCTGGGTAGGAGACTGGCTTGCAGATATTTGCCACAGCTTGCACGAGTAGGGCAGAATCCGACAGTAAAGTGCATTTGCACAGAACAGTTTAAAGACACTAATAGAATTTTGTTTTTAATCAATCCGTGCTAAGGGAAAATCTGCAGTAGAGGTGATCAGCCACATGATGCCAGGATGGACAACCTGTAACTGCACCTGAATCTGCAGCAGAGACTGTGAAGTTCTGGGTCCAGCTAAAGAGCCAGCAGGGTCTCCCCCAAGCCGGGCTCACACAGCCACACTGATGGGATATCCATGCTAACACAAAACCCCCTCTTTTCTTTCTGTGTGCTGCTGCCTTTAGCTCCCCCTAATTTTTGCTGTGCATCTTTTACATCATTTCTTCAACATCCTTACATTGGACTACCAGACTCTGAACTCAAGCTTCCTGACCCAGTTCTCCTTAAGGATTTCAGGAGAAAAAAAGAAAAAACCAAACTCAAACAAACAAAAGGAAACTCTGGCACCAAGCAACCCTTCTGCAGGAAACATCACACAGTTAGGTTATAGCCACAAAATCCTTACCTCTTATCCCAGGGACACACATAATGCTTTTGGGAGAAAGGGAGAACTGAAAGAGACACAGCAGTCATTCAGGAGCAGGAAAAGATGTCCCATCCTGCAGACACCTGGGCTTACTTTATTATTCATTTTAGTCTAGAGCTTCCAAATACATCTACCTGCAAAGTGCTGGGGGAAAGATATGTTTGAGGAGAGGCTTGAAGGAGAAGGCAATGGTGGAGAGAAGTGGAGAATGTTCCTGAAGGAGGCTATCAGTGATTAGACATCACTCGCAAGTGAAATCAACTGCTCAGCCTCAGCTTCTTTTTCCAAATTTGGTGAAAACTCGGGGAAAGGATGCTATTTGTTAATGTTTTTCACAATAAAGTATTAGAAATAATGCGTCTGAGAATTTGGTTTAGTAAATAGGATATTTGCTTAATCAAAAGAACCTGAAGTGTCAGTCTATTCTTATACTGGATGTAAGATGAGATCATTAAAATTCTCCTGTATATTGAGCAGCACCAGGAAATGCCCATCGTCAGGCAGCTGGGCATTTCTGCCACCCCCTGGGTGGCAGTTGGAGAGCAAAACTCAGCATCAAAACTCAGAGGAAAAAAAACCCCACCCTTCTGATTTCAAAGACAGAAGGATTAACACACAAGTTATTAAATTAATAGCAACCACGAGGGAAAATATTTAATGTCTTTGACTTGGCTTGCTGTTTTTTTTCTAAGAAAGCTGCAAAAGGAAATTTGTCAGGGGTAACAGCTTATGTTGCTCCTAGAGGCAGCCATCTGGGATGCTGAGATTAGTATTTTAGATTTCTGTTATCTGAAACTCCACTGGCAGACTTTGCAAAAAGGTGTTTATAAATTCTGTAGTGCAGTTTAAGTAAAACTATTTAATCTAGGGACTAAGAAATATGTGTAATTACCGTAGGTGGATAATGCTTTTTCATTGCCATTCACCAAAATTAGTTTACCAGATATTATTCCTAAGAGGTATAATTAAAATCAACATAAAATCCAGAACACAGTGAAAATAAAACATTAGGAGATAATGTCTTTAAAATTACTAGTCCTCTGCACTGCAGTACAAGCATAATCACTCTCCGGCTAGCAGTGTTTGTTTTCCCTGTACAGGGATGCTTTGAACTCCCGGGCTGTTACTTTGCAGCCCATTGTAAGAAGCAGATATTTAATGACTCTCTGTAATAAACTCCTTCTCTAAATAGCAAATGAGAGAACTTCACTGAATGCAGGGTTTTGACACCACATTTGGTCTCTGCATTACTCCCTAAGCTTCCACTGAAAGCAGACTGGAAGCCTCCACGGGTTTTGAGGTAGGTTCAGATCTGGACGCATATACCTGCCATTAACTCCTGCCCTGCAAAATATCCAGGGATGAAAATGGGACTCATGCCAGGGTTTTCTTCCCTGCTACCTAATGTTGAATCCCATACTGAATAGCAGGAGAAGCATTTCAGAGCCAGGTACTTGTACCAGATGTTTAATCTTATTTTCTGCTCCTACAGAAGACATAACCTGATGTTAGATGCCATCTCTCGTTATAAATGTCTGGCCTTCCTTGTTAATGAAAGACTTTGTTTTCTTTTTGCAAATGTTATTAAGCAAAGAACAAACTGATTGTCTAAATTGATTAAGCAGATTCATTCCAGTGAAAAATTTATTATTTGCCTAGTTCATTTCATCAAATCAATTCAGAGGGAAAAGGCTCCATGAATTTAACTAATCACAAATATATATTTTAAAAGTCAGTTATTTCTGGCAGGATACAGTTAGTGCAGTCAATCACTGAGACAATAACTGAATTTTAAAGTAGCATCTTGCATTGTTTCTCAGAAGCTTCTTTGTTTTCTCTTTCAGAAAACTGGTGTTTTGGGGACAAATACTTCCTCTGTTTAGTCCTATACATTCTGAATAAGCTTCTGTGGATGCCCAGGAATCATTCTTGGGGAAAACCTCAAAATACTTAACTGACATTTTCTATAAAACAACAATCATACACTAATTAGAAAGCTAACTGTACTAAGTTAATAAAAATTTCTGATTGGTCCAGTCCAAACTCTTGAAAAACACCTATTTATAAAAACAAAATGTCATTAATTTATTAGGCTGAACATGCACATTCATAAGGCTCCCTCACATCACAGTCAGAGAAAATTTCTGTATAATTTTTTGCAGGACACAAATGGAAAATCAAGCCCAGAATGCTAATATTCTACTGAATTATAAAGAATGATCAACCACCACATTTGTATTTCTCCAGCAAATTATAGACAAGCTTTGGGCTTTTTGTGAATAGATATCTATACACAGACACACATGTATTTTATAGATTTTTTTTTTCCTACAAAGGTTACTTTGAAACCAGCATTCAAAGAGAATCTTTTGTTAATCATCTATATCTCTGTGAAGATGTTTGTCACAGAGGGCTCACTAAAAACACCCAGGTCTCCCTTAACAGATAACCTAATAAAAATAATTCTCTAACTTTTTCTTCTTTGTATCCTGTGAGCCCAGAGGTGCAGCAGCAGCAGCACTGCCAGGATGCCCCCTCAGCATGGCCATAACTCTCATACCAGGGTTAAACACAAATGTTGCAAGCAGGGGGTGTGTGGTACAGCCTGGAGACACATTTACCACATTCCCATCTTGGTCTCAGGTTAACGGTTCAAATATTTTCCTACCAGATGCTTATATTCAGACTCACAGCTTTTTAATTATGCAATTGTCTAGTAACTCCAAGTTTACCTGTTTGAACTTTGTGAGAGCAGTTTTTGTCTGCACTCATGGTTCAGCACCCAGGCACAGGTACAGCAACAAGCACTTTATAATTACAGCTCATTGGTCTCCCCTTCCTTTTTCAGTAATTTTCTCTGAAAAGAAGGGGAAATACTGCCTCTGCTCTTTGTGCTCAGTGAGGGCTGAATTTGTGGGGCTGATGTTTGGTGGTACAGCTGATGCCTTGGTACCTGTGCTTGCTGTCAAGTAGAATCTAGAGTCTTAAACAAAAGAAGATTTATAACAGCACAGAAAGCAAAGGCTATAAACACTGGGGCACCAGCAATAATTTAAAAGCATGAGGCACAGGCAATAACAGCAAAACTCAGAAATCTCATGGCCAAGAAGGAGAAATAAACCTCACATGCAGAATAACATTGCAAAAAGAATTTTGTGCTTTGGAAAACATGCTAACGGCAGGTCGAGGATGTCACCCCTCCCCTTCCTGCCTTCCTGCCCGAGGGGAGGTCCTCCATCCCCACCCCACCAAGGTGAGTGTTCCAGGTGCTGCCAGCCCTAGAGAGGCTCAGGGAAAGGAATGATTCCCCCCACTTACAGCTTCATGTGGAGCCCCCAGGCCAAATCCCCCTTCGCTGTGGGAGGACCTGCAGCCTCCCACCAAGCACAGCTGCAAAGAGCAGTGCAGAAGGGCTAAAGCTGCCTAGGTAAGCCATAACCCATCAGGTTCACTGCAGGATTTCCTGCCAGGGCTCCGGGGTGATTGTGGAGATGCCAGTCCCATCAGCACGCCCTGGTGTCCTGCAAGCTCCCTGCCCCGAGGCGCGCAGGACCCTGCCAGCATCACCCACTGCTGTGCTCCCCACTGAGGCATTCATGAGCCCCTTCTCTGCATAAGCAAATGTTTTAATTACAGATTTTGACAAGCGAGCAAGCAATGAGAGCTGAGAAAACAGACACTCCCACTAACAGAAGTTTCCTTCAAAACCCTTGCTGCTGCGTCTGGCATGCCCTTGGTGTGTATTTACTGTCACTTTCAAGTGCTCTTCCCATCTTGTGCTGACCTGGGGTCTACACTGACTGCTTCATGTACCTGGTGCTGTGCTGTAGCCTCCAGTGCCAAGCGACTGGCACTGGAGTGCAGTGATGGGTGCCTGGGAAGCTGCACTTGGCACAGCTGGAACACAGCAGAGCACAGCCACAGTGGCCATCGAGGCTCCCACCGGCTCCACACCCCAGCTTTCCAGGATGTATCACAGCAGTGACCAGGAAACATGCCATCTCATCACCCCTTCATTATATCCTCTTGCACTGTATCCCCCTGGTTCAGTGGATCCAGAGAGAAAATAGACCATCAATCCGTTGTTGTTATTGTTACTGGTTTGGGGATTTTTTTAATGTTTCAAGTTTTTACGCCATTCCCATGATGTTGCACAACCTGACTTGTGATTTCAAGGGCAATACCAGTAAGTCCTGGGCTCAGCACAGCTACTGAAGTACAGTGCCTCTAATTTATGGGTTCAGAGTTAGGAAAGCAGCAAACAGGGACAGATCAGCAATGGAGAAGTGAGGCGCTCATCTGCTTCTGAAACCAGACTGAAAAATCCTGTGGCAAGAGACATTTCCAGACTTAATTAACTGTTCATTGGAAGTGACAAAGTCAGAGGTATATGCCATTTCCTACAGCAGTACTGAAACAGAGGGAGACAAGCAGCAGTCACACAACTCTCTGGGCTCCCTGGGACTCTGGACAGTGTCCCACAGCACTTCAGTCCATCAGATCTGCTCCATGAAAGGCAACATGATGAGAGGATTCAGTCATAGGCTGCAGCTCCCCATTCCAGAATGGCTGCTGCCAGGAGGTGCTGATGGGCCATAATCAGTATTTGATGCAATCCCCTGTGCTCCATTACTTCAAAGTCAAATCTGGTCTCAGTGGAGGAAAAGCAGGTTTATTTGGGAATGTTTATGTTTCTGCCTTACCAGCTTCTCAGTGACATCCATGCTCAACTACTTAGCTTCTTAAAGTGAAAAAAATCTGACTAGATAATTTTATTTAAAAACCTGCATATTCACCATTCTGATTCTTTTTAATATTCCAAGGAATACAAAATACCTCTCGGGCGCACTTGCCAGCTAAGCCAGCCTCCCCTTCCTTATGGTATCAAGAACCAGGGCACTTTTCTGGAAAGTGGGAGGGATGGAGCCCCTGGCAAGCAACACCCAGGTGTGCTGGGAGCTGCATACAGGGCAGAGAGGAACAGCCAAGGTGCCAGGTACGAGCTCTGTCAGCTCCCACTGCACTGCTGACAAAGCTGCTGCCAGCTGGGAAGTAACACAAATTGGAACTGACAGAGAAATGTGACAAATTCATTATTAATCGCACAACTATTTTTTAATACGTGGAAGGCTGTACTAGATTAATAAAAACAGGCTTTTATATTCCTCTCTGACAGCAGTGATGGTGTGTGATCTCCAGAAAATGGAGTGCTACTGATACTGGCTGTAGTTCTGGCTGGCGTCGGGATGCTGCAGCTGAATCGGCAGGGACAGGATTTCTCTCCAGGACACTGCAACTCCTGCATACTCCAGAAGGTCACGCAGGCTGACTCTGTGGCAGGCTGAAGCACTCACACAAAAGGTCAGCATGCTGTGGAAACCTGCACGCAGCTCCTCCTCGGGGGGCTCAAACCTCTTGGTGTTCATTAGAATCTGCCTTGTTTTATCTCAACCTGGGTGGGTTTTAAGGGAGTTTTATTTTTTTAAATAAAGAGCAACCCGTGGGGTGTATCAGAGACTCGCTCACTCCAGCCCACCACTCTGCAAATCAAAACTACGGTAGCACAGGTGGATTTCTGTTTCTCTCTCCCCACCCACCACACACAAACCCATATTTGCACACCCACAAGCTCTCAAGCTACCTATATCTCAGTCTACATATGTATACATGTATTTATAAAACATATAAGACTATATTTTTATTCTTAGGATGGGAATGTTTACCTTAAGTGTTCAAATGAAACCAAGCGACATGTAACATAAATACTTCATTTAACATCCCATTAGCATTTATTCCTTCTATCTCTGCTCGGTTTTTTGTGTGCTTTTTTTTTTTTTTTTAACTTGTTCTTTACAGAAGAAAGAAAACGGTGTCAGGGAAGAATATTTCAAACAAGTCTTGAAAAGGAGGAGCTTAGTAAAAAACACATTCACCCACTCCTATTGTTTCCACCTTTAAATCTAAGTGTAGCTGCAGTGCACGTACAACTTACAAATGACCCTACACAGTTTCAGAGGAAAATAGTTCAGTTCTTTAGAAATTTTTTTTCTGATAACTGTCTGCTTTTTTTCAGCCTCTTTAGCATTTTCTGCCACTCTTTTGTATTTGCCAGAGGCAGGTTCCATCACCCCTTGCTGCTTTCCTAGCAGCCAGTACTAAAGGTCTCGGCATCCCCTGGCTGACATGCACCATCCCCACACGGCATCCTGGCATTCCCAGGCTGGGAGAACGGGGCGGGTTCCTGCCAACCTCGGTCCAGACACGCGGCCACAGCCGGGAGCTCCCCGGGACAAAGCCAGGGCAGGGAATGTGGCTCTTAGAAAAACAGATGCAACACGGAGTTGCAGCAAGCGTTGCCCAGCCATGAGAACGCTGCCGTACAGAGCCGAGCCGCACGCCCCGGACCCCGCTCCGAGCGGGGGACCCGCCGGGCCCGCTCCGCGCTGGCGGCGGGATGCGCTCGGTCGAGCGTGGCGGCTCCCGAGAGCAATCAGAGGCTTCCCAGGAGGGAGAGGAGCAATAAAGCATGTGGCAAGCTGTCACTGTGGGGGAGAAGGGGCAACTACGGCTCCTGTGAGAATTGCAGTTGGTGGGATTCGGCGCCCGACAAAGCTGCTGCCAGGCTGGGAATGCGAGGGGCGAAGCTGCGGTGGGAACGAGCGCCTGATGTGTCACCTGCTGCCCCATCCCACCAAAGTCCCGAATGGACGGCAGTGCTCCTGCGGCAGGGAGCCCATGGAGGGGCCCCTCGCACACCTCACGGGATGGGCTCGTAGACAGGAGAGGGCAATTCTCAGAGCCTGCTCTGAGCCACCAACTCCTGCCATGCAATAAACCACAAATTCCGTATGTCCAAAGGAAAAGTACCCTCAGAAATCTCTTTTCTGACTGGTTTAGGTTGAACGTAACACAAAACAAGAAACATTTCGGATGGCGATGCAAATACAAGGGGCCCCTATATCGCCATGGAGGTCAAGGCTTTCTCCCTGGCTCCTGCCACGCGGGTGCCAGCACCTCCGGGAAAGCAGTTCAGCGTGGCCCAAAGCAACCTGGAAGATGCCTGCAGCTCCAGTTTGCCTCAGCAGCATCCCGTCCATGTGCTGTCCAAGCTGGCGCGGGGGTACCCAAGCCCTGGCCGCCAGCGCTGTCCCCGCAGTCACGGCGGTGACCAGCGACAGGGGACCGCGCACATAGCGGGAGCGGGCGGCAGCCACGCCGGACTGCCGGGGGCCGGGACACAGGACCCTCCTTGGGCCCGAGCAGATGAATTAAAAGCCGGGGGGCGATGGCAGCCGCGCTGGGCTCCTTTGAGCCGGAGGCAGCCGCCGCTATTACCACACAAAAGCGATGCCGAGCAGCCGAGCAGGACAAAAGAGGTGGGGGGCAGCCAGACAAGAGAAACGGAGGGTGGAGCGACACAAGAATGGGAGAGGAGCAGCGCGGACAAGGAGGGGAGGGAGACACGCACGCACACACAAAATCAGAGAAAGGGAACGACAAGGGGATAACAAGGGGGGAAGAGACCACATGGGGGAGGGCGTTCCTCACCTGGTCCGCTCCCTCCACCCTGCTCCTCTAACTCTTTGCTTGTCCTGTGCAAGGACGCCAGAGCTGAGCATCAGGGCTTTGGGTTGAACGCCCGTATTCAAGGGGATTTTCCTCTTTGCCCAGGTTTTGCAATGCTATTGGGGAGGCTGTGATCAGTATATCTGTAAAGGGACTTGGAACAAGTCCCTTGGGTGAGTTTCTCACCAACAGCCATATTCATTATTCTGCTTCCAAAAAATTGCAACTTGGATGATGCCACAGTCACTAGCATCTACCTGCAAAACCAAAAGCTGGTCCTAACTAATGCCAGGTTAGGGACAGGATTGGATCAGATCAGGTAAGCAAACTACCTCTCTAATCACTACACTAGAACTCAGAGAACATAAGATGCTGTTGGCTCTGCCAGCCTCACTCCTCTCCTTTACAAGCACACACCAAACCTGGGAGTCCCAGGGACACTTCCCTCCTTCCTGCAGCCAAGCAGTCCCAGCAGCCTCACCAGTATTTTAGAGACAGGGTGACAGAATAACAATAAAACTCAGAAGAGGAGAAAGGTCCACATTAGAAGATGCTGTATAGCTAAAATTCACATCAGCTTTTGTTTCTTGATAAGGCCCCTGTAAATGACAGAGTAAATGACAGAACAAATACAAAGCTCCCATCGTTCTCAAGGATATTTGAAAAGCTCTCGTGTTTCCAATCTTTCATAAAACAAGAAAGTCAGAAATGGAAAACACATTTTAAAAGTATGAACTTGCAGAGAATTCAATAAAAATACATTTTCTGACTGAAAAAGTATCTTTATCTTCAGGAATGAAAACTAACACTGGTGGCTAACATGTCTCAAGCTGGCAGCTCTGGCAGCTTCACCTTTGAGCTCTGGTGCCCCTCACACAGCACAGCAGGCAGCATTTCTCCTATCTCCCTCCTCAATTCAATACTCTTTTCAAGACTACCTTTTATTTGTTGTTGTTAATTTTCAAGACTATATTATTTTTATTAGGATTTTTGTAGTTTTGTATCTTTCTTTCTCCAGAGTACCAGCCCTATGATGTTCACCCACTAAAATAAATTTAAAAAATATTTTAAACTTTTCTCTCTAAAGCCATTGCCACAGTTTTGGCCACATTTGTGCTGGTTACCAAAACCACAATGAGAGCTGATGTCACAGCAAGACCCATTTCTAATCTCTATGCTCTAGTTGCCTGCAGCACATGATTCCTCAATGTACATGGTCCAAACGTGATCCAGAACTGGACTGGTCCTCCTTGGGCCTCAGCTCTCCAGAGCAAACAAAATATCTGAAATGATCAAAACCTGATTGAAAGTAACTGAAAGTGAATGCTGACATGCCTGTGAAGAGAAGATTGATGAAAAATAAGAGAGAATGGGGAAAGAGGGAAAAAAAGGAAGAAAATTTCTTGGAATAATCGGAAATTACTCACATGCACATTCATGGCCTAAAACAAGGATCATGGATGAGTTAAACCTTGACTTCAGCTACAGTTTGATTGGAATAAGGATTTCATTTTCAAACACTAACTTGCATACTGTTATCTTTTTTTTTTTTTGTAAAGAGAGGGCTAACATCATCTCTGGCTTCCCAGCAGGGGTAGAGCAGAGAATTTATGGGTGCAGGCATTAAAATGTTCACAACGCCTTAAAAAAATTTTGTTTTGTTTTGTTTTGTTTTAAAAAACCCTAATATAGTCATTAGGTTTCAAATGTGCAAAGTGTTAACCTCCCCACAAAAGTGACTTGAAAGAAAGATTTTTGATCAGCACCAGTATTGAGACTAATTCAGTTCATATGCGTTGAAATAGCTGTGGGAGACAAAATATTTCAGAAAACTGTTGCCCAGGATCTTTTACAATTTCAGTTTTCTTCTCCAACAGACTGATGAGGTCTAACCCAAGGATGAGATGCAGAAGATCAGGCAGAAACCAGCAACAGGAAAAGAGAGAGCCAAGCCTCCTGCCTGCCACTACACATGTTCATGTGTTGGGGCAGCACATTCCAGGTGATGGGAAATCCTTCCACGCACACTGATAACTCTCCAAATAGTCTCAATACTTTGAATTTTAATTTTTTTAATGGCTGCTTTTTGACTTCCAACACTGAGCATGATGGGAACAATACCAACAGGTAATTTGGGAGTTACAATACCCTGTGTGCTTTGAAATAGGAGTCTTGGTTCATTTGGATGTAAGAATTGATCAGGGAAAGGGGAGATGGGCTGGATTTTGAGAAGGCAGTAGGGATATGGTAAATGTTGCCTCTGGGCTAATGCCAGAATCTTTCTCCTCTTTCACTTTCTTTATCCATTCAGGATAACCTGAAACACACCAAATGGATTTTCCCATGCAGAGGCCTCTGGGAAGGAGTTTAGATACATGACTTCAGATGCAAAAACATCTTCCCAGACCAGGCCATCACATAGGAGCCAATTCTTGAGCAGAGTGGAGACATCTGAGTCTTCAAATCTTTCCCAAACTCTGTCAGGATACCTTGAGTTTTTGTGATCCAACCCAACATATGTCACGCTTCCTCAAGTTAATAATAGATGTCCTAGGAAAGACAGCTCTTGAGGTCAGGAAAAATTTTTTTCCTTCTTTCTCTCTCTCTCTTTTTTTTTTTTTTTTTTTTCCTTTTTCCTTCCCTCTTGTCTTTTTGCTTCTCCTTTGGAAGGGCTGGAGGAGCCCAATTGCAGCCCCCCAAGCTGCCTGCTTGGCCACTTCCTTGCCCACTTCATCAGCCAGAAGCCCACAGCCCCGAGGCTGCCAGCGCTGTTTGTCTTACATAACTGTCCCCTGAATGAGGAAAAATAAATAGAAGAAGCAAACATATGACTCTTCTTAGCACAAAGTCTCCCCACCTCCTCCTTGCTTTTTTTTTTTATTATTATTATTTTTCCTCCTCCTCTGGCGACATAAAAAGGGGCTGCGTCTGCCCCTGTTGAATGTAAATGCCTTTGAAGTGGAACTAATCATTTCAAGGATAGTTTGCGTTGTCCTAACAACGCAGCTGAATTGCGAAGCCCCTCTTTTTGTTGAAGGTATGTTTTCTTTCTTTCAGCCCAACCTGATGATGATATACTGCTTTCACGCTCTGTCCTCCCGCATCGTAAATCTCCGCTGCCGCCTTCCCCGGCCCGAACTCCCCACGCCAGCGGGGGACCGGCTGCGGCTCCCCCCGGGCAGGGCCGGGCAGGGCCGCGCCGTGCCGCGGAACCGCACCCGCCAAGGGGGGATGTAGCGGCCGGAAAGGGCGGGAGGCACGGCAGCTGGCCCTGAACCCCTCTCCGTGCACGCCTATTCCTCCCCGGGCACCTTTCCACTCATAAGCTTCTGGGTACCCTCCATCCGCCCCCGACCAGCCTCCTGCATCCCCAGCGGTGCCCCCCTCCAGGCACCCCTCATCCCTCTTGGTGTACTCCTCCAGGCAGCACCCCTCCATACTCGGTGTACTCCTCACCCTCCCACCCAGAATCTCTCAATACCCCTCTGGGCACCCCTCCATCCCTCACCCACCGGGTACCCTTCACCTTCCCATCCAGGCATCCCTTATCCCCACCTCCCTTTGTGCATTCCTTCAGACTCTGCTCCCTCCATCCCGCTCTGGGCACCTTTCATTCTCTATTCCAGGCATCCCACATAACCCTGATATATCCCTTCAGGCACCCCTCCATCGACATCCCTTCGGACACCCTTCATCCTCCCCTCTACGCATCCTGCATCTCCCGAGCGGCACCCTCCATCCATCTCCTTCTGAACATCCATCCTTGCCCTCCAAGCATCCCGCATTCCGCTCCGGGCATCCCTTCCCTGACCCCCCCGGGCACCCGCAGGCTGCCGCCGGCTCGGCCCGCAGCTCCCGTTAATGCCATTAGTGACAGAGGTCGGGTTTCAATCGGGGCTCGGTGACACCACGGGGCTGCAGCGGGTGCCTCGGAAATTCAGGTCAAGCGGTTCGGGCTCGGGTTTCACGGTCAAGGCTACCGGGAGGCAACCTCGGAAATGCCCCACTGGATGGACAGACAGACAGACGGATGCACCATAGGCAGTCAGCAAGCAGCTCCCCAGACCTCTGCCCAGACCACAGTTTTCCGAAGTCCCCTCCTCCACAGCTCTTCTGGGCTTGGATGCTTTGCCCAGCAGGTCCCATTTCTGGCCAGGATCTCTGCAGTGGGACAAGTCCTGGGTTAATTCCCCACCACCAGGCATTGCAGTTCAACAACTCTTTTACTTTTTTTTAAGAACACAGAAACATATTTTATTTACTGCCTCTTATAAATTATTTACTACCAGGGCTGAGGTAATTCCATTAAAGCCGCATGGTTTGCATATACAAAATAGTTATCTGGGGACTCCTTCTTTTGCCATCAAAAAGCCACACAGTTGCCAGAAAGCAGTGAAAGAAAGAGATGATGCTGGAGAAATGGGCCTCAGGAAGCAGCACAGGAATGGAAAGGAAAGAAAGGGCTTTGCCCCTTTGGTTTATGAGACCCTACAAGCACAGAAAGAGTCACTTCCCAGGCAGGAGCTGGCAACAGGGCTGGGACCAGCCCCAGCTCATCCCTTCATTCTGTTGAGCTGCACCAAACATGGCACAGAAGGTGACAAAACTGGCAACCAAAGCCACCACAGGCCTGTGCTTCCCAAGATGTGCCTGATTTCTCCAGGAGGGCAGCAGGGTACCAGCAGCATTCAGCCCTTCGTGCTGCTCTTGGGACAGCTCTGCTGAGCTGTCCCCTTGAGAAACCTTGTCCCTACTGGTGCTCTTCTGCAGAGCCACACTGGGATATCAAAGGGCACTGTGTCCCTCAGCATGGGCTGGTAAGGGGGCTTGGAGGCCGTTCCAAGCTCTCCCCGAACCCCAGTGCTCCCTGAGGATGTAGCTCTCCCCTCTCCATGTGCCCATGGGACACACAAGCCCAGAGGCTCAACACCTCTGGCTGGTGCTCCCGCGGAGCTCTGCTGGTGGGGACAGGGCTGCTGCAGCACCCACAGCCCATGCTCATCCCTGCAGCAGGAGCAGCCTTCAACAACCTCTCAGGAGCTCAGCTCAGAGAAGATAAACACCAAACCCCGTGTATGCTCCCCAGGGGGGAGTGAGAAGCAAAACAGCAAGATAAATAGGAATAACAGGTGAACATCAAGAAACTGTTTTCCCTCTGAAAGTGGTACATTAACAATCATTCTGTCTACAAATACCTTCCTTAGACAAAACTCACAGATTTTCCTCTCAAAGAGGAAGGCATGAAGATGAATGAGTCCATCTCTCTCCCTCTAATATCTTTTGCCACCTCATGCAGGAGTGTTTGCTAGAGAAGAAGCAGAGTACTTGGTTTTGCAGCTCTAAATACTCAAAGCACAAGTCTGAGAAAATCAAGGTGTAAAGCAGCTGGAAAGCAAACTGCCAACTCCAAAAATCCAGGCCTGTCTCTGGCTGAAATATGACATTTGTGCAGTACTGATGTTTTTGTATTTACATAAACTAATAACTTGGTCACACATGGGTACCTTTCTTGCATCTGAAGTTCTCTGCATTCCCCGTCTGTTACCTCCTAGTCCATGAATCCTCTCAATCCCTTCAAGGGAATGCAGAGCCTGTGAAGAAAGGAGTAGAAATTGCAGCTTACTATTTCACCATCAGGGAAATGTAAAAATGTTTCTAATTAGTGAACTTGAATATTTTAGATTTGCTGTAATTCCTTCAATGCTCCCCATCGTGTTGTCCTTGGGACAGCTCTGCTGAGATGGAAAAAAAAGGAGTCACTTCCTTCTCACATGAATTTGGTCACACACAGTTGGCATTTTCCTGCACAAACAGACTTTGCTGGGGAACATGGATACATTCTCAACATAGCACTTCATGTGTAAAGCATGGCAAACCTGTTTCAGTACATATTAAACCAAGGTGTTGCTGGTTAGTGTGGATACCCAGCTTCTGGGAGGCCAGAACCTGAGCACAGGGGCAGACAGGCAGGAGAGGTCCTGTTACTGCAGGGGAGGGTTGTGATTTCTCTGGGCTTCACAGCAGCCTTAGAGCAGCTGAACAGCAGATGCTCCAGCATTTCACCTTGGCAAGCAGACACACCCCAGCCATAAGTGCTTCTTGGCTGCGTGTCTCATCTCCCAGGACTTTTCAGTGCTTTTAAAAGTCAGATTTAATAGCACTATTTGTAGAGCAGGCACAGAGCAGGCAGCCTTCCCATGTCAGCTCCTCCAGCTCCTCTCAGACATGAATCCCCACACTCTAGGCTGATATTTTCCCTCTAGGAGAACAGCCCATGGAAACAGACTCCGTCATCACCCATCTGCAGCAGCCACTGCCTGAAGTGCACGAGACCCCAGGGAAGATGGGCGGTTCAGGTCTCCTTATTCATAAGCTAAGCTTGGAAATCACACAGCTCTTTCTGAAGAATGCATATAATTCTTTAAAAATACCTTTTTGTTTCTCCAAATCACATTTTTGACCCCAAAAGTGGATATTCAAATATATGCCTCAGAACTTTATGGTAACCCAAACAAACCTAAAAAATTGTCAATATCATAGAAGCATTGCATGGGTTGGAAGCAACCTTAAGGATCCCCTAGTTCCCATCCACTGCCATTGCAGGGGGGTGGGGGGGGGGCAGGGATACCTTCCACTAGACCAGGCTGCTCCAAGCCCTGTCCAACCTGGCTTTGAACAGTTCCAGAGATGTGACAGCCACACTTCTCTGGGCAATCTACTCCAACAGAGTTAGAGCCAAGGAAAAGGTTCCCCCCTGGCTATTAGCAGGTATGATGCCATGGGCTGCAGGGTGACTGGTGCTGCTTGGACTGCACCAGACCAAGTCTCAATCTTCTCAATCTTCCTAAAACAATAAACTTAAGCAGCAGTTACTCAATACACCTCTGCTTTCATTAAAAAAAAAAAAAAAAATTCAGGAGTTGCTAAAATATTTGAATAATTTTATTACCTCTACAGCTTGAAAATACACACAAACTAACCACTTTTACCATATAAAATGGTGATGTAAAATATGCATATTTTTCCCCACATGTGCTTTTGTTTTTCCTCTTTCTATATCATCTTTTCACAAACTATCCTGCAGGGAGTTTGAAATTCTTACTCAGCCCTTCATCCGCTCTTAGTTTACTGAGTTAAGACAGAAACAGGCAGTGTCCAAAAAAAAAGAAAAATCTACCCCTTAAAAAGGAGAAAGCCTCAACTTGAAGTGTCCTGGGATAAATTTTAAAAGGTTTGTAAGACAAAAGAGTGCCAACAGCATGTAGCATGAGAAAGGCTTAATGTTCAAAGAATCACCCTTCAAAATTAATACGTCTGATGGAGCTGCAAAAGCCTCTTTAGTAGCAGCCTGCCTGCATTAACAATTTTGGACAGCCTGGTGCCTCTAAGACTCCACTAAGCAAGTGTTTCAGATACATTTTCTTTATGATGCTGCAGACTATCAATCTTTACATAGCATCAAGAATAGATGCTCTTAAGAAAATATTTTGTGAATATCCGTAAGTGATACTAAGAACAGCTAAGCCTAATTAAAAAAAAAAAAAAAAAAGAGTAGATTTGATTATTCTCCCTTCCTCCGTTTCCCCCCTCCATCCCTTCCTCCCCTCATTAAAATATGGCTGGATTCTGACCAGTGATAGTGATCCAGGACACAACTCTCCACTGGGCATATGTGAAATAGCATTGGAGCAAGATATGAAG
Source organism: Cisticola juncidis (assembly GCA_013400215.1). Classification (NCBI taxonomy): domain Eukaryota; kingdom Metazoa; phylum Chordata; class Aves; order Passeriformes; family Cisticolidae; genus Cisticola; species Cisticola juncidis. The sequence goes on along the minus strand of VXBR01009091.1, from coordinate 208,442 downwards.
ATATTGCCTGGAGTTTTTATGCTGAAAACATTTAACTAGATCTCAGACCGTAATTGGTGATGTTCTTCCTCCCATCAGAATAAGTTGCTGCGTCAAAGTAAAAAAACAAACAAACAAAAAAAAAAAACAAAACAAGCAACCAAACAAAAAAAACCCCAACAAAATAGCTTTTTAAATGCAGCCGTAGGGGAGTCTGATCTGATCATAAACACAGTCTCGGACAATGCGTATTAAATGACGATGTGTACACACGGATGCAGCCCAGCTCTGCCTGCTCCTGAGGGGCAGTCTCCATCTCCCCGGCTGCAACTTTGGCTCCTCTATCCCTGCTCCCTCCTGAAGCAGCACTTTGCAGCACCAGGCTCTGGTGAGACACTCTAAATCTCATTCTTAATATTTTGTTTTTAATCTCTCCTCATTCAAACAGTCCCAGCTTGAGATAGCTTGATATATTACTACGCCTGTCAGGGAGATGGTGAGAATAATACGAGCAAAAAGGCCGGGCAGCTCCTGGCCGGGGCTGCGGCCGGGAGCACAAAGGGGCGCGGGGGCGCGGGGGGCGCGGCCGGGCATTTCCGCTCCTCTACCTACCTTCGTGTCTAATCGCTGCTGAAAAAGCTGCGGCACCGCGGCCCCGGCCGGGCGCACAGGGCAGCTTTGAAGTCCTGAGCTTTGGTTCCACCCTGCACCTCTGACAGGGCTGGGGCGGCTCTGCCTGCGCCCCGCACCAGCACCGATCCGAGCACCGCAGCACAGCCCTTCCCGGCCTGTCCCAGGAGAGCCGAGCCCTTCCCGGGCCGTCCCAGGAGAGCCCTTCCTGGGGCTGCCAGGATCTCCACATCTCCAAGCTTCTCCCCAGAAAGCAGCTGCCCAGACAGGGCTGCTGAGCTCTTCTGCACCTTACAGCAGGATGCAGAGCTGCACCTGCTGCAGGGTCACATCTCTGGGGATGGGTCCCACTACCAGGGATTCTGTCCCACTGGGATATTGAGATGAGATTTGGGAATCCTCCGTGCATGGATGAGAGCATGCTGTGTGTGGCATAATCCCAAGGGTGAGAGGCCAGGTAAGGCTGTGGCAGGGCAAGGAAGAGAAACAGCCCCATCCATGGGATATTAGGCTGTACCCTGCAGCAATGAGAGGGGCTGTATTGGCCTCCCACAGTTGTGGCTGCTCAGGGACATTCCCTGTGGATAAGTTACCTGATAACTGCCCTTTCTGAGACATGCCAGGCTGCTCTGCATTTTTTCATATAGGAAAAATTATTTTCGCCTGTGTATCTATTAATTTAACAGGCCTCTCTGTTATCTTCAAAAGCACTACACCACATTCTCCAAGAAAGTTTCTGACCATATCCCAGCTTATCCTGAACTGGCTGGGAAAGACCTACATCCGTGGGAAAGTACCTCTAGAGGAATTATACTGGGTACTGGGTGAGCCGTGAAGGGGTAACTGGGAGAAATGAGCCCAAAGACCTCACCTGTGGCATACACAGAAGTGGTTTCTAGCTTCCTTGCTGCTAGGGGGTTTTGTTCACTAAAACCACTGAGACGAGACAGTAGTGGTGTTTGACGGAGGAGTAGTCAACACCTCACAGCAGCAGCAGTGCTGAAAGCACTCGTACCTGCAGGAAAGGTTGGTCACGCTTCTTTATGCACCTCAGCTCTGCCCTGGTTATTCGCCTAAAGGCTCCCCCAAGATTTTTCAGTGGGCATTACAAATTTCCAGCACAAACAACAAGCAGTGGCCACGGCCAATGCACAGTCCAGTAACCTGAACCCAGTGCAAAGATCCCTCCTGATTTTTTCGCAAACAAGATGTTTTCATGAAGAACACTGCGCTTACTCAGGCACCACCAGCAGACACCCAGGCTCTGGCCTCATCTTCAAGCTTTCCCCATCCCTCTCCTCCTGGTCACAGGAAGGGCTCAGGTGGGAGTGAGGGCAGCATCAGGCCATGAACTGTCAGAATCACAACTCACATATATCTCCCACATAATTTCAAGCACTTCTGTACATACCTGAGGAATAAGTGACTGAATTTAATGATTAGGCCACCCTGAATCACACCTGAGCATCATCTGCATGGGATTGCCTCAATGTTCTCCATATTTTCTCATTTCTTTAATACTTTGTGATATTTATAAGCCAAAGAATTTTCCAATTAAGGCAAATTACAGAAACAAATGTGGCATAGTGTAAACAATTAGCGTCATGCTATTGCATGAAAATGCTTAATTAACCCACAGATTTTCCAAATGACTATTGTATTAAGAATTTATGACAATTCTGGTGCCTTCCTTAGTTTCCTGTTCCTGCTGAAACGAGAGCAGCAGCAAGGCTGGAATATGTGTACCCTCCAGCCCTGCAGCACACAGACACACATCACCTTCCATTCTGCCTAGGTAGCCAGTGTTTCATGCTCCGGGATATACCTCCCACATCAGGAGGCTGAAGAAAAAAAAACACATATTCCTTACTAACCTCTAGCATTGTCAGTCTATTTGTTCTTCTTTCCAATCAGAAAATTAGAAGCCAAATTCATACAGCACTCCTCATAAATATTTTCAAAAGGTGAAGCAAAGATCAAAGCAATACACAAAATAGCTCCCTAATTTTGCTTTGTTTTATTCAAGCATCAGAGGGGTATTAGGAGGCAGGCTGTGATGACTTTTAACGATTCTGTTATTCCAATGTATCCCAAATCTTTCCCTGCATTTTCTTTTTAAATGTTTTCTATTATGGGGCAACAAAGAGCCATTCATTCTGCCTCCAAGAAACCTTAGTTTTGATTAAGCACTTCTGGTAACCATTTAGGGTGTTAGAATCTATCATTGCATTTAATTATCCTTGTTTTTTTATAGTCTCCTTTATTGCTCATTAAATTACTATAGATGCTTCTGCTGTTTGTTCTTAAGGAAGGATCCAGCAAGAAACATATGCTGGTGAAAGGTTGCTCAGGTTTCCACAGCATCTGAAGCTGTCAGCATAAATTCACTGATTTTGTTTTATCAAAGGATAAGCAGCTCTTGTAAAACCCTGGCACTCTGGTCACCAAAGTAATAGTCACATAAAAGAGGCCTTTCAGGTACCAGGTTTGGTGATCAGCATTATCCCGGAGTTCAAAACATTTGGACTATAATTCAAAGCCGAGCAAATCATTTTGGCAGGGAGCACGGATGTGAAGGTATTTGTTTTCCCAGGGCCAAGCCATCTTGGCATGTTTTGCAAATTCCACCCTGAGATCTGCAGCACCCTTGGGGGTGTGACCAGGAGTTGCCCGCCCCTCAACTCCGAGCCTCTGCCGAGGCAGCCAGATGAGCCTCACCGGTGGGAGACCTTGGAGATGCCAAAACACTGAAAGTACTGCTCATTGTTCCTACAAAACACACACACACAAAAAATGGTCACAGAGGAGCAACGCCAGTGTTCTGATTACACTACAGATGCCTTGAACAAGCATCCCTTGTGCTGGCCCCATTGCCAGCAGATTGACCTCAAAAGTGATTCTTACCCCAAACCATTGACATAAGTGGTGGCCAGTTAGGCAGAAACTCCACTGAAAAAGGTCATAGTCAATTTAGGTTGCTAATACCCATTTGGAACTGTTTTCCCCTGACCTCCTGATGCCCATTGCTCCCTCCTGGCTTCCTGGTGCTGGGAACCTGCTGCCCTTAGAGATGCTGTGGATGGGTCTGGGGAGAATTTGCTCCTCTTGCATGCTCCTCTGCATCCTCCCAGGATGCTCAGCCAGGATGGCTGTGTTAGAACAGTGTAATCACTTGGGCAAAGCTGGCAGCCAAACAAGAGGGTTTTTCAATCTCCCAATAATAACACTAACAGAACAGAGCCAAAAACTGCAGTAAATTTTTCCGCTTTCCCCCTTCAAACCATGTGGAAGGATGAAACAGAGTGTCAGATGAATCCATTGTGGGGACACAACATGTCCCAGTGCGCAGTCTTTGCACTATGCCTCAGCCCAAGAGCCACGTGTACCACAAGAGACTGAAAAATCTGTGCTTTCCTTCTGAAAACCAACAGCCACTACACACCTTCATCCCTCTCATTCCCCTTCCTTGAAACAATTAATTCAAGAGTCCAACATCATGTTCCCTGTTCAGGAACGTGAATTCTTTCTCGTGCTACAAGAAGGCTGACACCAGCACTGTGAAGCATCCTCCCAGCCTCTTCCAGACCCCCAAAATCAAGAATGGTGCATTGAATGCACCGGCCTCCCTCCGGCCCCATTCAATGCCAGCACGGCAACATTTTGGCAGCACAGGATAGCCTGGGCCACCAGGTCTTGCTTTATGCCAGGCTTTACACCAGGCTTTGCCGTTTGGTGAGCTTTAAAAGCAACATGTGCTCCCTTTCTGACTTTTTTTATTGCTTTCCTTAGCCTGTCAAGTTAGTAGAAAATGGTGATCATAACACATGTGGATGTATTAACTCAGTAATAAAATTACCAGCTGATGCTAGGAGAGAATAGTGGTTTTATCTCTGTTTGGTTAGTTTATATAATACTGAAGCCTCATTTGTATTTAAACATTATATTACACTGTGGTTTTGTAATCTCAAATGAAAGCTATCCAGGTAATTCTCTGAAACTCATTATGTTCTCAGATTCCCTTTAAACTGGTCTTATTCTGAACTATATTTGCTTAACTGTCAAACCATAAGCAGCCCACATGATTACAGCTGGGATTTCCCCTTTTCATAAATTTATGCACTTTACCTTCTATCAGCTTAGCAAATAACATGGCTCAAAGGTTTTACAGATTTCCACTTCCTCTACCTTTTTGCTTGAGCTTGTCTTAGTTTTCCATCTAAACCATCTTGCAGGCACATTCCAAGCCCCAGCAATCGTAGTTTCCTTGGGACAGGATCTGCCATGGCTTTAGGAACCCTGTGCATGTGGACTGGAGTTCTGTGTGCCTCCAGAGTAGGGAGATACTCCGTGTCCTGAACACAAGGGTCTTGGGGTGGCAGGGATGTGAGATGCCAGGTCTGGTGTTGGCAATGTCTTCCCCATGGGATGCTTTAGGTTTGGCTTTTTGTGTACTGGACCCAGTATGGCCAAAGCCATGGCCTTGTCATCTAGGCAGAACATCTTCCTTCCCTATATTTGTGTCTCTCAAATCAGCTGTGTATAAATATTTTTCCCATCTCTGCTATCAAACTGTTTTGACTGAACAAGGACATCATCCAAACTGCAACATCTCTCTCATCTGTATTTTGCCATGTGCCAACATATTCCCTTTTACACCTCCCAGAGGGCAGAGATGTTTAACCAGGGTGCAAAGGAGGCCCTGATCAGCTGGACTGAGCCAGGCTGGAGCAGATCCAGAGGGACCAAACCCTGCTGGCTCCAGTGCACCTCAGGGCAGTTGGGCTGGTGCCAGCACAGGCACGCCCAGCTTGTGCTGCAGTGCCCATTATCCCAGATAGGCACATCTCCCCTGTCAATGAAACATCAGAAAATTAGAAACCCAAACCAGAAACAGAAGAAAGATGGTGAGGGACAGGAAGACATCCAGAAATTCTATAAGAAATTCATCTATGTCCTGTCTGTGACCAGAGAACCAAACCCAAGGCTGCTCTGAATGGTCCTGCTTCACTCCCTTTCTGTCTGATCCTGCATCCCCAGAGCCTGGGCCCACCTTCAGGCCCTGAAATGCACAACAAAACAATTAGTCATGCTCCATAAAGCTGCCTCCTTCCAGCCACCACTGCTCTGCCCAGCACCTGGAGGACACCAAAGTCTGCACTGGAAAGAGCCAGCACAAAGTGTCCTCACCAGTTATGGTGACCAAGGTCCACATGGCAAAGGTCCAAGGTGACATCTCTGAAGCTGGGAGCACCAGGAAGCCAGAGTTCCATCCCTTTCATCAAGGCATCAGCAACTGAATCCAAAACTGGGCTCAGAGAGTTCAGCAGCACGGAGTAACCCCCAGTCACCTCCCCCACCAGGTATTCCTACAGCTCTGGGGGTGACCCAACACCTTTGCACTGCATTCAGGGGTTTTCAACATTGAAAGCAGCACTGGAAAGCAAAGCCAGGCTGCTTAAGGGGAGGAGGCAAAGAAACATGAGGAAAGGAATATTAACAAGCAATTAATGTCAGGACAGCACATACCAAGAGAGGTGATCAGTGCTCTCTGAAAGCTTTTCTGTCCATCTTCACTTCTATTTCTCCTTTGGGAGAAATCAGAGAAGCACAAGCCTCCCAAGTGCTGGTTAACTGATGGCAGTAGAGGCAGAAGCCCACCTCCTGCCAGAGCTGTTCTCTCTGCCTGGCACATGTCACCCCCTGTACCCCAACCCACCCTCCTGGGGGGCTGCTTTCCACAGACTGGGGCTCCCCGAGATCACAGCAGGAGGGGTTGGCTGCCAGCACAGGCAGTGGGTGGGTCTATTTGGACTTACTGCTCCAGGATCAGTGTAGGAATGAGACTGGGGTGAGCTCCAGGGGTGGTGGCCCCGCACGGTGACACCGATGTGCCACCTCCGCAGTAAGGGATGAGCTGAAACAGCACAGCTGCTGTTGTATCAGTTATCTGTGTTAAACTGCTTCTTCCCCTCACGACTGCCGCGTTTCCATGCTCGGATGGGCAGGAGCAGGATGTCAAGGCTCTGTTTCGCCAAGCACAGCCTTTGGTGAATGGTGCTTGCAGCCGGGAGGAAGCGTTTCACAGCACTGCAGTCGGGGTCTTAGCAGGGACTGCAGCGCTCTAGCAACTCTTGGGAGCTCTCGACTGAAACACAGAGTAATTGCTGGGTGCCTGTGCCCTGCAAGCAGCCCGTGGCGCAGATGGCAGCCCCGGGCAGAGCCGCGTTATCGCCCGCGCCGCGCAGCTCCGCGCGGGTCCGGCGGGCGGGCGCGCCTTGCTGAGCCGAGACTAAGCGCGCTCACGGGGGTGCAAACCCAACACACCGGCGCACAGCAAGGCTTAGCAGGCGCAGGCAGCGCTGGCAAACCGCTCGGCCCGTCTGGTCTAGCCCCTGTGAGCTGCCCCGACCTCCCGGAGCCCCTCCACGGGTGAGCGGGGTTTCTGATCTCCTCGCCTGTCTGATCCACCCTCCCCAGTTGGGCCGGGGTTCTGATCTCTCAACTACTAATCCAATCTCCCCCCAGCTGCTCCGGGACTCTGATCTTCCCTCTTCAGCTGCGCCAGGCCCGCTGGTTTCCCCTGGCTTCCTTAAGCCTCTGATCTCCCCTCCTCAGCTGCTCCCATCTGGACCCTCGCTGTCCTCCTCCCACAGATAAAGCCCCAACTGCGAGGCGGCTCCTGCCCAGCCCTGCCTGCAGGCTGGGTGCTCCCGGGAGCTGGGCAGCACATGGCCGTGGGGGGACAGGCACACCCCCAGGCTGGCCAGGTCCCTGCTGTGCCATCACTCCATGCCCAGGGCAGGTCCCAGGGCACAAGGAGGATGCCAAGGAAACACACACACTTGGAGTACATTTACCATGTAAGAGTGTTTGGGCCCCTAAAATCTCCTCGCTGACTCCCACAGGCACCACGGGCATGCACATTTGGACTCTGTAGCTTATCCACATGGACACAGACACTCATAATGTGCTGATATGCTTCAGTGAGTGGCAGAGAGAGGATGAGCTCCTCGCTGTCCTTCAACAGAAGCTGCACCTTCACCAGAGTCCTCCACTGGTCTGGTCGTTACAAAGAAAGAATAAAAATTATTTGTGAAAGATAAGCATTATTTTCATGCCTTTTCACTCTCTCTAGGGACTTCTCTCCCATTTTCAATGCAGTGGGGAGCCTCTCACATCCACAGGACTCCAGGAGGAGAGCACTGAGCAGAATCACAGTGGGTTCACAGCAGAACTCCACACACTGGGTCTGCACGGCCACCAATCCCTGTCATGGCCATAAACGCTGATCCACCACTGGCCAGAGGAAGAAGATGAGTGTAAGGATGGAGAGGCTATGGAGAGGCTCTCTTTCATTCCAATGATGTGGACACAAAGGGAGGAATGTGCCAGGCTGGATCATGGCACAAAGAGTTATGCACAGCTCTGACTACAAACGAAAAGGATTCACTGCTCCAGGCAAGTAAGGACTAAGCACTGGTATTTTGTTTCCTCGGAGACAACCACGTGCTGGCACTTATCTGGCCATAAATAAAAATATTTACAAATTATTTCACTTGGACAACAAAAAGATCCAAGCAGCTAGGGAAAAAACGGGAAGCTGAGAGAGGGAAGCAGGGGAAGTAGCATCAACACTGCCAGAGAAGCTCTCAGGAGCAGGAAAGAATTTCCCCCTATCACTGCCTTCCGCACTGCAGGCAGACAGACTGCACAGCTCCAAGGCCAAACAGTGGGCAAGGAGTTATCTCCCTTCCCAAGAATATTTGCCTGCTAATGGCAATGCATTATCAGCTAAGGCAGTTTCATAATGAAGCAATAAGACCCAATGAAGTTGATGTTATCATAGGATAATTGGCCGTGTCAGGCAGCCAGATGCCTCAAGGCAAAAGCAAAAGCTGTTTAACATTCCAGAAGGTCAATCAGCAGATAATGTCCATTTTCTCCAAATTTATTGCCACCATATTGGCCATTTCATTGAAGGAGCTTTCAGCAATTTCATCCCTGATTGTATGTGTATATACTTGTAATCATGCTCCAGGGTTGCAACAACACTTAAAAATTTCTCTAGTTTTTCAAAATAAAAAAGTGAGACAGTCTGACTATGGGCTCAGAGAAGCCAAGCTCTGAGCATCCCGTAGTTACTATAGGAGCTATAACAAATAAGCTTCTGAAAGTCTCATCTTGGTGAAAACTTCAGATAGTCCATGCATTACTGCTATTCCAACCATCAAAACAAATGCAGAGTGTGCACAGAAACCTGCTGCCAGATGGTCACAGAAAGAAAGAAGACACTGGTCCTAATCCAGTGCCTGTGCCTGCCATGCACAGTTGCAGGAAGTGGGGGGAAAGTGGTCCAGCATCACCCTCACCCCACTCCGGCATGGGTTGCCATGGAAGAGGAGACACATCCCACTAAGATGAGCTGGCAGCAGGGAAGTAGGGGCACAGGGACACAGGACTCACTGGGCTGAGCTCTGAGCTATGCCACCTGCAGGGTCCAGCTCTTGCTAGAAGTACATTTCTCATTCACAGACATTGCCCCATGGCACTTGCCTCCTTCAAGCTCTAAACTGACAGCAACCACCACCTGACAAGCCCTGGGTAAATAGTTTCCATCTCAGGGTCTGTTCCAGCAGAGCCAGGGCTGCACTTTGCAATTATATGCTCCAGCACAGAGTGATTCGCTTGGAAATAGGTATGCATAGAAAAAGGAGAGGGCACAGCCAAAAAACCAGCTTTGTGTAGTTGTTCAAGGCATCTGATCAGCTTAAACAGCTATAACTATCCATACATAAGCTATGTTCCCACCAATACAGGTAAAAGGGAGCTTGTTTCACTGAGTGCCTGCCTAGCATTTTACAGCAAAGAAAATAAGAGCAATAGAACGTTTCTGTGAGAAGCAGAGAGCAGGGCAGGACATGCCCCCAGCCAGCTCTGTGACAGGAAGAAACTGAGGCAGGGAGAAATGACTTGCAATAACTGCAGGGAAAAGGAAAGCACATCTCAGCTTGCTTCAAAGTTGTCCCTCAATACTGATACCATTAAGCACAGCCACGTCCCCTCAGAGTACTTAATGGCTTATTGATAATGTGGTAATTTCCCCTCTCATCTGCAAATGAGGTGGTATCTCTTGAAGAGGTTCATATACTGGCATAAAGAGAGATTTTTTTTTGAGAAGACCCAAGTAACACCAGGGTAAACCTGCTTAAGCCAAAACAAGAAAAGAGGTGACAAGACTAAGGACAGATCTATATTCAGAGGGATGATCCTAACATGTGGAACCTGCTCTGGACATGCTGCCCTTCCACTGGCTGCACCACACATGTCTGTCTTCAGCCAGATACTCCCAAATCTGCCCAGCCCTTCCCCAGTACTTCTTTTCAATATCCATCACCACTAGCAGTCCACGCTCTGGGCCTGAGCGCCTTTGGAGTTGACATGCTCAGAGCCTTCCCCATACACCATGGGCATCCCTGTCCCTCCTCACCCACATGCCTGACCCAGAAAGAATCCAACAGGTGGGAGAAGGCTGAGAGTACAAGGTTGTCTTCTTCCTGACCCTACTCTGTTAGCATTAGCTCACAATGGCCTCTTATGGAAATCCTGACCTTGCTCTGGAATCCTGCACAAACTCTTTCTGATAAAACAGGCAACTTCTACCATGATGTTGGGCAGCCAGCTCCCAAAGACCAGCACCAGGCAGCTCCTGAGGGTCTATGCAAGCCAGAAAGACAATTTCTTACAGCAGAGGCCAGAGAATGGGCTGCTGCACCCAGGAGGCTGACAGACCCCTTTCCTTACCCATCCATATATATTTTACTCCCTCCTGTCATCAACAACCTTGACCGATCCAGAAATTCCTCCAGATAAAGCAACACAGAGGCTCTAATTCAGCATGGAAGTTGGATCTTCTAATTGTATTAGGGATTTATACACTGAGTTAGTAAAATACCATATGGCTCTTGTAATGCAGGCTGGTTTTTCCTTGGCAGGCTGTGTAAGCCGCTAACAGCAGACAAGGTCATAACATGTCTCCTTATCACTGCTTTATGTTCTGGATCCCAGTCCAGCTTTTACTGCATGTCATCCAGCAGAGAGATTGGATGTACTCGCTAACCTCTTGCCTTCCCAAAAGGATTTTCATTCCCAAATCTCATGGCTGAAGCACCGCCTCTGTGTTGTCTTCAAAGCTATTACTGCACTTGTGGGTTTAAACCTTCCAGTCAGGCATTATCCTGGGGGGAAACCATGTTCTAAATATCCCTTCCAGTTTCCATCCTGGCTCACAGGGACTCAGGCTCTCCATCCTCCACCCCATTACACCCTGCATATTCTTGTCAGACCTCCAGCCCAGCAAACATGAAGATCCTTTTCGTAAGAAGTGCCCAACCTCTGCATATCCCAGGGGTCCAACTTGCACTGAACTGGCCCAATAAAAACAACAAATCAAAGTAATCCACTCATATATAGCATAGCCCTCATTCTGAGGTCCATGGTGGTTGGTTGGCTACCCCTGCTCAAGGTCATTTGCTCCATCACCTTTCCAGTGGTGGCACAAGCCTGTGCACTTGTGGCTTTTCAAGCTGGACACAGTTCCTGTGCCATTTCGAAGTGCTGCCAGTCAAACCAAATGGAAATCAATAAGGTTTTCTTGTTCTCTTCTCCTTGTTAGTCATTTGTAAGCTGACATGATACACATCAGCCCAGAAAAATACTTAATACAAACAACCAGAAATGCAGACACTGAGGGATCTTGCTCAGCCTAAATAAATCTATTAAACACATCAAATAAATCTGTGAAATTATTGGGCTGGCCCAAGAAAAGGGAAAGGGCAGCGAAAGGAGGACACTTGCTCTCAACTATACCTCCAGATCTCTCTGCCAGCTCCCCTCCAAGCCTACCTTTTCCCACCAAAGGCCACACAGTGTGCCCAAAGGAGGGGACAACACAAAGGCTATGAGTGCAACTGTCCACATCAGAAGGCAAATTTTCTGTGTAAAATCCTGCAGCTAGCTGGATGTTGTTTTTTGCCTTGTCTTCAAGAGTCACCATCATTTCACAGGAGCAGAGCCCTGCTTTGCTCTTATATTAACCACCTCACGGTATCCCTGTTTGGTTCCACCCTGCCTGTGTGAAAGGCAGAAGGCACGTGTGGGAAGTTCTCCAGATTTCCAGGAAAGGCAAAGCAATCTTTTTTTTTTTCTCAGGAAAGCAATCAAGTTTAAAGTCTGAATATTTGGTCCAGAAGCAGTTTCTCACCAGCACACTCCAAGTACAGAAAATAATGACAAAGGCAGGGAGCAACCATTCTGTCACAGCTGCATGACCGGCTCCCAGTCAGCCCCCTGCGTTAACCACATACATTCACTTCACGAAATCACCACAGAAAGCTATAAATGATGCATGAAAATTAAATGAGAGAACTCCAACCAGGGCATGAATCCCAAGCCACATGGCCGGGTTGGGCAGAGGGGCAGACAAAGCAGAGGCAGACAGAGCACTGTGTGCTGGGAAACCAAAACAACCTCCCCAGCAGTCGCCTTTTGAAAATCAAAGCTGCGTTTCAGGAGGTGGTTGAAACAGCATCAGTTTGAAAGGTATAAATATTCCAGAACAGGAGGAAAACCGAGCTTCATCCAAAGCACAAGGCATGTTCAAGGAGACCACCCCTAAACTGAGATTAATTTTAAGGAGAGGTGTTTTCCATGGCTCTGTGTTCACTTACACGTACTAAAAGCCTGGTGTATTCATGCAGCTGCAAGCAAGGATGGCACACAGGACACAAGGGGTGGCACACAGGACCATGAGAATGGCATGCACGACCCAAGGATGGCACACAGGACACAAGGGGTGGCACACAGGACCATGAGAATGGCATGCACGACCCAAGGATGGCACACAGGACCATGCGGATGGCACACAGCACCAAGCCTGGGCTGTGGTTTGCCACAGATGTTTCTTCTTCTTTCAGACTGCCCATGGACTTAGTCTGTGCTCCACATCTCCTCCCGCTCCTTTTTCAACACAGCCAGAGGCATTTCTACAACAGCACTACACGTAAAAGCATGAATGTGGAACATTTCCAGAGAAGTACTGTCATCCTACCTGGTCCACAGCTGCCCAACTATTATTTATTACCTGGACTTCCAGGATAACCCTTCCAAAACTAGGGACTGCATGTTGAATCCACCCCTCTTAGAAAGGCTGCCAGCCCAAAAGAAAAGCACCTGCTTACACTGGGATTTAGGCCCATTTGCTCATCAGAGCAAATGAAGGGGAATTGAAGGGGAAGATGGGGAAGATGGAAGAAGAAAAGCCAGGAGATAGTCTTCCAGGTTTACATTCTTTAGCATTAATGTGCTCGTGGCTGGTGGGCAGCCTGTTATCTCCAAAGACTGGACAGGAGAGTGTAACTGCAATCCAAGACTTTTGTGTTTGCTTCCAAACCTTGGAAACTGCAGCCAGCACCAGTTCTGGACAGAGAACATCTGCAAGAGACTGGAGCTGTAAATATGTTGCAGGCACCGGATTCCAAGAGACATCTAAGTAGGGGGCAGAGAAGCAATAAGCAAATCTTACCCACAAGAGCCTGGGGTTTCTTCCACAAGCACAGCTCCCAGCGAAGCCAACAAGCCGTTCTCCTGTAACATCTGCAGAAGGAAATTGCTTTAATTGCTCCAGATACAATAGCCAAACCTTAGACCCTAATCTGGCTGCCTAATACTCTTGCTCGGTTGAAAAGAACTCTTGTGAAAGCAACCAGCTGGGATGGAGCTTATCAGGCAGCAGCACGGAGCAGGACATGCCCGGGGGACCCTGCAGGAACCCCTGCCCAGGAAGGGGAGCTGCTGTAACCCCCATCGACCTCCAGGACTCCTCTGCCTGTGTCCATAATGAACTCCCCAAACTCCCTGCCTGGGCACCACCTTTTAAAGAGTAATGTTTGACGTATTCCCTAGCATCTGTGCAGGATGGCCAGGGCAGAGTTGGCCCAGCTGACTCCCCATTCCCTCCTTCCCCTTGTCTTGCTAAAGGATGCACAGGGGAAACCCCATTTCTCTCCACATGTACAAGCCATGCCTAAAAGGAACAACACAGCACTCAGCTGGTTTCCTAAAAGATGTCTTAACACAAACAATAAATATTGATCATCATATTTTTGGATTCCTGCTGACTGCATAACATGGGTGACAGCCAAACATTCACGGCCAAAGCTGCAGTGCCTGGAGTTACACATCCAAATAAAGAGCCAGACTGCCAGGGTGCTGCCCATGTTGCCTCCCATCAATAACAGGAGCTGACTATTAGCAGAAGACAAGATGACAAAATGTGGAAAATGTGTGCACATCCAAATAGCAAGGCTGTTTGCTTCAAAGCCAAAATATTGATGTGGGTACCAGCTTTAAAATTTCCTTAACCTTTTGGTTTCCTTTGTTAAATAAATCAACTGCAGCCAAAATGATCATGTATATTTGACATGCAAGAAGACAGCTCGACATATGTAAGAAGAATGAATCATTAAAACAAAAAAATCCATGTGGATTTTAGAGTTTTCTTTTCGTCAATAATATTTTCTACAGAAAATATATTCTTATAAGGAAAGTATTTATGGTTTCATCAAGTATATTTTTTAACCTTCAGCATATTTAGTTTTCTTTAACCAGGCATAATGTATAGGTGATTTGTCTGGAAAATAAACAGCTGCCAAAATAACCAGCAGAGTTAGGTTTGTGTACTTTTTTCCCTATGAAGAGTATAAACTCTCAGTAAACTCTAACTCCCAAAGAGAAGGAATAACTATTGTGAAACAATTTGCTTTCTGACCACTTTTTTAATCCCCCAGAAAATGTGCTGAGCAGAAAAAAACAGCAACCCAAAATCACAAGCCTGAGTCTCATCTTGGGAAGTAGATTAAAGCCAGACATGCCAGCTTTATTTTTGTGTCCCTTCAGAATTGATTTTTTGACTTCCTTTAGCTTCCAGAGTGCTCTTTAGCCTCTCTCCCAGTCCCCACATGTGGTTACATTGCTCCCTCCAGCCACATCACAAGCCCTAACGCAGCACATTTGTTCTCAGCTGACGCAACACATCCCAGCATACAAATGGCTTCAGAAAACCCAGCTTCCCTTTGAAACAAAGCTCTTCCTTTCCTGAACAATGCAGCTTGAAAAACAGAAGATAAGCTGTATTTTACTGGCTCATTGGGAAGGAGGTGCCCAGATACCCAAGTGCTTCAGTCAAGTTGCCTCCTTTCCTAAGCCTGTGGCTTTTGCTGTCCCAAATGCCACTGGCCCAGCTATCCACAGCCTGGCTGCCTGCAGTGCTGGCAAGGCAGGCAAGGGGTTTGGGGAGCTGACTCGGAATTCACTGTGTTATTATTTCCAAATATGACTTTGAGACAAGAAATGCAGTCTATCATTTATTATTTTAATTGTTATGATGTATATTATTCTTACTCTTTGACCTATTATTATTGTTATCATCATAATTATAATTAAACAGAGGCACTGCTGCTAACCACTGTCCCTTTGGTCATTGCAAAATCCTAGACAAGAGGTTAAAGGTTTTACAGCCATCCACACAACTCTAACTCTACCAAAATCTAATCTGTCCCAGGACTCATCCTCCATTCCCCATACCACTGGAGAGAGATGGGATGACCCAGCTATATTTCTGAGACAAACATCTGAAGACATTCAGGAAAGGGCTGTTGTACACTGATTCAGAACTGCACAGAACTTTAGACAACTACTGGAATGTCCGTCCTGGCTCTGACATGAGCACTTCACTTGGGTGCTGGGCTTTCTGTAGAGGTGGCCAGTGCCTCAGTGATTTGGGCAGCACTTACATTGCCAAATTAGATCCCAGTGGCCCAAGCAAAGCACTCTTCATACACATCTCCCTCTGTCCTTCGACTACAGAATGACACAGTCGAGGTTGTTCAGCTTAGAGAAGGGAAGGCTCCAGGGATGCCTTTTTGCAGCCTTTCAACACTTGAAGGGGGCTTATAAGAAAGAATGGGACAAACATTTCACACTTCAGCACGGCCTGTTGTGACAGGACATGGCATAACAGTTTTGGACCAGAAGGGGTTGATTTAGATCCCTCTGTGCAGATCCTTGCAGGGCTGTGTTGAGTCATGCACAGCAGGGCTGCCCTGCCTTGCCTGGCCCTGCCATGCCAGGAGGCTGGGAGGGCTGTGTCGGACCCACTCATCCCTGAGAACCCTGTCCGTGCCTGCTCATGCATGGAAAAGTGCCTCCCTAATTCTCAGTTATGGGATTAACTGCCTCTGCAGTGCAGTGGAGGGCTCCGGGGCCAGCAGGTCCCCTGTGCAGCAGCAGAGGGACAACACAGGTGACACAGCCCTGCCAGGAGCTCCACCCCTGGATGGACAGGAGAGGGGGGATCAGCTACCCATAGCTATACAGGACACAGTGCCAGATCTGGAGGATGAGCAGGGTTGGGTTTAGAGGCTGTCTGCTGCTCAGAGATCCCAGTCTCTTTTGATCCAGCAGATCCAGGCTTCTTTTCCTTTCACAGGCACAGCCAGAGCCCGTCTGTCCATGGAGGCTTTAATATCATGCTGGGAGAGAGACAGGGCTCTTGGGACAGCTCTGGCTGAAGATGTTGACTTCAAGGTGACCTTTTTTATTGTGGCAACCAATTATTACAGAGCTTTGGGGGGCTTGTTTTTTCCCTTAGCTCTTTCCAAGAAAATATTACCAAGTAGAATTTGTGTAGTAAATTGTAAATGTACCTACAGGCTTAAAGAGAAGATATTTAAAATGAAAATAAATCAAAGTGTAAATATCTTATCATGCACACCTAGAGCCGGATCCTGTGGAATTTTACTCCTGAGAATAATCCCTGTCCAGGCAACTGCAGCAGTGCCTTTGAACTCAGCCAGATTACCTGGGAGAGCAGGGGGTATCTCATAACTACACAGCAAGGGGAGGGTCAGATCCTAGGTTGCCTTAGCCAAGGTGTAAAGAAATTTGGAGAGAAATTTTTGAGTTCTCATGACTTTTGGAAGTGTTAGTAACTTCTGGTGATATCACAGGCTGCCTCCACAGACCACTGGTCCTCAGCCATGGACCTACCCACACAGACGCATCCTACCCCAGAAGCTCAGGGGCTGCCTGATTTCCATTCTGTTTTCATGGCCATGAGGTCTTGCTGCTCCTTTCACTCCGCATCTTCTCTGTTCAAAAAAGCAGTTTGGTAGTGGAAACAATCTACCTTACAACTTACCAGTGAGAACAGAGGGATGCCTGTCCCTCACAGTTCCCTGGAGAATCCCTTCCCAGCTGAGATCCTCATTTAGAAAGGTGACTCTCAGGCAGGACCACGCATTGTGGGCATCCCCACAACACACCACTGCTTCTGCTGTTGCATGCAAATACAAAAGTAGAGTCAAGGTTCTCTGACAAGATTCTTACAAGCCACATTTAGATCTAGCAGAGAAGGAGACACAGACCGTGGTCCAAAAGACTAAAACCAGTAAATGGTACAAGGTTATGAAAAACAAATGAAACACTCCAGAAGAATAATATCTGTATCTTTCTGCTTCCCACAACTAGTTTGCATCCTGGAACTCATCAATGCAAAGTTGTTGTGAAACGACAAAAAGAAAAAAGTCTTTGTTTTAAATGTAGCCTTTTTCCATTATATTTGGGGTGAAACATCCCCCTCTGCCTGTGCTTCAGCTCTGTGCTGGATATCCAGCACTTGCTGCCCAGCAGGAACAGGGATTACTCTGCATGGAAAGCACAGGGTAGCACAGGGCAGAGGGGAGGAGACAAACTGTGCCCTGCACCCAAAGAACAAATATTCTGACCTAGAACAGCACCCCTGGGCATAACCTTTATGTTTCTTTGATATTCATTTTTCTTGATCTTGGCAATTCCTTTTTCTGCAGCTTTGGGTTTGGTGATGCACACGCACTAACTTCTGCTTTGGCTTCCAGGTAGAATTACAAATGTATCTCCTTGAAAATTACCAAGTCTGGAAATAAGTATTAGTTTTTCAAGAAAAGATTTCTTCTTACTTTTCTTCTCCCTGGTCTCAGTTCTGAATTTTTTCCACAACGAGTTACATTGACTCAGGAGTGCTGTCCTTTGGTTCACATTTGTTCTCTACAACAAACACTTCCATGCTGCTCAAGGTGTGGGTTTGTCACCTTTGCTACATGCAGTGCAGGCAGCAGAGCCCCGCTGAGCAAGCTGGGGTGTGAAAAGCAAGGAATGAAACTGAAAAGTGCCACTATTCAGAATTAATTGTGAAAACTTCATTATTAACTGATAATTAGCAGCCACAGAGTTAGAAACACCAGTGGAAGAGTTACATACACACAGCCAGGATGGTTTAAAGCATAAATTCTGCTTTCAGTCCAGCTGCTGATGCAGGGCAGACAGACAAACCAAGTGAAGAAATGTGGGCAGCCCAGTCCATGCCAAAGCCATCATCACTTCCAGCAGCTACAGCTCCATATCTTCATAAAACCGCACCAGATACTTGTCCTGGTTCTCCTTGTGTCCCTGCTTTGGCAGGGCACAGTCCCCAGCATGGAGGTGTCTCTGCTGGGATGCACTCCCCAAGGGAACAGGGCATGCTGGGGAGAGAGCTGCTGCTCCGTGGGGGTGGCAGGAGAGTTCAGGGAACTCTGACTCCACCATCAGCAGCAGAGCTCAGGCTCAGCCCCGGCCCTTCCCTTGCCCAGAAATACATCAGCCAGGCATTTTGCACCCTCTTTGGTGACATTTCCTGGCTCTCAAATCAGCAGAGTGCAGAGCCTGAGCTGTGTGGTGGCCCGGTGTGTGCCAAGGTCTCCAGTCAGACTTTTCCACAGAGGGTTTGTTCTGGAGTCCTTGACAGGCTTAGGGTGGGCCAGGAACAGCCAGTCCTTCTGTATCAAGTCCTGTTTAAACCCCAGGTTAGTTGCAATTTATTTACTGCTTGGATTGCCTTCTCTCTGCCCTAAAACTACAAGGAAGCAATAATTTCTGTTTACAAGAGACACGATTTGGCAAGATTCTACAAAATATTCTGCTTTGCTTTTTAATAGTCCAGTGATTTCATGTCAGACCTGTTCAATTTTTTTCCCTGACAACGTACAGAAGAAAGCCATATCTTTTTTCCCTTGCTTGTTCTGAGCCAAGAAAGTGAATGAGGACTCCAAAACAAAGCCTAACAGTGCGCCAGGGATGTGTTCAGCACAGCAAGTTCATAACTATCAGTGCACAGTGCAGGCAGAAACAGCACCGTTTTTGGACTGAGAAAAGGTGAAATATAATGAGAGGTTGGTTCACTCTTTCACACCAGATGTCCTTATACTTAACATCTCAAGAGCCAGCACAAAAGATTACTTCACCACCAGGCAGAGTGAGGACACGACGCATCCAAGTTTGCCAACGTGACACATTTATATACTTCAAATTTTTGTCAAGGCACAACATGAGGGCAGTAGACATTTGGAAGTCCCAGAGATAGTTCTTGCAGATATAGCACATCAGAGTGGACCCAGCAAGGCTCTTGGATCTGACACAAAGGAACATTCCCTTGCTGAACATACTGCACAAAAATCAGGATGCAGCCAAGCACAAAACTGCCTTGACTCCCTGCAGCCCTGGTGCACCCTGCACACCCACCCCTCTCTGCCTGGACAGTCCTGCACAGACAGCTCAGCCCCAGAGGTCACAGCGCTTGTAAACTGGAAAAAAGCTGCTCATCTGCAAGGGAGGGCAACTGAGCTGTGAATCAGCTCCTGGAGAAACTATGCAAGACTATTTGTAACATGGGTCTTTCCCTGAGGAGCACTTCCTTTTTATGACAGTGGAGTTGGAGGTGATGAAGTCTCCTGGATGAAGCCTTCGTCTCTGCTGTGCCTCGCACCAGACTGGGAAGTCAGAAGGTCTAGTCCCAGCCTTAAAAAAAGCCTCCTAAACAAGCCAGACAGAGATGCAATGATACTTTTCATTATCCAAGGCAGTTACAAGTGCCAATTACTGCATACATTTTTAAGAAGAGAAAATTAAATCCAGACCCCACCTTCAGATTAGGAACTCTCCAACTGCCAGTCCTTTTTGGCCTCTAGGATGCCTCTAGGAATTCTGCACTTCCCCAACAAGGGGAAAATAGCAATGGCTGCAAAAGACCCTGCTCTTGGTAGCACATCTCCTTGAGAGGCTGAACTTCCCTGTGGCTCCTTTTTGCCCTTTCTCAGTTACAGGAAACAACCCATGGACATTCAAGTGGCAGAAGCAACACCACTGTGTTATTGACATGATCAAATGCAACCAAGTGAAGGTGAATTTCAAATATTAAGTGTCATTTTGATTCAGAGGACATCAGTCACCTTAGAGGAATTAAAAAAAAAAAAAAAAGAAGAAGGAAAAATAGCAGCCTGCTTTTAGGTATCTCAAGAGGAGGAGTAGAACAAAACTCATCAAGTGAATAATACGCTTAGCCTCAGTTTTAATTTAAACCATATTTTAGTGTCTCAGCATAGCAGGAATTCTGTAACTTCATTCCAGCTCACATCATTGCTGCAAATATTTCTGTCCACATTTTACATGCAGCTATGCAGTGGTTGTATTAGCAACTCCTGTGCTGGAAAAGAACCTGATCTCTACAAAATTGTTTCTTTTGACAATTGCTTCTAATTCAGTCCAAATTCAAGGTCTAATATGGAAAAGGCTATTAGTCATCAAAATTACAGTTTTAGCAGCAAGCTAATAACCATAACACAACCATTCACTGAGAATGGGTGCCAAAAAATGACTCTGCACATTCATGGGCCCAACACAGCAGAAAAAGTCATGGAGATCAGCGACACAGATGTACAAAGAAAAATAAGATTGCTGAAATTCCTAAATAGAGATTTTTTTTCAATATTCACAAGTATTTCAGTCAGAAAGCTTGGCCTTATCCTAATTTGGTCAAATAAGCAAGGAGATCTGCACCAGCTTGCATTGTCACCAGGAACAGGGGAATATCAGCATTTTTGGTCAAAATTCACATTTTGGAAAGTGGAGCTCCAGAAATGCCCTCCACAACGTCCAGCTGGGAATATGGGAGAGTGGGTCAGAGCATTGCTGTACACAGTGTGAATTCTTAATGGGGACAGTCCTGTCACAGGCAATGGCAGCCAAAGACACTCCCCACAGCAGCTAATTAACATGTTAAAGCAATTTAAATATCATCAGACTGCACACACATGCAATGGGGTTTTGGTGACAGAGGAGGAGAAAGTACAACATGCCAAAAAAAATGGCTGGCAGTAAGCATGTGTCACTTCAGCTTGATCAATTTCTCCAAAATTTCTCTCAAGCAGGGTTGGAGGCAAGTTTTGAGTCACCAGAAAAATTAAGTGCCCCAGAGAAGAGACACCTTCTTAAGTACCTGTGTTATTTCAGAACCAGAGAATCATATCAATGTCCAACCTTGCCTACCTCTGAGTATACAAAGGCACTTTGGGAGTGATGCCCAGCGAAAAATCATTGAGTATTATAGACAGAGGACAAAGGAGAAAGAGAAACCATGTAATAATCAACTGTCAAGTTGTTAAAGAACAATACAGACAGAGATAAAAGAGAAAGGTTTGAAAGCTTTTGAAGTGAAGAGGGAGAACACATTATTTGTGTTTAGTTAACTAGATAAAAAGCACACTGGACATACATATTTGATTTTCAGCTGAGTGAACTGACAAACCAATAAGCCTCAGAAAAAAAAAAAGAAAAGCAGATGAGTCACCCTGAGCAGCAGCACCAGCCACCCCAGGGTGCAGTGTTGTGGGGAGCCTGGGTGGAAAAGGGCTGCATGGACTGATTACAGCTCTGAGGATGGCTGGATAGAAATGCTGAAGACATTTGTGTCAGAATGACTGCATTTGGTAAATGGGTCTCAATCTGTTTTCCCTGCAGGCTCTCAGCTGGCAGAAGGCAGGAGCAGGACAGCAGAAGTCATTGCATTTTCTGTCCGGAGGATGCTCCCTCATGTCCCAGGTGCTGCTGCCCAGAAGGGCTCTGCACCTGGTGGGAGATGCAGGGAGCCCTCAGGGGTGCCGGGGATGGCGCTGCCTCTGAGGGGCAGTGGCCTGCGAGTGGAAAATCACAGAACACTCTGCTCACTACAGCTGCCGCACTACAGAACCAAATCACTACTTTCCAAACTAGTGATTTAGTGCTGCTCCACCCCACCAGATATAAAATCATGCCACTTTGTTCTCAGAAGCCCACACTGCCCTTTTCATTTGACACAAGTATCCCTCTGATCTCATGTCAGGAGGGACAAAAAATTTTGCTTTCAAGGACTCGTAAAAAATATCCTTCAAAATAAAGCTGAAAGAAAGATATTAACCAGAGGAAGGACAGAGCAATTTCACAAAAACACTGGAAGAGATGGAGGGGTATCCCGTTAACCAGGACCCAGGGGTCCTCCATCAGGGAGACCCCCATTCCAAAGTACTCTGCCAGCCCTGCAGCTCATCAGGATCCCATTTCAGCCTCCCCAGCATTCCTCACCAGATTTCTTTTCCTCTCTTCCTTCTTACTACCTTAACCACCAGTTTCCCCTCTACATTTGAACTTGACTAAAGAGTTTTCAGTTGAATTGTAATTTTTTCAGACACCAGGTTTTGATCACCCTGAAACTATTAGCTGGTTTGGGTCAGATTTGTTAGATTCTTTGGGCTGGAAGCTGTGTGTTCAGTGATGGGCACGGGATAGGGTTGCTTCATGGTTGAGACAAGTGATCTACAACACACAGATGGAGGCCATGCACTCAGCCCCTCTCTCTCAGAACTTTTTTGAGCTTTAAAAAGTAGAACACATCCTATGTGAGCCCAGGAAACTAACAGCAGGATTTTCAGAGAGCCTGGGATCAGGTAAAGGACAGATCTGCACACATCCCACACCTCAGGTTAGGCTGGTTACCAGGCAAACCTCTGTGTTGGAAGAGCTCCAGCTGCTAGGAAAAGCTTTGGGTGACATGCAGAGGGAGAGGAGCAGTTCTGTCCCCGGGTGAGGAGGGCAGGAGTTCAGGAATTGTGACTGTGCACCCCCATCCCTGCTCCAGGGAGGGACTCATTACTGACAGCGGGGTAGGAGTGCCTGAGGAGAAGGCACCTCCCCAGGTGGCCCTTTTTGAATGGCTGACAATTAACAGAGAACTCAGAGCTACCAAGAGGAGAAGAAAGAACATAAATTACCCTGGCTCGTAAACATGTTGTGACGTTGTGCAATAAAAGTAGGATAATGACATCGGGAGTGTCTCATTTTGAACTAAATTTCCCAATTCCAAGGAAATTGACATAATTTAGCAATACAAACTAACCCAGAGGGCAGCTGGTGTCCCCCATCACTAGAAGGAGCTACTAAGTCTGTATTGCCAGTGCAGTTATCAAGAAGTAAAATCATATGCAAAGAAATCAAAGCCAACACCAAAACTAATGCTTTTCTTCCATCTTCCTCCAGTCTCCATCATTTTCCTGTGCACCAGAGACCACAGCAATTCCCCACACCACACCCCTTGCAACTGTGCTAAAACTTTGTTAAAATTCACCACAGTATTAGACACTGATGCGAGTGTGGATCACAAACTCACACAGGCTTTCCTGTTCTGTGTGGGCACCCATCATGTCAGAGGGTCAAGCCTGCTGGGAACAGGGAATATCCCTGTGGATATCAGTTTTGTATCTTCCAGATATCTTCCAAAACTGATCTCCAGTCCATCCTGGTGTTCCCAAGGCTCCATGATTTCCAAACGAAGGAAGACTTCACGTGGTGCGGAGATTCAGCACCAGGGTGATGTATTCCCAGGGCATGCCAGTCTGGAGGGGAGACACCCACATCTGGCCACATTGCAGCCATCAGGAGATGTGGCTCCAGAACAAGGGACTCCGGTGCTCTCTGTGAGAGCCAAGTGTTGTGGGGTTATCTGCAAAGGGCTTGTTTCATTTTAGAAGAGAAGAGAAAAGGGTTCCAACAACCTCCATAGTAAGGAGCAATTCTTGTCTTGACCTCGGTATTCCTGACAGGAGAGGAGGACATTCAGGACCTGGCTGATGTTGGTTTTGCTTCGTAAGACCTTGATCTGCTCCTTTTCGACAGCATCGATGGGAGAGAGTTTGGTACCCCGTATCTGGGCTGCAGGAGTCTGGAACGTTACTAACTGAAGGGGAAAAATGCTGAAATCCACAGAAAAGTAAAGGGAAGCTGCAGGGAGAAGAGGCACATTTTGCTAATTTATTTTTTTACATTGCAACAGCTGTGCTTACATGAAAAGGGTCATTAACTGAAGATGCACAGAGTACCAGCACGTCTACAGAGGCTTTATACAATTTAGGAGATCACTGCAGAGTACAATGCAGGATCATTTAAAATTCACAAACAAATACTATAAAACACCTTTTGTAGGTATTTTAATGGTCCAAAACAAGTACTGTGTACTACTCGATAGATGCAATTTTTCCTTTTTACTAAATCCCATACGTAAAAATCAATCTGTTCTTTTTAAAAAGAGAGACTTTTTTTAATACGCTATTTTAAAAGAATAAAGACAGCTCCCACTGAGATGTCTGTTTAAAAGTTCAGTACATTCTGCTGCCTTATTTTATCTAGCAATAACGAACTAAAAGAACACTGAAAATTCAATCATGATAGCAATAATATTTGAAAAGGCTATAAAAAAAGAATTATTTAGGTGGTAAGAAACATCTTTTCCTGAAATTCTGAACCCTGTATTTCTGTTTCATTACGTGAAAAATAATATGAGCCCTACGCAGAAAACATGTTCGGTGTGCCACTTTGATGGAAACAAAACAGCCTTTTAAAAGCATGGAGAAATTAAAGGTGATTTTTTAAAAAACACAGGTATTTACAAAGAGTCACTTACTCAGTGTTCTGAATCATGCCATTCCCCCTCTTATAGTTTAGCCAGCTCTTGGATAGTTTGCATAAGTATGCATTTATTTACTAATCTTCAAAGAGTCCCCATTTTTCCTAGCTTTCCACTGTAGTCATTAGAGGTCACAACCCTGTAGGAAATATGGGCTGCCATGGTAACACAAAATGTCTGCTACAGGCTTAGTGTAATTCCTCCCTAATAGAAAAACAACAGCAGCAAATCCTGCCTTTGATAAATGGGCTTATGCGATATAAGAAGCCACTACCTAGAAAGGTGTCTATTACTTCAAAACAGCTCTAAAGGAAATAAATTTTATTAAAGAAAAGAGGGAAACAAACTCATACGTCGTTAAAAAAAAAAGTGACTAAGGTACACAAAGGAGAACATGGAAATAGTCCGTGTGCATCTGCAATGTCTCAGTGAATACAGCGGGTGAAGTTTGCAGGGCACCATGCTGCAGCCCCTCAAACTGCACAACAACAAGTGTCTGCTGAACTCTTCCCCTTACAATCCTTTATCATCACAAGGGAAAAGGTTGCATTTCCATGTGCCTGAAAAAGCAAAAATTCATGAGGAGATTGTCACCTCTCTGACTACAACAAAGTAGCCTGGCTTTCCCTGCTTGGAAATTCCTACAGAAAAAAATTGCATCTGGTTCCAATAGATAACTAATGTTTGGGAGGGAGGAAAAATAAAGGTCTATTTGATGTGGTGGTCCATGGACACTACTAGCATTTCAGTGAAATCCCACCTCACTGAGAGAAGGGTCCTGGTGTGACTGGCTGGCTCATCAGGGTGGATATTTTGGAAGGGCTTTGGCCATCCCTCACAGCTGCACTCTACCTCACCTTATGCTTCCACTCCCTGCCTACCACTCCCAGAGACTCCCATCTCCTCTGTTGCCTTTCTCCTACTGAGCTCACACATGAAGGACTGGTTTTCTTTAATTCTTCAGCCATGATTTTCTTGAGAATTTTTTTTTTTTGTGTCATGGGAAATCTCACCATCTCATCCTCTCTTGCTTTCATCCTGTACCATCATCGGGGTGCTGCTCGGAGGGGATACACCCTTGGTGTCTCTGCAGCAATGCAGTCTCACCCCTCAACCAAATCCTGTTTCAAGTTGTCTTTTGTTTACATTCCTCCAGCCAGTTTTCAATCCAGACAGCAGCAGTCATATCTCCACCAATTCAAGTTAATTTTTCAATTAAGCTATTGTATTACCTCTACTCCATTCCCAAGGGTATTTGATTTAATGCTCCTTTTTTGTTTGGTTGGGTTTTTTTTTTTTTGGTTTTTTTTTTTGGTTTTTTTTGGTTTTTTTTTTCTGTTTTGTTTTGTTTTGGTTTTTTAGGACTTAATTTTGCCTGATAAAATACAGTTTCTCTAAACACTTGCAATCTGCTGTTCTTCCTGTTTAGAATTGGTACACCCATTGTTTTAGCTGCCCTATGCCAAGATGGGAAACTTCAGTTTCTCAGGGTTTGCATTGCTTTGCAGCACAGAGGCTACTGAACCCCATACACCCAGGACACCCTGCTGAAGAGACCACTCTGCAAGGGGACAAGAATCTTCTCAAGATGTGAACTCCTGTGATTGCCTGTCAGAAGGTCCCTCTGTGCTTTAAGCCTATGCCCAAGAAGAAACACTGAAAGCATAACTAGTACTTGTGGGTGCTAATGCATCTTGCCTTGCTTTAGTCTAAAAGGCAACTTCATCTGCAAGTTCTGCTTTGCCTATAACTTTGTCCCTAATACTGCCATGAACACTCTGCTGGTAGTTGAGAAACAAGTTCTTTACACACCCATCTCTATAACCAGCACTGCATGTGGCAATAAAACTGAATGCTTCCCAAAAAAAACCACCTCTGATGAGCCAGGCTGTAGATGAAACATGGCATGTGGGGCTGTTTGTGTTGGATATTAGAAGGTATTTCTTCATCAAGGTGGTTATCATAGATTGGAGCATGATACTCAAGGCAGGGAGGAGTCACCATCCTGGGAGGTATTTTACAGATTTGTAGATGTGGCGCCTGGGGACATGGTTTAGTGGTGGGCTTGGAAGAGCTGGGTTAATGCTGAGCTCTTAGAGGGCTTTAGGGGCTTTTCCATTATAAACAGTTCTATGTGCTCAGGAATGGGGGGACTATCCCATGCCAAGCAAAGTGAATGAGCTGGTTACACCCACAGCAGGAACTGAGGGATGTCCCCAGATGCAGCCCTCCAGGCATCACCCTCTCTCTACTGCTCTCCAGCTGCTTTCTGCTTCTCCCGAGAATCACAGAATCATTAAGGTTTGAAAGGATTCCCGAGATCAAGTCCAATCACTTGTTTACATATTATGCTAAGAAAGTGGAAGATCTGAAGCAAATTTTATGAGTATAATTCCTCCCACACTGTTGATGAAAGTAAAAGCTCTTCTGTGGCACCTTATCTCACAGCCAGCAAGGAGATCCCCACATCTCCATGCAGCTCCCAGCTGACTCCTGCATCCACATGCAAAACCCAGAGGCACCACATGGACTGGAGGCAATCCTGGAGCACCCAAGCTCTGCATCCAGTGAGCAAATCACCCTCTTCTATCAATGAAGTTTGGCTAGGCACACAGCTGATGTAATATTGGCAAAGCACAAGGAAATGCGAGATTCCAAATCACTTCCACGCACCCTCCTGCACTGCAGAGCTGCCACATGGTACCACAGAGCCTCCTCTGCTGTCCCACTGCAAGTCCTCGTGTGGTGCAAATTACCATGGCAGGCAACCACTCTGAGGAGGGAGGGCTGCTGCCTCTCAGAAGGTACTCGAGTAATTTATTTTGACAAGTGCAGCTTGGTTTTAATCATCAATAATTCTTCTGAGCAAAGCATCTTCAAGTAAGTGGGCTGTAGTCTGCTTTGTAAAAGTAACAAAGTTGGAGTAAGAGGAGGGCTCACTGCAGTGTACTGCTGTTAATCACTGCCGATTAAGTGGAAAAATCACTGCTAATAAAAGTGGAAAAAATATGGAATTTGCAGATAAGCAAAGTGTAAATCAGTGAGGTTTGGTGCAGACAAGATACTTTCACTTTGTGCTGAGAAAAAATATAGCAAAACACCTGACCCTTTGGTTGTATTTTCCAGTCCTACATACATTGCTTGTGCTACCTGAGCTCTGAAATTACAACAGAGAGGTTGGCTGCTCCCCAGAGAGTGAGCACTGCATTTTGTAACCTCTGAGGAAATGGATGGAAAGCAGCTGCATTTTGGAGGAGAAGAAAGAAGTACTCTTTACCCAAACCATGGCCAAGTCAAGAGGAGTCACCTTCATTGATGCTTTGTGATGTCATTTTTTTTCACCCATACTGCACAAATCGTGTTTGTTATCAGCTGATCTTCAGCTGGATTTACAGGCAAAGCCTCCTCCTCCCACAGGCCACTTGTGGGGCAAAACACATGACACACCCATTTGACATACCCAGAACCCTTTAGAAAGCACACAGCCAGTAGCAGAGATGGTGACACACACACACAGAGGATAATTCCTGCAGATGACCTCTACTCCTGCACACTTCCTGCTGTAACATCCAGAGCTGCAGGAGCAATAGAGAGTGTCCTGTCCCACATGTGGCATCTTCCCTAGGACCTCCCCAACACACACCATGGCTGGTGTGAGCAAGCTACTCTTGCTCACACAGTGGCCCATGTGAAGCAGTCCATTGCTCAGCCAGGACATTGTATTCCTCCTGCAGTCTAACAAAGCTCTAGGACTCTCCAGCATCACAAGAGGAAAATCAGCTCAGTTGTGGCAATACCAAAGTGGCAGTTTTCCTTGTTCCCAGCTGGGAAGTGAGGAACACCATATCTCCCCTTCTCCAAGCCCCTGGTTCTGTTTTAGCAGCACTATCCACAGCTACAGCCATTCCAAGCAGGAATTTCTGCACCATCTGTTACAATAACCTACACGTAACTTAGTTTCCCCAAGAGCTGTTGACTTCAAAGAGACAGTTTTGCTCCCAAGTTTATTTGAGGCATACAAGCCATAGAAATGCAGTAACTCCCATGTGATGGGTTTTGGTGGCCAACACAAAATAAGAGGAGTGGCATTTGTGGCAACCACTGGCAGGGAACCCTTGCACAGAGGATGCTGCCAAGAGGTCGGGAACATCACTAAACTGGTGTAATTGTTGCCTTTTTTTTTTTTTT
>VXBR01009091.1:93137-174064 GCA_013400215.1 Cisticola juncidis | reverse complement strand
AAAAAAAAAAAAAAAGTGAAAAGGGAAAAAAAAAAAAAAAAGACCCATTCATTACCTTTGCTACAGTACACTCAATGGGGGAAGGCAGAGGCGGGTGTGCAGATGATAACTTTGCCTTGCTACATTTGTATGTGCAACACTGAGGAGAGGAAAGCTCCCCAGCAAGTGGGAGACTGTGCTCGGGTCCAGGTTCTTGGCATGCTGCTAACACCCAAACCTCACCGATCCTTGAGGAGAAGAAAGGAAAGTTTGATACATATTAATCAGAANAAAAAAAAGCGCCCCATCCTGACGACTTTCATATTGCGGTGCTAGTAATTATGCCACAGAAACAAGATCTTTCCACGTTCAACATCACTGTGTGAAGACGAGCTTATTTCCAGCAGGGATATTGAGCCCAGCCATCTGAAGGGCCAATCAAGTGTGAAGTACAGTATAGTTTTAGACTCAATTGAAAGGAAAAAGCTTGACTACTAGTTCATAGCATGACAACTTTCATGGATTAGCTCAGACCCTATTCTACTCCGTGAAAGGGTATCACAGCATGAAGACAGTTTTCAATGCACTAAACTTTAATAGCTGAGTGGGGGAGCCAAAGCTTCCTTTTGGTCTCTATAGAAACAGTATAGCCAAAATTTGAGCCAAAATTAAGATTCCTTGGTTTCAGTCCTGTATTTATCCTCCAAGATCCCTATTCACAAGAAGTCTTCAGACTATGTACAGCTATCTATGTATTTATATAGATATAGATATACACACATATATAAAAAGAAATAGTTACAGAGAAAACTACATACATGTTTGTGCATGCCATTTTTCCAATGGAAGATGAAGTGAGTTAAATGCAATTAACTAATTCCCTAGAGCCCCACCACCACTCTCCAGTGTCCCCAGAGTCCTGGAAAGAAGCACCCTTGGAGATGTCACCAGCACTCACTGGCATTTCCCTCCCATCCCAGCTGCAAAGCTGTGCACCCTTCATATCCCCATCCCGCCAGAGCCCTTTCCCATTTAGCGTCCTCCAGAAAGGTGGAGATTTTATTTAGGCACCAGCTTCCCAGACAAGGCACTGCCTCCACTGATCATCTCCATAGGGAGTGCCATGGTTTTGGCTGTTGATGCCAGAGGCTGATGGAAACTTATCTTGCAGTGGCAGAGGACAACAGCGTTCAACCCAGCAGCAGAAGTTCCCCATCTGCATTTTAAGAAAAGCACTCTCATAATGAAATTGGGTTCTGAGAGCAAAGGAAAAAATACACTCCCACAACAAACTCTTCTCCCACTCCTCTTGCCCAGCCCTTGTGCTGAGTGCAGTGCGTTCCTGTGGCGTTGTGCCCTCGGGACACGGGGCCAGCCTATGTCCCTGTGGGTGTGCCCGGGGGGCAGAGCTCCTCTGCAGCATTAACCTTGTTCCTTGTTTCACACTTGACTGTGCATTTCCTTGATGCAGTTCCCAGCAAAGATTCCCCCTGTACACTGACATGCAGGTGGACACATTTTCTCTTCCCACCTCTCACACTTTTGTCCTCTCTTTGCAATTCTTTGATCTGTCCTGTAGGGCAGGGGCTGGGCAGCACCCCTGCAGGTACACACCCTGTGCTTTCCACCTGTCCTGTTCAGGTGTGGCACCTGTGCCTGGGCACTGTCAGGGGTGATCTGGCTCCCTGTGTAAACTTGGCTGGGCCACAGATGCCTTTCTCTCCCCCTTCCCTCCCTGCACCATCAGCATGTATGTGTGCCTCCTACGGAGAGTCTACTTTTCACTATAATGCTTCTACCCTCCCTTTCTGGAGCACTAATCCTGAGACACCAGAGCAAGGAACTTGCCTTGCGTGGCCAGAGGAGTGATTTCCCCACCCCCTCAAGGCCCCCACTTTGAGTCTGTAGTTAATCCAGCTCTGGGCAAGGTCTCCCCACAGCATCAGTGCTATCAGAGCTGTGAATTTCTGCATGGACATAGGTTTTGATGTTAAGATAGGGTTAGATGTTAGATAGGTTAAGATAGGTTAAGATGTTAGAACCCTGGGGTTCTAACAACCCTGACCAGCCCTCCTTGGCCATGCAGAGAGCCAGGATCAACGTAAGGCCATCTCCTACTGAGCAGGGAGCTGGTGTAGAAGCATGAGCTTCAGCACAGGGATTGCACAGGGGTTGCACATGGAGGAGTTGCACTGCCCTGCTCATCTTTCCCAAGGCTCTCCCAGGGCCCTGATCTGCTGCCCCCCGGGAGTCCCACAGACCCTGGCATTGCCCTGCAGGCAATGCCCTCAGCAGCATCCCAGAAGGATCCAAGACTCCCCACAAGGCTAAGGAAAGCCTAGCATCACCCATCCATATTCTTCCAGACAAGCATTGTCCAATCCTCTCTCTGAACACGCTTTACTGTGTACATCCACTAAAGAGGTTCTGCAAAGACAAATTTTGAATAAAATTTCACTAACTCACAAGGAAGCAGAAATTGCACTTTACTTCATTAGGCCAGCATGGTTCAAAGCTGCTGTATCTTCTTTCTTCACTGTTGCAGAGAGTCACAATATCCGAGCACCCACAGCTTCGCCACTCTCCCAGTACATGCTTTCCACAGAGGTGCAAAGAGCTGCTTGCTGTGAAACACCCCTCTCATTTGGGAGCCTCTGTCCAGCTGTTCCCAGGTGAAAAATAAAGTTCCAGGCCACAAAGAGCATCCAAAATCAATAGACACCTATATGTCCTTAATAAATTCAGTCATAACTACATCCCACATGAGCTTGCCTACTTGGGCATCACGTCACAGGTTGAGTGCACGAGTCCAGTTTTCCAAAGATCTCATATGCGTGCTCCAAGAAATGCTGACAGGCACCTCACAGATGAGCAAACACTTGCATACAGAAGAAAAAGCATCAGCACCATTGCTGTGTGATAAACAAACTCACATTCTCTCCTGAAGGAGGCACCTTTGGACCAGCCAGGCCTGCCCAGGTACTCCCTGTAAGTAAAGACTGTCGTGGCACTGGACACGCTGCTGGAGAGCTCAGCAGTGTGTGTAGGCTGGAGGGAGAGCTATCTGGTCACAGTCCTCATGCTTGAGGCTGGACCACAGCCTCCAAGGCCATCTCCATCTGGAGAAGCCTGGATTAGCAGCAGCAATCTGGGGGAAAAAAATCTGTCCTTGGAAAGCAGTGCCTTTTCTTGTCCCTTGGTAAAAGGGATGAAATCCCTGTGGTCTCGGCATCAGCAAAATTGCCTTTGATGCTCAGACCCACTCATCATTAGGACTGTAAGCAGAAATTAGAGAGACATGCTTATGGTTAAACACTATTTCCTCTGTTGGTTAAACACTGCCTACTTCTCTCTCCATTAGGAACAACATCTCCAAAGCCCCGGGGTGTAATAATAACCCTGAACGGAGACTTTTTCCTTTGTGCAGTGCTCAGCTATGGAGGGAAACGATTTGCAGTTTAAATTATTTCCTTTCAACAGATTTGAGAAAGCCATGCTGCAGTAATTACACACACACTGGACAGGTCCTGTACCCCCCCAGTCACTTCCTGAGCAGCCAAATATTTTCCCACGGCTTGGATCAGGCCCAGTGCACCAAGACCAGCCATTTTTTGCACAGGACAGAAAGACCAAAACGTGGTCCATGGGCACACATTGACAGCTCAATCGATGGCTGGGCTGCTGCCATGGCCAGGCATGTGCATGGGTGGATGAGTCCATGCTCTTATTTAAACCTGCTCCCAGGGCCCTCGCGCCCTACATGTGTCACTGTGTTAGATGCCATTGATGCTGCAGCAGCTTCCTTGCAGGACATCAAAGCATACTGGAGCAAACACTTCATGTGTGAAGGGAAAGCCAGCCTTTTGCACAGAGGAATTCCCACTATTCAGCCCCAGAGAGGCTTATGTTTGGAGTCGAACCAGACAGACACCAGTGTGGCCAAGCCCTGCTTGGGTGGGGACACCCTCAGTGCCAGAGTGAAACAATGGTGACAGCCAGCCTGGATGTGCCACTGCCACCCAAAACCATCCCTGGACAGACACGGGGAGAGGATTTGGGAACTGACAGCAGGAGCCAGGTTTGCCTCTCTGCAAGCACCCAAAGGGGAAGGAGCCCAACGAGGCTCATGCAGGATGGGTGAAAGTGTGCTGTGCCATCTCCCGAGCAGGGACATGGTGTTGGGAAAGCCCAACTTCTCTGTTTCTCCAGCCAAAACAAAACCAGTGCATGCTCGAGGCAGCTCTGCCACTGACATGGCTCGGAATAGATGTCTGAGAGCAAACGGCACCCAGCACCACACAAGTTCTGGGAAAAGCCCAGAATGGCTGGTTACAGCCGTGAACTGGTCAGTTCCAGCTGCCACAGGCACAGGAAGGCACTGGCCCTCACCAGAGGAATGATGCATACATCTTACACCTCCAGGTACACTGCAGGTCTTGGTTTGATGTCGTGAGACCCTGCACTGTCTCCAAGGAGACCTCTGTGCCAGATATGAAACACTGTTGGAAGTCTCACTCTGCTTCAGTTTCTCCTCCTCATTCAGCTGCAGACTCCTAAATGGGTCTTAGTCTGATAATCCTTTTGTCCAAGGCACATCTGCTTCTTGTGTTCTCTGTTCGATCTGCAGCCCAGCCTTCCCCCGGTGGAGTCAACTAAAGGATCTCTCACACTTTTTGCTGCCCAATTTTTGCAGCATTTGAGGCATAAACTGTTTGATAGATTCTGAATGATTGCCTTTGTTTCCCCAAAAAGGAGCTATTTTGTTCACAAACACTCTGAGGAGCTCAGCAGTCTCTTTTCCTACATCTCTTTTCATCATTTTAACACAAAAGCAAAAGCTTTTGAAATCCCCGTTTCATGTTGGTACATTAGGTATCTGAATTCCTCCCACATGTGAAGCCTGAGTCTGAACATGAACTCACCCCAAAAAATCCAAGTTTGCAATTTAGGCATTTGCCTTTGATGCATTATTTAAATATACATTTTAATTATTAATTGAGACAGCTTAGTTCTGTAATTTAATAGCCAAACTCTGCATTGGGACAGATCCTCACCTGCTGCAAATCTAGACTGCTCCCATCCCAGAACCCCAGCTTTCCTCCTCCTCCATCCTCCACTCCTACCAAAGCACTTCATTAAATTATTTCAACAAACTTCTCTAATTGGAGTTCAAAGAATTCAGCTAATGAAATATTTAAACATTTCTGTACCCAAAATTAATCAATTTAGAAAAACATCAGGAGAAAACAAAATGATATTTTTATGGAAAATCATGCTTCGGAGTGAATCTCTGGAGGAAAAATCGTGCCTCTGCTGTTTAATTTAAGGAGAAAATGATCACCCATTACTTTTCTTAATTTCATGAGAAGTGGAAGATCTCTAATACATTTTACCCTCTTTGCCCCTGATTTCCCGACTTATTTAGTTTCAGTCATTGTTCCTCCAAGAATGGAGTGACGAGTTTTCTGTTCCTAGCCAAGATGGGTCCATCCTTCCTCGGCAGACTGCTGCACCAAGGGCAGAGCAAAACCTTACCCATGGCTTCTCCATATGTGTAGAGAGCCCCAAGCAAAGTCACCCTTTCTTGCTCGTCTCCTGTCTCACTTGGACTAGAGACTGCTCCTCCTCAAATGTCTTTTCACCAAGGTCCGTGCTGTGTGTGCAAAGTTTAGCAGATGGGTGCAAACCAGAAAGGGAATGCTACATCCACCCTGCTAGATGGGAAGAGCGTTCAGGAATAGGGCTATGGCTCAGGTTGGCAGGAGAAGGGAGGAGCCCTGGAAAAACTGGGGGTGTTGAGGTGCTTGCAGGAATCACCCTGCCTCTGTGCCCCTAGATCCTGGGAGCACAACTACAGCCACATCTGGGTATTTTGAGCACTCCAGTCCAGGATTCCTGCTGAATTTGGAGTGTTGAATGGAGAGTTTCAGGGTGTTGAGTGACTCACAGGGAAGGCAGGCTGCTGTAGCCACAGCAGGGTACAGCCCCAGACTGTGCCCAGGGATACTGCAGAATCTCCTACATATCACCATCGGACCTCTTAGAGGGGAAAAATTGGAAGACCACATGACCTGCATCCATTCAACAACAATCTACTTCATCCTGGCCCCCAAACAAATCCCTGTTTATCCCAACAAACCAACAGGAGCCTGGATCAGCCACCCCCATCCCACAAGCACCAGTTTAACACATGCCTTTTAGCATTTCAGGCATCTACCTGATGAAGATCTCTGATGTCCACCAGGAACTGGTAAAAATGTTGAAGGTGATCAACAAGCAGCTCCCTGGCATTTCTCAGAATACCCATGTTATCCCTCCCTGTGCATGCACTGATAGCCAGGAGGAGCTGCTGTCTGTACTGGTGGAAAAGCAGGGGCTGTGGAAAAAACCAGCCTTTGCTGCTTCTGGATACCCACAGAAGAGCCAGTGGGGTGATTTATGATGACTGTGCTTTGGGCTGAAGTCATATGCTCTCCAAACCATCATTAACTGCCATGCTGAAAAAAAAAAAAAAAAAATAAATTACGCTAAACAAAAGCCCAGAAGCTGCCCCAACATGATGCACTTTGTGTGATTACCCAGCACAGCACGAGGGTTGGACCTCACGGGCTGGAGTCACTCATCATGTTCACCAGCACCAAACTCATTCCCCCTAAATCTCCTGTCTTTCATTTCTTCTCCCTGGGCTGCCAACAGCAGAGATCCCAGTATGCAGGAGGGTTCGATATCTCCAGGAGATGGAACAAACCCCACCCTGGGGAGCACTTCCATTTTGTCTCAGTGGTTGTAAAGGAGGGTTGCTGTTACTGCTGCCTCTTCATCTGCCCAAGGCCCCCATCAGCAAATCAGATATGATTTGCTCACCCTACACACACACACACACACACACACACACACACACACGCCAAAAGTAAAGGCAATGGCAGCAAAAATTTCTCCACCTGCAACGGACCCTGGGATGCCCACAACACCTAAGAGACTGGTGAATTAGCAGCATGCATGTAGTGAAACTGAATTTGGTTTCCTTTCCACAAAACCATGAAGATATTTGTATATAATTTATCTTTCTAAGTTGTCATGTGGCAAAAGACCTCTCGCTGTGAGGCAAGCTTCTCTTCCTACTTAGAGAGAATTACGTGATTAAATAGAGACCTGAGAAGTTGTGAACAAGCATTGAAGAAGAAAAGGTTTCCTCTTAAAGCCTTAATGAAGTGGGTTCATTCCTCCTCCAACATCAACTTAGCCTTGTGTAGTTTGTTTTCACTCTGGTTAATCACTGACCAAAGCTGTAGTGCGGACCACCAGTTTCCAATAACCCATAAAAGGCAGATCAGAAGCTATTGTTCTTTTCTGTAGGGCTTAGCAGACAACAGCTGAATAAACCTGTTCAAAGTCAGAACAGTCAAGGA
Source organism: Cisticola juncidis (assembly GCA_013400215.1). NCBI lineage: Eukaryota > Metazoa > Chordata > Aves > Passeriformes > Cisticolidae > Cisticola > Cisticola juncidis. The sequence goes on along the minus strand of VXBR01009091.1, from coordinate 166,676 downwards.
GGAACAGAAGCCCAGCCATCGGCTGCCGAGAATCCTGAAAAGGAAATTCATTTATTATGACATAATTGATAGCAAGCACGCAAATACACCACGTGGACTTGGTGCAGTCTCGGGTAATTAAATACAGAGCAACTACCAGGTCACAGTTAGAGAAAGTGATGTTGTTGCAAAGTAGGAATTTGTGCCTGCTTGCTCCCTGTGGATGCTAACACTTGATGGGTGCTCCTGGAATCCTGTGACTGCGATTTTGGGAAAAATCTTTCCATGGGGCAGAAGAAATGAAAAAGGGAAACCCATGCACATGTGTGTTTGGAAACAGCACCCCTTAAAACCTCAAGAGCTGAACAGGAGGCAGGAAGGGCTGGAATGTGCTGGGAAAATACAAAGTCGCTGCTCATGGTGAAGGATTCGGGGATGTATGAATGCAACTTCCTAAGGGTGGCCCACTTGGTCCTGTTTCATTTGGATTTACAGCACTTCTAAACCTGAACACGGGGTTCTTGGGGTGTAAGAGGGGTCTCTGATGCCACAGAAGTTCATCCCTGTCCCACAACCACTTACCTAAAAGGAAAAGTTTTGCAACAACATAACCATCCCCTGAAATAAAAAATCATGAAGTGAAGCATTGAGATGGTGCTTTTTTTCCAGATTTTCTTCTTTCCCTTCCCTAAACATCATGTGAGAGCCTCCCTGGTGGCTGTGCCCCTCCGGTTCACAGCAGTGACTCTGTTAGCCCTTTCTGCTCTGAGACAGTTCTCAAGCCCCTTTCCAAGCAGGATCCAGCGGAGGGAACAAGCCTATAGCAAATTTAAAGAAAGGCAAACCAACTGCATAAGAAGCCTGAGCAGAGGCACTGGTGATAACGTGATGAGGGGGGACATGTACCCTTAACCCACGGAGCAAGGTCTAGTTCAACCACCTGTTCCCTGCCCCAAAATCTTTGAAGTCCACTTGAAAGTGGCTCATGCCCTTCACCCCTGTGCTGGCGCCAACACCCGGGGTGGGATCTCGTGCTTGTGTGGTGGGAGGGGAGGATTCTCATCCCTGTGTCTGAGAGGGGACCCTCCCCACTGCCGCTTCCCAAGGCAAACGACAGCACCAGGCTCCCTCCACCTGCTCTAGCAGCTCCTTTTTCCTGCTGGGTGTCATTTCTATTCTCCACACTGCTGACAGCCAGCCCTGCCTGAGCACTGCTCTCCAAAACACCCAGGGCAAGACTTGCCTTCCCCACTGCCCTCTCTGTGCAGCCCAGCTCCTCTTTCAGCTGAGGTGAAAGGATTTCCACCATCACCGAGGATATCCAAAAATAAATAGCAGGGCCCTTCCCAGTGAAGGTAGATGCAAGGTTCTGCTCTTCCCAGGGTACAGTACACTGAGGTTAATGTGAAATTTATGACACTGGTCCACACAAAACTTGTGGTTTCAGGGAAATCAGTAGCCCTAAAGGGAGAAGCAGGAACCAGGGGAGGGGGTGAAATCCCTGAGGGGAGTTGCTCTGCAGCAGTGCAGGCAACAGATTTTGGAGGTCCCTTGTGAGAGACATGGTACTGCTTTGGTCTTGGTGGGGGAAAGAAATAAGTGGAAAAATTCAGGGAAAATCAGCAGGAGTCAAAGCAGCTGTTCTCTCATCCCATTTCTTGCCAGAGACAAAGCAAAATAAGTAAGTGAAACTTGTGAGTAAAAATAAAGATTAAAGAATAATAAGCAGAGGCTGATGGAGAGCAATGAAGTGTTTGGCTGAAAGAAGGATTTGTTGTTGCTGCTGCCTGGAGCAGGGAGGGAGGGAGGGGTTGTGGGGGGAAGAGCCATGATTAGTTGAGAGTGCCACAAACTTTTAGACATCATTTTCTATTTTTCAGCAGTTTATTCCTCTCACCTGCATGCTCCATGGGGAAATACTGGTTGCTTTAATTCTAACATTTGGAGTGGAACCCATTCACGAAACTTTCTGGCTGTGTGATTCAAACGAGCCTTCTCTTTCCTCTTTTTGTTCTCACAAGAAAATCAATTCACTTGAAGAGCCTCTTAATCCCATTTTTGCAATCAACAATTGCCACTTGTATATCGCTCTAATAGATTAAGAAGTGGGATGATGCGGTTGTCTGGTCTAATTCAACCCTATTCAGGTAACTGCAGCCCGAGGCACTTTGTAGTGCCAAGTGTAGAGCTCTACAGGAAGACTTTTGCTATCATAATTTCCTGTGGAGCTATGCACTGCCCCCACTGAGTAGCCTGAATTACTTTGAATTAGGCCCGACAACCACAGAGAGCAGAAATCCAACAAGCAACAATAACCAAGTCTTTGAGCATGACTTGCATGGGTTATTTTTTTTCTTTTTTTTTTCTTTGCATTTGAACAGAAAGAAGGAATTTCAAAACGCGCATCTATTTAAATGACAGCGACCTGCCATAAATCAAGTGGGAAACAAAAGGGGAAAACAGTTTAAGTGAGAGAGAAGTTGAAGTGAAGGAAAAATTAATCAAAACAGTTTTCAAAAAAAACTTCATCGTAAGAGCCTGTGAAAAAAAATCAGGCCTACAGCATCTCCATGGCAACGGAGAACAAGCACATGTTGGATACCAAAATCATAAAAGGTTTGTTTTGCAGGAATGAAACAGAGACAGATGGATCCATCTTAGTTTTAGTTAAATTTTTTAAAACATTTCAGGCAATTTTTAAGCCAGCATGCCCAACTAGTAAAGGAATATGTAGAAAATCATTAAAAAACTTTAGTGACAGTTCTGCAACATGCCCCCCAAAAAGAAGAAGCATCAGAGTGTATTTAAAGCCATAAATATAAAGCTTAAAACCAAGATGTGACTTGAAAGTCAGCCTGACATCGCATCAGGTAAACCAGGCTAACCCTGCTTTTCAAATCATAAAGCCAGCTCTACAAAGGAGTAATTCTGCGTGTAGGGAAAAAAACCAACAACCCTGGCATATGTTAAATTGTTGTCTGGTTCCAGAGAGTGAATAAATTGGACAACAGAGTTAAAAACATGCATCTCAAGGGGTACAAGTTAAAAATGCTCTGGGAAGCAAAACTCTGATCTCAGGGGAGTGGAAAGAGGTTTCTTTCCTTTTCCTTTTTTTCCCCTCTCTCTTTTTTTTTTAAAATTTGTCATCATCCCTTAATTATTACCAACATGGCAAAAAATGAATTAAATCTAAATAAATATCGAAGGTTTCTCTTCTTAAGAGTTTCAATCGCTATTCCTACTCTTTTACCTTTCTGTGTTCAGAAAATAAAGAGAACAAAGCAGGAGCCCTACTGGTTCAAAACTACCAGAACAGACAAACAACAGAGCACAACTGTTCCCTCATGCATGCCTAGGATTAGGATAAAAGCAGAAAAGACTTCTGAGAAAAAGAAAACAACAAAAGAAACAGGAGTGCTGACAAAACTTTTTTTCTTTCTATTGAGGCAAAAGAGAGAGAAAAAAGGAGCCCTGCTAATAATAAAAAAAAAAAAAAAAGAGAGAGAGAGAGAGAGAAGGAAAGAAAGAAGAGAGAAGAAAGAAAGAAAGAAAGATCGAAGAAGAAAGATTAACAAACAGAAGTAAAAGGGTTTCACCTCCTGTTTTACGTTTTACTTCTAGCCCAATCTGGTCAGGGAAACAAGGTGCAGAAGGAGAGAAGGTCCTGCCCAGGGCACACTGGCTGCCAGGCCATGTCTCCATCCTGCTTTCTAGCCCTGTGGATGCATCCCAGAGCCCAGGCTGGGGTCTGCTCCCTCTCACGCCACCGAGGAGCATCCGCATCATGCCCAGATGCTCCTGTATCCCAAACTCTTGAGTTTCTAAATTAGTTACTAAATTTAAAAATCCAAGAAAAACCAGAAAGGGCCCCAGAGATCAAAGGAGGAAACAATTTAAGATCTTATAAACTCCAAGCTTCAATCAAACAAGTCGGTCTCAAGTACGGTGACTGCAACATTGCAGTTGGACATCAGCATCCTGTCACTGGCACCTGCAACTCACCAAACTGAGACACACAACACATTTGCACTGGGACAAGAAAGACCAAAAAGTTTTCCCCAAAGCTTTTTGGGTTTCAGCAAAATTTGCCTGCTGAGACCCAAAGTGTTATAGGGGCATCATAGGTGCCTGTGGGGCAGCTTGATCCAACACCAGCCCCTACACAGGAAAGGTCAGTAACCCTGGACTGCCTCACAAGGGTCTTACCTTTGTGCTAAGTCCTCAAAAGTACAGATCTTGCAAATGGTACCTTACTGGCAGCCCTCGAGCTGTTCAGACCCTTGCTTACAGAACCAGTTTCCTCTGCTACCACCAGATATCCACATCTGTGCCACCTACAGCTTTGAGAGCAGCAACGAGGAGCAGCAGCCTTTGCCAAACGTGCAGGCAAAAAGCAAAGGCTGCCCTCCCCCACGTGCCCTCCCTGCAGTGGCCTTGGGAAGGGATGCTGTCACCTCCCTGGGAAAGGGACCAAGGCCTGCCCAAAACAGATGGCAGACGTGGAGCAGGAGGACCTCAAGCCCCGCCAGCTCCCACACAGCCCCGAACTTCCCTTGGGAGGGGAAAGACTGCGCTAGGATGTGCTAGGCATAGCACTGAGTCCTTGTGATGCTGTGAGTGGGATACAGCAGTGCCCAGGTGGAGGCAGGCAGGGACTTTCTGCTTTTCCTGCAATAAAATTGTTTGGTCCACCCTGGGGTTCTCTAGACACAAAGAGCAGGACAAGCACTTTGGGGCATAAATGATTTCTCTGAGTTTGGGGAGAGGGAAGAACAAAGTCTTACATGAGACATTCAACCATGTACTGTTATGTGCTGTGTCTGAGGTCATGTCCATTTTCAGCACAAAAGTATGCAATAAGGAAATAAAGTTTTGGAGGCGAGGCACAACTCCAAATGTAAATTGGCATCATTAGAGGCTTAACCCTTCTCCCACCTGTGCTCTGCCCTCTCCAACCATTTATAGCAAATGTCTTCAAATTGCGTTCTTGCAGCTGAGTGCTCAGTAGCAGAAATTAAGCCCCCAAAATGCTACACTAACTTTTCACCCGTTAGCAATGTGGGATCATGACCCTGAAGATGGAAACAACAAAGCCTGCCATGCTCAGAAGCCTCTCTGGTGGGGTATCTCCCAGTGCCTGGAGAGAGCTGTGCCAGTGTGACTCCAGGCCCCTCCAGGAGCTAGACCCCCTAGGGACCCAGCTCTGGTTTGGAGGGATGGCACTCGTCCCGGATTAGCCTAGCTGGCCACTGGTTGTCACTGTTGCACCATTAAAATTGAGCCTTGACCGGTTGATCCCATCTGTACTTAAGGCAATCTTTAGTGTCAGGAGCTTCAAAACATTCCCAGGAACGTGGTGGCATTTACTCTCTCCAGTTGTGATGCTGGATTAGGTTTCTGTGTCACGGACTGATGCTGACCTGCAACACCAGAAAGACCAACGGGCACAGTATCCATCTCTCATCTAGGCTGTGTCTGGTTCCCAAAATTTCTCCTAAAACAGCATCATAATGCACGTGGCAGCAGCAGTAGGATTTACAGAATCACCCAGTACTGGCACCTAAACTTTGCAAGGTACAGGCCTCTCTCCATGCCACCTTCATCTCCCACACCACGGAGAGCACTTTCCTCTCAGTGCTTGCTGCCCCATCCTCTTCTCCTCTCACATTGCCCTGAATGCACTTTACATGATAAAAATCCCTCACCCAGAATGATTCGTCTGAAACCAGCAAGACTGAAACACCAGTCACAAAACCATCCATGAGCACTGGGTCCAAGCCGTGCAGCTGTACATACCCCACTGCTCCCTGGAGTATCATCTGTGCTCGTGGTTTCTCACCAGGTTTATCCCCTGAACTTCTTACATCCTCTCTCCTGTCTGCACCTTTCTGCTGGGGAAAATACACTTGCAGTGCCTGTCACCAAAGAAGAAACTATCAGAGAGACAGCAACCCTATGAGCTTCATCAAGGTGAGCTTGGGTTTTAAGGAGTGGGGAAAGAGCGGAATAACTCTCAGGGATGTAAATCAAAATTAAAATAATTGCTTGCCAATACTTATTAAGTAGGATCCTGGGGGAAGCCTCAGGCTCAGATCTCAGAGGTGTTGCTGCATCACGTCCTGTAGGGGACATGGTTGCGTTCATGCCATTTTCACAACAAAACACACAGTTAGCAGCCGGTTAAAAAGCAAAATTCAAAGACAGTGGTTACAATCATGACTTCTTCCTTCTGCATCATCCAAAACCTCAATCCCTTTAGAAATGCCAGTAATTCTTATTCCAACAGCAGATTGTTCTCTGTCATCGCTCCTATGGACCAAACACATGCATGTCTTTACTTTTCCAAAGATTCTCTAGGAGCTTTTTTCTCCATCATACCAGATTCCCAATGGAGTCAAAGGTACAGGGGGGAATAACAACTATGCTGCTGTAATTAAAATAAATAAGCATGCATATTGAGATTTCAGTGATTTTTGCAGAGGGTATCTTTTTTGCAATGTCCTGCTTTCCTGAACTTCATACTCCATGACCAGTGCTCAAAAAACAGGTAGGAGAAAGAGAACAATTCCACTGAATAGCAAATGTAAGGACGTGTAATGGTTTCACATTTGCCTGTCTCTGTTTGCCAAATTTAGTGCGCTAAAGTGAGAGTGAGACTTCACCCCCTCCTCTGATTATCACTAGTTCATACAAAAAAAATAGGTAATAAAAAGTCTGTTTAAAAAATCACAGGTCAAACACCCCAAATGTGAAATATTTTGTCTGTGAAATGTTTGGGATCTAGTCTGACAGATCCTTAATATACAGATCCTTAACGTGCATCCCAGTCCTGGTTGCAGATGCTCCAGGTTCCTGTGCCACACAGCCTTCACTGAGCCTGAAGAGCTGGCAAGAGCAGCTTCCCATAAAACGCACCCCAAGGGATGGATCACCCCGGGGCTGAGACCACAGCCTGGTGCTCCTCTGACTGAAAATGCTGTGAGAGGGAAAGAGGTGTACAAAGCTGTACAAACAATAATGGAAAGAGAATTAGGCAGAAGCCAGACTGGAAGAGAGATAAGGCACCACAGCAATGGCTGTGCACAAAAGGGAATATCCTATCAGGTGATGACATGTTTGAAGAACACATACTGAGACCATAAGGCTGTTTGTCATTAAAGTGCCATTAAAAACATCCTTGTTCATCAAAAGCATGAGCATGTGCTGAACTGCACCAGAGAGCTCAGTTCCAGTGCTGAAATGCTTTGCTGTGTGTGGCCTGGATGATGGGTAGGTCCAGGCTTTCTGCAGGGAAAGACCTCTATCACAATCTGAGCAGGATGAAATCCTTCAAACTTATCCTAGAGCTCATGGAAATTTTGCTCATCTTTCTGCCTGGATTTCCCTAGAAAGCAAATCATATCAGTGGCTCATCACCTGGCTTTTTAATCCAGTAGTCGAATCACATGCACACAAAATCATGTGTAACTATCAAGATTAATTATGTAATCAAATCTCATTTGGGCAAGATATCATCTTGCTTGTACTAATATTTGATTTCTATTACAAATTCCTCATGCTGCCAAACCTCCCCCTCCAGACTAGTCAGTAACACTCGGTGTTGAGGCTGTATGTAGGGGTGGGGATGGAAAACGCCACACCCCCACAAACCAAGGCAAATTTCACATCATTATTTAAGGCATTTACATAGAGATGGTTCCAGTTCAAGAGTAGGATAAATCACTGGACTATGTGCAGAATTAATCTGACATAATGAAGATAATTTTCTGGGTTTATAGATCTCATATCTCTCTTAGAGGCAGATGCCAAGGACCAGAAAGGTTTTCAGATGCCTGCATCGCTGCTTAGCAGACAGCTCATTAGCAACTGAGCACTTGTTTCAGCAGTACTGATGCAGCTACAAGTGTTGTATTAACTCCTGCTAGGTGATCTGGGCTTGATGCCACATGCTTCTTTAATAGCAGTTGTGTTTTTCAGGGCAAACAAATTTTATTCCTTTCATGTTTAAATATGAAACACTTTCATGCCACATAAAATTACGTTAAAACACCCAAACTTACATACTGAAGTTTATTTCCACCAGAGATGCTTCAGACATGTACAGATAAAATGGAAGGATATTTCTGAGTTGTATATTATAAATGTTCATTGAAGTCAAACAGAATGGCTTTCACTGATTTCAGTAGACACTGGATGAGATCTTTGAAGATCAAAGGGTGAAATTATAGCTTACTTGCTTCTGTGAATCTGAGTCTTAAGCAAATTATTCTGTGGGTTTTTTTTGTTTTTTGGGGTTTTTTTGTTGTTGTTTGTTTGTTTGTTTTGGGTTTTTTGTTGTTGTTGTTTTTGTTTTGTGGTTTGTTTGTTTGTTTGTTTTGTTTTGGGTGGGTTTTTTTGGGTTTTTTTTGGGGGGGGGGGGTTTAGGTTTTTTTTTTGTTTTTTTAGTTTTTTTTCTAGTGGCATCGCTTGTTCTGAAAAACAAAGGACATCTTTGGGCTTGGAAGCCTGCAAATAGCCAAAAAACAGAATTGCTGTGTTACCCAAAAGATATCTGAGATACCTGCCAGACTCCTTTAGGGTGGGAAAACTTATCTTTAGAGCCATATTGCAGCTAAAATGCCTCAGGAAAAATGAGTTGTGCATGTAAGCATGCCCAGCCACCCCTCACCAGCAGGTATTTGTGTGGGAAGTGACATCCTTGACATCCACATAATCTGGGGACCCCACAGCTGCCAGCCCCAGGGTGCCCCAAGGTGCAAGTTGTCACCATGAGCAGCAGAGGCTGGAGGTGTAACAAGGCTCATCATCCTCACATTTGAGGTGTAACAAGGCTCATCATCCTCAAATGTGACATCCTCACATTGGAAAACTTTTTATTTTCAAAGTGGAGCAGTAATCAGCAGGAGCGGACATTTGCCATCACAGAATCACAGAATAATGAGGTTGGAAGAGACCTCTTAGATCATCAACTCCAACCTATGCCTTAACACCTCAACTAGACTATAGTGCTAAGGATGGGACAGGCAACAAGAGTAGCTGATTTTCCAGAGGACTGGAAGCACTGTGGAATATCAATAACTTGAATTACACCAGCGTTGGAGAAGTCCAAAGGAGTTCTCTGCTCTTGCTGCCCAGCCATGGGGTGGGCCCTTGGCTTCTTCTGCTCATTACCTGAATTACACACTCACTACCCTCACATGAAGGAAGTCTGGCAGTGTGCAGTTATTTATTTCATTAACTAATCCTTCCCCATGTAAGTTTCTTCTTGACTTCACTTTTTGTGCAATTTTCCAATGCATTTTACACACAGCTGAGCATTTTTTCTTCCAGGGACACCGGTCACCAGCTGAGAGAAAGAGCCCAGCCAGTCTTTCCAGTGGTAGGCTGTATCCACACACTACCTACAGCCTGGGGATGTGGCAGTGACAGACACTCTGCAAGGTTTAACTGTGTAAAAGTGTGCACAGCCAAGGTACACAGGGATAGCAAATCCTGGGGAAAGTGCAGACTCATCCGAGTACCTTGTACTGTACAGGGATTTGTGTCCATCATGATCCAACACAAAAACCAAAAATGCATTTGTGCTGTCCAGAATTCGGATGGCTCCAGACCTGCAGCTGTCTTGGACAGTTGCCACTTCAAATTTTGATAAGACCATCTCAGAGTGCTTGTTTTGGTGCAGCCTCACAAAAAAAAACTGTGTTCAGAAGTTTGAAACAGTCCACCTCCCAAGGGACCTCTCTGGATGAGGGCTGAGCACCTGAGCATCCTCCAGGACAAGGGCATTTTTAAATTAATTGCAGTGGCATTTATCTTGAGTTTTGGCTAGCTGGCACAAATGTCACATCTGGTTAGGTAGGTAAAACTTAGCTGAGCCTCCTATACTTCATCGCTCCTCCTCACCTGCTTCCTCCCATCCCAAACTCCAGCTGCTCTCCAACCCCCACAGCCCAATCCCAATCTCCAGTCCCCTCGCCATCCGTCTGTCTGCAGCCACGCACGTCCTGGGGACGCAGCTGGATCCCGACATGCCAGCAGGGCTGGGACAGCAGTGGTGGGAGTTCCACCACCCTGGAGAGCCGCGGTGGTTTTAGCTCAGCCGACACTGTCACCAGCAGAGCTGCGCAAGAACTGCAGCCCAGCGGCGGCGGCAGTGCAGACAAAGCCGGAGCCTCTAAGGAGCTTTCGGCGCTCAAAAGGGAACTTTCTCCGGTTCCAGAGAGGAGAGCTGTGAGCAGGGACTGTCCTCTCCTTGATCCAAATCAGAGACGCAGTGCCACCTCCCCGCCCGGCACCCTGTGAGCTGGAGCCTCTGCGCCGATGCCAGCCCAACCACCGGTGCAGGGCAGGAGGAATGCAAAAACCCCACCTTGGCCAAAGACTGCTGATAGAAAACGCACATTGCAACAGACCAATATTTTTTCCCAAAATGAGGACTGCTAGCAGAAGATATTCAGCAGCCATCTGTCACTTTACACCTGTGGCAGCAGCCAGCCACTCCTCAACCTGGCTGGTGATAACTGAGAGCAGGTCACTGACAAACAGATCAAAGTAGGTAGGATTAACTAATCAACATCTGTAATGAAGTTCTAAGGTGACAAGAACTTGTCACCTCACCAAGGTCAAAGCTACTGTGCCATCCCCTTTCGCTCCCACAGGCAGTGCCACAGATAAGACCCACACCAGGTCTGGGAGAGCTCCAGGGGCACAGTGCCATCCCTGGGATGTGCCCATGCCCAGCTGTCCCCATGGCTATTTAAAGCACAGCAGGGAGAGCAGAGCCCCATAGGTGCTGAATTTCCCCACGATACTCATTCATCCCCATATTCACAAGTTGTTCCCTGCTCGAGGAACTGTGATTCACCTGCACCCCAGCTGACAGAGGTGAATGAAATTTGCATTTATACAGCACTTTCAATCCACCAGTATTTCAGTGCTTTGATTTAAAAAAACTTAACCCTACCACAGAAGAGATGAAAAACCTCTGAGGAGAAGTGCTGTCACCCCTCACAGTCCCCAGCTTCTCACAGAGCCCTTCCCCATGCAGGCTGACATTCCAACTGCAGCTAGAAACATATTAAAAGTTCAGCCTTTAAAATAAAGTCCCAAAACTTTCCCTGAACTTGGATCAAATCCTGTAACTATTAAATCTTCTGGAAGGAACACAATGAGTTTCCTCTAATCAAGGAAATAGAGTAAATTATTGCAATAACACAGCACCAGTTTCAGTAGAAACCTCCCCATTTCAGAGTGATTCAGGTCCAGTTGCCCACTCAGCAGCCAGATTTGAAGCAGATAGCACTGCGAAGATTAGCATAATTAGCCCCAAAGTAAAGAGTTCCTTGTTAAGTGTATTTTACTGCCATGTGCCTTGAACACTTTTCTAGACAGAGCCTGAACCTCTNTTAAAATCCTGTCCTAATTGCTCCCTCATCAGCTATGAATCTTAAGAAGCTTAACTGTAAAGTGGTTAAACTGTGTTTACTGACAGAAAATAGAATATTCACTAATGATGAGATGGTGATGACTCAGGATTATTGAGGGGGCCCTCACACCTAAGGCTCAGGAGAGGAGGAAGCACTGCTTACACTGAGATTTTTGTCCTTAAACATGACAGAGCGGCTTTGACTGGACTGTACAGCACAGAACACAACCCTGTGATGTCTTTGGGTTCCTCTCCAGCCAGGGGAGGCTGGAACAGCACCTTGCAACCCTAAAACCATCCTCACCAGCCCAGCATAGAGTGCTCCAGTTTGACATCATCTTTCCCATTTCTAGGCAATGTGCACATCAACGAGCTCAGTTTTTTCAGATTTAACCCTGAAGAAAGAACACAAATATTGGTTTAAATTTCAAAACTCCCATCCCCTGTCTCTGGCTCAGGGGTGGCTGCTGTGGGGCAGCCCTGCATCAGGTAGTTGATATATTTATGAAGTCCTACCTTTCAAAAATATTGCCAGCAGCAGCTCATAATTCTCTGATGTGTGACCTATGGTTTTTAAATACTGACCTGAAAAGACTGGCTACTGGGAATAGATGTGTTTTTTTTTTCTCTCAAGTTCTCCTCTGAGACATATTTACTGAAATACTTTATTACCTCATCACTGAGAGTAATTTAAAACTGCAGTTAAGCACTCAGCAATTAAGTAAGAGCATGCATCATTCTGACAGTGTTCAGTTGTGAGGGTATAAAAACTTCACAAACATCAATCCTAAAATTTCTTAACATCCTCAGCTATTTGCTCTGCAAAAATGTTCTGACTTCGGCACGCTCATTGACGTGCGTTTGGAGTTTTAGATTCAGCCTTCTGTGTTTCAAGGTAAGTGTTATGGATTGGAAAAATGTGTGAATTTAATTAGTGTAATCTAAACAAAAGAAGCATTTCAGAGCTGCTTTAATCCATATGAGACCAATATGTTGATTTGTCAATGTGAATTTAATTAGTGTCTTCGAGTCTAAACTCCAACTCCCTCTTCTTTTATCTAATTATCACATTTATAAAAAACATTATCACATATTCGTTGGCCTAACTGCTTTGCCACGCAGTCACACTGAAATCTCAGAGTCAACATGCACCTCTAATAAGCTCAATATGTTTCTAGGTCACCGCACTGGGCACAATGGCTTCCCATGCAGCCACTGCATGCTCCCTCTCCCAGAGGCCCAGGACAGCTCCTCTAGCCTTGGATCTTTTCCCCATACTTTGCCATGCAAAGAAAGTGAAATCCTTCTGGTGCAACCATCAGTTAACTGCATCAATTGTGCAGCCATTCTGGGGACGACCACCACAAGGCATTCACTTTTTATGACTAATTGAGCAGAGAACAATTACTATTCCTTTCACAAGTGGTTCCCAGGGGCTGCAAGGGGACTGAAGCAATTCACTCTTCATCAAGTAAACATTCAAGTCATAAGCACGACCCAAATCTCTCTGGGGTTGTTAAAGATGTTCTCATTTCTCCCTACAGCCCATATTTGTTAAATCCACCAAGGCAGTTCACTTCAGCTGGAAGTGAGATGCCAGGCCCTGGGGAGTGGGCAGCCAGAGCCAGGGCTGCAGCTAAACTCACACTGCAACCCCAAAGCCCTCAGTGGCCAAGATCCTGCAAAGGAGCTGCACCTCCACTCAGGCCACTCATCCCACAGCAGGGAAGCTCTTGGCTATGGAGGGAGACAATGTGGCGAGGTCCCACCTGGCCACCCTGACCCTCCAAGAGTGTTGTACACACCCTCCATTACTCTGTATTAATCTGCCAACAGCACCAGGCTCCAAAAACTCCTTTCCATCAATTGCCAGAAATACTCAACCTTTAGCTTTTTAGATGAGCAGACAAGCTTACACTACGGAGAGCAAGAAATACGTAGCCAGACAAACTCAACCTGCTGGAGCCAGGCAACGAGTGGGTGATGGCTCCACACCTGCACTAGAAGCAATTAATTCCCCTACCCCCAGGTTCAACAGCACTGTGACCTGTCTTTCCCCAAAGGAGAAAAATCCTTCTGCAGATTGTTCTAAGGAACAGCAGCAATATTGTTCAGGGAGGCTAAAAGTTCAGGCCCGCAGACTATTTTTCTTTTGAAGTTAGTCGAGTTTCCCTAAATACAGCCCACTGAAGGTCATTCAAATAATTTGTGATCACCGATCTCAGATAATTTTGTTCCATTTCACATTAGAAATTACCCTGAATTTTCCCCTTTTCCCCATGATAAACTAAAATCCAGTGGGGCAAGCTCAAAGACTGGATTTCAGACAAACCTTCAACCCCAGTACAGCAGTAACCTATCCTTCAGGTCATCCTGCTGCCTGTCCTCCTTAAGCAGTGCAGTGAGATGGAGCAGAGCACCACGCTGAGTTATTTTTCTTCTGCATATAATTGCTGTATTTGAAGATAAACTGTCCTTGCTGAGAGATGCGGTCAAGGAACTTAACCACTGGGCTATTGAAGAAAATAGGAGCTTTACAAGAGAACTTGGATCAGGCTTCTGCTCAGAAACAGGCAGGCAGCCCTGCTAGAAGAGCAAAATCCTTGAAATGCTCTTTGCTGCACTTTAGAAACTAAACTAGTGCCTGGATCAGTGCTCGTCTGAGGTGGTTACCTTGCCTGTGCTACCAGCAGAGATCCTGCAGCCTGTGCCAGGGGAGGGGAAGGCTTGGCCTTGTGCCGGGGAACTGCAGGCTCACCTCAGACATTGCAAGTTGGAAGCTAGAGAAGAAAACTTGAGAAAAAGTGGCCTGGGAAAGTTACTTATGTCAAAATTCTCTGAAAGTCTCGAATCACTGAGGATAGAGGAGTTGTTTCCCTCTAGAGACTTGCCTCATGCATGCAGCCCTTGTGGATTTGGTGTGCCTGAAGCCAGCCTGGGCAGAGCATTTTTGGAGCTCATTTACAGAGCTGGTACAAGGAGAGAAAGCTTGGTCTCACTTTGGATAGAGAGACTTAAGGAAGCATCCAAACAAAGCCAGGTTCAACTGATGAACAACCAAATCATTATGAAACTTTCTAAAAAGCAGTGGAACTCCAGCAGTTCAGTGCTGGGAGCAGGAGAGCTGTCCACCTTCCTCCAGCAGCTGGGTCCAAGTTGCTCAATAGACAGCTTGGAAAGTGCCAGAAATCATAGGAAATTGAGCTAGAAAAGATGCCTTAGTCTGTTCTCCCACTTCAACACAGCCTGTATAAACTTACATGGCTGCAAACATGCTCACCACACTCCTCTCACCCCACAGTGCCACAGATGTTCTGGGCAATCCCATCCCTTACATTTAGGAATGGTTTCTCAGCAGGAAGCCTACCCATTCCTGCTGCAGCCCAAACCCTGACTTGTCACCTTACCCCTTGCAGATACAAGGAACAAATTACTTGTGATCACTGCAGCAGGTTTGGGTATTTGACTGCCACATTTCCCCTTGTGTGTATGTGAGATGGGGTGGCAGGAGAGGGGGAATCTCCATGAATGAGAGCCAATCTTTTTCATGCAAAGAGATGAAATTCTGCTTTTTTGGCAAAAGTGAACTTTCATTAATTCTCCCAGCTGGAGGCTCACCATTTTCCAGAGGAATTTGGCCATTTTCCCAGTGTGCAAAGCCTCTGTGGGTTAGCACCAGCAGGGTTTCATTTTCACAAGATCAGACTCCAAATATGCAACACAGCCTATTGTCTAAATACAGTATGAGCACAGCTCAAGCCACCTGATCAGGGCCTGGTTTCCTGGCATTTACTTTCCCCATCTGTTGGCTTTTAGCATAAATTGAAGCGCGAATGCCTACTAATGCTAGTCTCACATATGAACGTGCTCACAAAGCCATTTTCTATCATGCATAGCGTATTGGACCCAGTTCAGTTTGTGTGAAATGTAAGGCACATCCCAAAGGCAGAACTGGAATTGCTTTGAGGGCGTGCTCCTTGCCCAGACCTCTCTCTGTTGCATATGCATATGCTGGAGACCTCTTTTGGAAAAGAGAAAAACGCACGTAAAAGGGAGCTTCCCTCAGGCTGGCTCTGATCCTGTTTCATTTCTCATCTGACCCCCAAACACATTCCAAATGAGCTAGAAGAAATCAATCTCCCGTTGTGTGAGAGTCACAGAGTTTTGAATGATGATGGCCCAAATTTCCTTGCACGTTAACGACCGGGATGTGCGGAGAAGTGATGTGGCCCAACGCAGCCACACATCAACCTAAAGCCAGCCTGGCATTTCCAAACTGCCCACGGCTTTTGTGGCCTCCGAGGATCCTCTCTGCACAAGAGCTGCAATAAACCCGAGCCTCTGGACCAGGTTAAACATCTACCCTTTTAAAAGTCAAGGGATGGGGACAGAAACCAAAGCTAGTGTTTCATCATCATTCTCAAAGGATCCTCTTTAAGTGTTCCAGCTCAGTGCTGTCTTGGGAAATCGGGACTCAGAGTAGGGGTTTGTCCTGTGCCCCTGACCATTTTCTGCGCTCTTCTGCCCTGTGCCACTGCACTATGGAGCAGGGCCCCTCATGTGGCATCACTCAGCCTTGGGGATTGCCAATGCTCACCCCTGAACCAGGTTTCTGAAGGTCAGTTCCCCCA
Organism: Cisticola juncidis; assembly: GCA_013400215.1. NCBI lineage: Eukaryota > Metazoa > Chordata > Aves > Passeriformes > Cisticolidae > Cisticola > Cisticola juncidis. The sequence continues at coordinate 150,641 of VXBR01009091.1, read as the reverse complement.
TAACTCGGACAAGGAGGGATCATGCCAATTAAGAAGCTTACCAAAATCAGCACCTAGACATAACCCATGAGGCTTTTCTGGATTTGTGTGCCTGTAATGTCAATAAAGGAGCTTCTTCCATATGTGCATATTCTCAGCATCTCAACTTGCCTTTATCTCTTTGATTCATCCTTAAAAACAGCTATAAAGTCCTGTGCCACATTTCATCTTCTGTTTTCTCAGAAGTGGCTGAGAAAGCGCCAGCTCCCTTCTCAAAGATGGGCAGTGTGTGACTCCTCTGATGGAGTTTGTACATTGCTGTATATACTCTTGGTGACATATCCAACGGAAATCTCTGGGCCTTTCTCCTTGAGCATCCAAGCAGTAGCCCAGTGCTCCTAATGGATCCTGCTCAGGACGTTTTGTTTTGCTTTCTCCACTCCCTAGAAAGTGTGCTATTTTCTATTTTACATTCCTTGGCAATTCCAGACAAGGTCTTAATCGCATCCTTGCGTGTAGACAGCAGACAAAATTCCCTTCTGAGCCCAAATCTCCATTCATCTGCTTCCTCCAGTGATACATGCATATTTTGTCCTCCGTTGGTGTTGCATGTATGTGAGAAGCCAAGCAGGCACAAAGCCAAATGGGCAAGAGGCCTCAGCAGAGAGCTGGGAGCAGGTTTGGTGTGGTCCCAGGAAAGCTGCAGCAGTCAAGGGACAATGGTGTCACACAGACCACAGTGGTGGTTGCATCCACAAGCCAGTTTTGTGGCACTCACAGGGCTAGGGCAAATGAAACTTAAACAGAAACTTGGAGGTAACTCCATCAGAGACCTTTTCCCTCCCTTCCCTGCTCCTGCCCAGGTTCCTGCCCAAACTGCAAGTGTTCAGGGGTATTTTTCTAGAGCAATTTTCCCACTAGAGCTGGAGCAAAGGAAAAGGCATAGGTACCTCACATCTCCTGAGTCTGTCTCAGGCAGCTGCTTGGTCCCAGCAGCCTTAGGACAGGCTGTTATTGCCCAGAGAATAGAGCTTGGCAGGGAACATGCTGTTCCTCCAAGGGAGGAGCAGAGGGATGTGGGTTGGAACAGTAGCACAGACACCTCCCAGTGTAGCCAGGTGCTGTCCTCATCACACACAGCCCCTGCCAGCCCTGTGCTCGTGTGCTGCATGAGAGGCATAGCCAGGGAATCACCAGGTGTGTGCCCAGGGCACCTCAGTGAACTGGGAGAAAGCTGCACAGGGCCAGGGCTGCTTCCCATGCCCGAGCAAGTTGCCTCACAGACCCCAGCCCTTCTTCCACCAAGAGCTGTTCATGAAGTGATGCCACATAAACATTGCTCCAACAGAGATTGTGCACAGCTTGGCCAAGCATTTCTCCAAGACAAAGCAAAGGGCTTTTTGATCTGCATGCATGCAGGGCAGATCCCCACAGATGGGGTCTCAGCTCTGCACATCAGCACTGGCCATATCTGGAAACAGTCACTGCTTTGCAGTGCCAGGAGATTTGTTCACCAGCAGAACCCACCCTGGGGAGCTTTGCAAGTGGTGTAAGACCAGCCCTGGGAGAATACACCACTTCTGCCCCTTGCCAAACTCCTCCTTTCAAGAAAAAATAATTCACCTCTCAAAGTATAAGGAATTACTTAGCAGTGCATCTAGCATAATCATTACTGTAGCCAAATGGTGTGGATGAGAGTTGTAGCCCCCAGTCTGGCCAGAAGACTGGTGAGTTTGGAGATGCTGTCACTCCACAGAAAGGAGAAGAAACTATTGATTTGACTTCTCTCCAACCAATGGTTTTGGTTGACTCTTGTTGATGTCCACCACCTTTCTGACAGTAAACCAAAATTTCAGTGCCAAACTTTTTTTTTTTTAATGCTCAAGACATAAATTCCTCCCTCCTGTGAGTTTCTTAGGGCAGGGAAGACTTTGCTGGCAGAAGAAGGGGTCAAAAAAGTTGCACCACCTTGCACCATTCCAGATCTCCTCAGCCAGAAGAAAGCCCCTTTGTCAATAACTCATTTCAAGATGGGTGTTTTTCATTCCACAACCCATTGTGACAGCTAATGGGTGCCACAGCCCACGCCAAGGCATGGTCAGAAGCAGGCATGGGCTGGGTTCTGGATGCTATGGCTGTCCCTTGTGCAGCAGTCCTATGCAAAGCACACCACCAGTTGTCACCCCTGAGCATCCCATGTCCTAGTCCAGTCCTAGAAAAGATGTTCTGAGTGTTGGTAAGGACACCTGTATTCCCTTACTATGAAGAGTCTCTTCAGACGCTGATGTAATACTGCTTTCCAGCACAGCAAGGGTTGTGTCCTACTCCAAGCACTGGCAAATATTACATGCTTTACAAATACAAAGCACAGCATCCAGTCCTCAGGCTGAAGTTTTTAAAATAGTGTGATGTGGGCCAATATGTATTATGTATAGATGTATATGTGTCATTTGATAATCGAGATTAAGCAATGATTTTTTTTTTGAGTTTCTAGCTATAAAAAACCCTTTCAAAGAACAGCTTTGTCACAACAGCATCTTTCCACTCTGGCATAGAAAGAGGCAGCCGGCGGACACGGGATTGAACACTTGAGAAAGTGCCTTTGCACACATAGCGTGCAGAGAACCCGAGCTCCTGGAAAAGCCTGCCTCAGTCAGACAAATCAGGCTTATAAACTCACCCCTTCTGGGGAGGAGGGAGAGCAGGGAGGGGGCTAATGGCTGCTTTATTGCATTAGGCAGTATCTTCATTAAGGCAGAGACGAGTATCCGAGGGGAATGTGCACGTAGCGTGACTTCTTTGCTAGAGCCCCACAAACCACCAACTGGCAACTTCTTGGCTTCTCGCCACCCAAATCCAAGAGACCATCTGGCAAACTGGTTCAGTTATCCCTCCCTGGTTAGCAGATGTACACTAGATGGTGTGGGAATGGCATTTTGCAGAAGCAATTAGTTTAATCCTCAGATAAACAGTTTAAATTCCGAGTGATTTGGAGGAAAAGAAAAGGGAAAAGAAAATCCAAAAAACAAACCAAGTTGTTTCCAGTTTCAGTGAGAATAACTAACGAACAGCCAGTTCATCTGGCTTCATCACTGATGTGCGCCCATGGGACTTGTTCCTATTCCCAGATTCATGTGCTGGACAATGCAAATCCACTAGATTTATTTGGAGGTTGCATGGCCCCCACTCCCATGGCTGTGAATAGCTGCACCTACTCTCCCACAGCCAAAATCCAACTGGATCGAGGCTGATCTCCAAAACACAGACCTTTCCTGACTTCAGCTCCTTGTCTGGCCTTGGGCAAATCATTTAACCTGGTTAAATCAATTTGCCTGGCTCACACACCTCCCTGTCTCCAGAAAATGAGGCAAATTATGTAGTCCTGCTACAGGGAGTTGTAAGGTGGAATCAATTAGGGTTTGTGAAGCACTTGGAGAGTCTTGAATGGGAGAAATTATCAAAATAGAGAACATCCTTATTAATTACACTAACTAATTAATTATTATTAAATTAGAACAATTCTGTTCTCTTGAGAGGAGGAAAATATATTTCCCAACAATTTCTTTTGCTCACATCTTTGGAAGAGTGACTTCCAACTGAAGAAGACTGAATGAAGAGCTTAACCCAAATAAAATAAATTGCCAGTAATTTCTGGTATCCCCTATGCCATTATTGAACAATTTGCATTTGAATCAGGGCTTTTTCCATCACAATCCAGCTTCACCTGATCCTGCTCTATAATCACCATCCCCATTTATGAAATCTCAGCATGTTGCCGCAGAAATTATGTCACAAATTCATCATTATGACTTCCCCAGCAAGAGCAATTGGAGCTGGAGATTGGCTGTAAAAGTTGCCTTTTTACCAGTCCTAGTTTAAAGATATTTTAATTTTTTTTTTAAGGCAGAGAAGTGAGATTAGCTACCGTAGGGAATTAGACAAGCATGCCATCAATATCCCAGGGATACAAGATTACATCCATGACTCACAGGAACCACAAAATATGATCAAGAGACTTTATGAGGGTTGATCTTTGAAATCAGCTCCTAATCGCTGAGTGATTTACATAAAATTGACTATTAGTTTAAAAAAGAAAGTAATTCAAAATTCAAAAGTGAACTCAACTGATAATAGCGAAGTTACAGCTATTTCCATCAGGAAGGTTTATCTGTCAAGCCACTCCAAACCCACGGCTTATAGGTTTACATACTCCTTTGATAACATGGTAATTAGTCAGGTACTATGGCAAGAAACATTCAGAGAGCAAACTTTTGAGGTGAATTATTTACATTTAAATATTTTAGACATTTATTGCTGGGCTACATTTCTGCTGCTGCTGCTTGTCAAAGGCTGGCATGTGCTGCATTTTCTAATGAGAGCTACTCAAGAAGAAGAACCTTGACACAGGAAAACCTCGAAACAAAGACTATTTCTGCTATAAGCAATGCACTTTGCCAGCAATTGTCTTATTATACCCCTTAATCACTGCAAACAAACAACATCAGAATAAAAGCCTCTTTTTATCAACTTTGAAACTGAGAAAACAATTCAGTGAAAAAAGAGCACCTCATGGAGAGTGTAACACCCAGTTTGAGGGCCCCACACATGGACTTGGGTCTTGTCTGGATCCATTCACACTTTCCCTCCTTCTCCCACACACCCATCCCTCCATGCAGCTGGAGCCCACCCGCTCCTCTGAGTTTTGGCAGGGAAGCCTGGGTGATTTGAGAAGCGCCTGCTTCTGTGGCTGAGGAGATCAAAGCTACCATGTGCCAGGTCCTCACTGCATCAGCTATTAGCTCAAACTGCCATCAATTATCATTTGAGCTAACACAAATTATGGCAGCTGGAAAATTATCCAGCTGTAAATCACCACTACTTTCTTGTCAACCATCAGTTCTCCAGTTGAATGCACAGAATTCTTCCCTTCTCCCCACCAGCTTTCCACCTTTTCTAAATTTAAAACAAGCGAGCTAGGCAGCAGATATGTCCTGTATTTAATTAGAATAAATGTTTTTGTAATGTTGTTGAGCAGTCTGGCAGGTTCATTAGTTCTCTGAGTTTAGTGGTCTGAGGTTCCTAGAGAACAAGGTTTGACTGGTAAGGGAGACACTGTTCATTTTAAACCAACTAGAAACATTGAGGACCAGCAGGAAACCCTGAGATTTTGCAAAAAACCCCCAACAAACTGAGGAAAAGGAAAAAAATGGTGGGATACAGACAGGGCCTTATGCCTCTGTATGTCCCCAGAAGAGCAGTCCTACAAGCAGCAACCTTCAGGTAAATAACAAGAGTTATTCAGCACCAGTAAGCCAATTGAGCCCTTCCACTTCCCAGCAGTGACAGGCAGTAATTAATTAGTAGCAAACAGTCTAAAGGGTGTTTGGTCCTTATTCCTGCAACTAGACTGTGTCAGCCAAGACTTCCGTCCCAGTGCAGCAAAACTCATTAAGGGGAAGAGCAGGAGGAAACCTGGGAGTCATTCAGGGCTGGAATAAGAGGGAAGTAAGAAGTAGAGACACCTGGTTCTATGTGTCCTGTGGCAGGATCCTGAAGGGCTGGGTAACAGGATCACACTAGTATGTGGTTTTCTACCCAGGGAGCATGTGTCTGAAGCCTGGTCACCTCTGGTCAGTATGTAAAGAGCACTGTATGTAGTACACAGGAAAGTGGTTTAAAGTTATTAACAATTTGGGAAGGCACCCTGTGCTCCCTGAAATATAGATGCGTTGGGCCAGGAAAGCATGCCAGGGCTTATAAACCACACACCAAAATATCTTCATGCAAATGGGGACCTGAAGATAAAAGCCATCCACTGGGTTTGATCCACATGCCATGGACCTGTTCAAGGCCTCAAACGAATCTTCCCTAGGGCTGAGTCAGGAATCTGGGTGCGGAAAAGGCATCCTCCTCCCTACATCATCCAGCACAGTGCTGTCCTACAGGGTCTGTAGGAGTTCTCTGTGCCCGCAACAACCCCAGTCAGCCCTTTCCCAAGCTCCAGACACAATACAGGCACATCTTCCCCAGCACAGCCCACAGTGTGATGGCAGAGGAGTCGAACAGAACACACACCCTGAGAGCCTCTCTTGGGCAATCATAGGCTGGCCACCCACGGCAGGGACAGGCCTGTCCTTCCATCTCTGAAGGACAAGCAGCAACCAGGGGACAGGGGTCAACCTCCTGGTTTTATACCCAAGGCACAGAAAAACCCCAGCTGTTGGGAAGATGACAGGGTCTAATTCTCTGCTTTAAATGTCCCAATTCACCATGAAACCTTTTGGTCTCAAGCATATGACAAGTTGTTGCCCCACCTGCAGTACCAGAGTCAGAGTCCTGCTGTTTTCCACACAGCATTTATTTGCCAGCTCTTGGGGAGGTACATGGTCTGTGGAGGGCAACAAGCTTGCTGTGACAGCATCATTACAGCCTAGGGGCACACCACAGCACAGCCACCATCCTGCCCAGAGACACTCCCTGCCTGAAGAGAGCCTCAGAAATCAGCTCACACCTTCCAGGTAACTACACAGCCCATATCTGCCCAGAAAACCTCTACCCCAAGTCAATGGCACCAAAATTACTGCCACAAACACCTCCTCTTTCTGCATCTGCCCTCAGAGAGGGGAAGTTCAAAAGCTGTGGATTGTTTAACTCACATATTTTCCTGCTGTTTGGGATCCAGGAGCAGCAAACACTCCTTTTCCCAGCTCCCTCTTCAGCACTCCTGAAAGCACTAGCAATCCCAGAAAGTCACCAGCTTTGCTGCTTAACTACCCTCAGCTGCACTGTCAACACCAGTCCACTCAGTTCCCTCCTTTCTCACTGATGCTGAGGCTAGTGGATCTCCCCAGCCTCTCCTTCAGGAAACAGGATAAAGCATCTTTCTTTTCTTTCTTCTCAACCAAAGCTTCCTTGGTGGTGTAGCCTCTAAAGGAGGTGTTTGGAGATGAGAGACAGCTGAGGTTGTGTGGAGACTGAGGATCACAGTCAGATGTGTAACCCCGCTTCCCTGAGTCTGGCAGGGAACCTCCCACTTCATCCCGCCCACACCTGTGCCAGAAGGATGCCTGCACAGATGCAGTCATTTCACCCTGCTTGAACATCACAGAAGCCTTGCAAACGTAACAGTGCTTCTCTTTCTGCTCACAGACCACTGCCACTAAGAAACCCAGAGGAACTCTCCTGCTCCTGCTTGGGAGAATCAGAAAACCTCTACTTCCTACTTCCCACATGTCCGTTGCATATGGATGGCTGGCCTAGAAAGAGCAGCTATAACAGGCAGGATGGAGATGGTCCTGAGACACCCAGTGCCAGCAACAGTAGGAAATCTTTTGGAAAAAGTACCCCCTACTAAGCTCAGGGAAAACCACACTTCGGCCCCTTTCATTCTGATGGATTACCTCTTAGTTGGGATAAAGTCTAACCCCAAGTGCATATCCAGGCTGTACAAATTAATAGCATGAGCAGCACCTGCCACATGAGCTGAGCTAAGTGCAGCCACAGGTTCTGGAGTTTGGGAAAACCACTTTCTGCTGGTTCACCCCACCTCTAAAGTCACAGTATTTCCCTACAACCCCTCCTAAAATGTTCAGATGTTACTTACACTGGTATTGCAGAAATCCCCTAAGGAAGAGGCAGGCTGTGGCAGATACAGGGATCTCAGGACAGTGGCGGGAAGAGGTCTCCAGGGCAGAGGGAGAGGGAATCTTACTGAGCCAACTCAAATAGCCAGGACACCCAGTTCTGGGATGCTCTCCCCAGGTCCATTTCACTGGCCAGGCTCTGGCCTATCACTCCCACCTGCTGGGATCTGATGTGAGCCACCAAGGTCCCGCTTTCCCTGTAAAGTCATTCCTACCTGCCTTCTAAACAGTGTCTTTAGTTTATCTCTTTTTACCTGCAACCATCATCCTTTGGGATCAGCATTTCTGAGGTGCTGGCATCCCACTGAGAGCTCCAGCACAGTCTGGGAGCATCAGCTCTCGATCCACCTGCTGGGATTCCCTGTACTGCCTTCCTTCAGAAGTGGCAGCCTGACCAGGAGCTCACTTGTGTATCGTCTCTTCTCTATTTCCAGGGGGAAATAAACATCCACTGGACGTACGCTACAGCGCGGGCGCTGTCGCAGGGTCCTAAAGAGCGACTGCCGTCTCCGGAGTTGCGGGATTGTGAGGACACTGAGGGAGCGGCGAAGGGACCGGCTCTCCTTTGGAAATCCCGGGACTGTTTATTCAGAAACACAAACACAATAGCGAAGGGGTCCAGGGACGCAGAATAGAGGTTCAGGGCTGAGAACGAGGAGGGGGCCAAGGGCACAGGGTTATAAACGAGACAAATAGGGCGGATCTGAGAGTCAAGGTCCAATAGGGATAGGGAAAAGTGGTGCAGAGGGGAAAATGGGAACGGGGGTAATCAACAGGGTAACAGCGGTGTAACACTGCGGCAACACAGAGCCAGTGGGGTTCAAGGGAAGGCAGAACATTCTAGGAGGGGTGTATGTATGGTGAACTTAACAAACCAACAGAACGACACCTAAGAGATACTAACATGTGGCTGCACAGCCCCGTGGGAGGTTTTTTTCCTTACCCTAACCTATAGGCGCATTTCTGCCTGTTTGCATCGGACTCTGCAGGGTTTAGGCATAGCCATCCTGGTGGCAGCCCCTGGGCCTCCACAGACACACAAACACAATTGTTCTTCCCTAAACTCTAAAAGCCTTTTGCCAGGGCACCCAGGACTTTTAATCTACTACTGAACTTGTCAAGGAGCAGGAGGGAAACAAATCCAGAGAATATAGGAGATATAAGTGCATGTCTGATTAGCCCATCTTTCTACGATAAACAAAGCAGCTCAAGTGTCCTGTTGTCTCTGTCCTTGTAATAAATCTCCCAGTTTTACTGTTTTATGATATAAAAACATCTAAGAGCTTTCCCCGAGTTGCAAATAGAACACAAATTACCTTGGATAAACTCTGCAGACACTAATGGTATCCATAAAATCTTGGCACTAATAACTTCACAGAAAGTCTGAGGGCTCCCTCGTTTGTACGAAAAAAAGGTAATTAATGTGTGCAGCCAGTAACTCAGAGGCATCAGGACTAGGAAGATGAAGCACTAACTGGGAACACCTGAACTGTAGCTACTTGGGATACTGAAATAGATGGTGATCTTGACATGAAGTTTTTGGTTGGGGGCTGTAGCACCTCTACTGTAGCTGCAGCGGCAGTAGCAAATATCACACACACACTAAAGTTCACTGGTAACAGTTTGAGAACAATCAATTTTACTTCATGGCTGTGGCTCTGGACTACTGGCAACCTTCAGAAGCCTATTCAACTCACTTTCTGTTTTAGCTCAGTAGTAGTCACAGTAAAAGCACCATAAATATAATTTTATAACCCATTTTACTTTGCCTCTTGTGAAATGGGTATTTATTAATCTGGCAAAATTTCCTGCTGGGATTTTATGGCAATTGTACCTCCAAATTTTTTCATGAATTAATTTTCCTTTGAACACGTAGAATTTAAGTGCAGTTTCATGCAACTCAAGTATCCAATAACCGCCCCCCCCTTACTTTAAATATAAAATTTAATAGGAAGGACCTATATAAACAGAGTAGCACCAATTCCAAGAGCACAAAATCTTTAACAGAGTGGTGCTCTTGAAACAGCAGATAACCAACCACAACCTGATTTCTCTGACAGCAATGCTTGTTGTTTTCCACCTCTGCGAGGGTACAGAAAGGAAACGGAGGTTTTATTGGTAGCAGGGGAAAATACTTGCAATGCCAAGTTGCCATCAAGTGCAAATCTGAACCTCACTGTGAACTATATTTACTGTAGCCAGCTCTTCCTGGTCCACCAAAGCTTGAGACTTTTAAAATTGTCTAAAGCTTCATTTTTATGCCACAGGCATCGTTCAAAAGATGTGGCCTGGCAGTCATCCCACCTGAGCCAGGTAAGTCTGTCCCAACAATTCAGTAACCTGGAAGGAACACCTACCCATAGAGGTAGGACTTGAAGACCTCATACCAAAGATTACATTATTGAAAAGGTAATAAACATTGACTGCAGTTACCTTGCTTTTATTTGACTATGAAAAGATACAGAGTCATTTTGGGTCTTGTTAAACTGTGGGTTTAGATGCTGAAAAGTAGCTTCCAGTGAGGAATGTCCCCATATGTCATTTAATAAGCTTTGAGTATTTCACCCATTAATCGGAGTGAATATCCCCCTACTCATCTCCAGCAGCATCTGTAACACAGCCATTGGAATTACATGTCTGCAATGACTCTGCTCTGTTTCCAGGGCAATTCAAGATTTTGGGGAGCCTCTTTAAAACTTTGACATTCCTGAGAGAAGAACCCTTGCCATCCTATAGCTGAAGAGGTTATTAAGATACTCCATTTCATGTAATCCAGCATTGAAGCACAAGCTCTGCAGAGGAGGAAAAAAGGCTTCACCTTTATGAAAAACCCATTTCCAAGCCCAATAAGCTCAATTAATCTTCACAGGATGAAGAAGAAGGAGATATGTGTTTCAGGTGGCTACTAGAAAAAAAGGTGGGTAATCTTTGATAGAAAGTTATGGTTTTCCCAGCAAAAAATGTCTGGGGGTAAGTTGGAGAAACCAGAGATGATGCAGTGGTCCAGAAGCCCCTGCCCATCCTACAGCCACGGATTCAAGTCACCCACCAGTCCTTGCACAACCCACAGCCAAAGCCACAATCACACCACTTATAAACAATACAAAACTCAAAACCAATCAACTGGTCAAACTAATGTGATCTGTGTCCAAGTACTGAAGATCTAATTAATAAGAAAGGAAACATGTCAGCTGGAATTGTGCAGTTTTATTTGAACAAAAACCAGTGTCGATATTTTTAATAAAGTCTACATTACACTAAATGCATGTACATTTGTAAGAAGATAACCTAGTTGTAAAGAAGGTGCAGGATAATATGTACAATCATAGTTAAGTTAAAAAAATTCACATTTTACATAGATTTACTTGACAGTCCCAGGCTTTCATGGTATATAAATGGTAACCAAAAGAGGTAACAAAAAAACCCAAACCCTAATCACAAGGAAATTCAGCTGGAAGACCACATAATGCACTCGATTATTCAAATAAACTAGTTCATAGAATTCTTATTTGTCCTAAATCAAATTTTGGATACCATTTTTGAATTACTAAAATGAACATATTCAATGAGCACAATGAGCATAATTTTAGTTTATATCAAAATGGCAATGGTGCCATTTTCTTCAATAAAAATCTGTATTTTATGTTGTGGTCTGGTCTTCCACTGTTACAAATTAGAATAATTACACAGGATGTTCCTCAATACATGGTAAAAATTATCAAACAGCAAGGGAGATATGTGCAAAAAACACTTTGAAGCTTTTCAGTCCACCTTCACAACACTGTAAATCTTACTTACAAACCAGAAGCAGGCAAAAAATCCAATAGTCCCTGAAATCAGAAAGTAAAAATGTTAGTTTATCGTCCAGTTTGCCCTCAGAGAGGAATCTGACAAGTACTTTGCAGCAGGACAGAATGTAACATTGTAATCCAGATAACTATCCAGAAAAACAGCACTTCTTAGATTTAACAACATACATTCAATTCCAAGACTAGGTTATTGATTTAGATCAGAGATGACTTTCAGAGACCAGGCCACTTCATGTACATTTAAGCCACTGTGTTGCCATCACTATGAGCAGGGACACAAGCACCAGCACACACCAGTTGACTTTTATAAACACACCCAGTCAGCTCCTACCTGGGTTTTTTTTTAGGTCTATGGTACTTCACTGCCACCTATGAATTATGACACATAACTAGGCCTTGGCAAAATTCACCTGTCCCAGTTTTATATTCATCATGCTCTATTTATACTTGAGAATAGAAATTTCTTCTTCTGTGTATCCTGTTACCTCCTTTTGGCAAAGGAATGCTCTGAGTGCTACAGCAGTTGGAAGCAACCAGCAAGTGAAAGCAGCAGTGACAAACCAAAACACTGAATGAGATTAATATACACCAATTTTCTATTTTTAAACTGATGAATGAATTTGTGATTTTCACCAACAGTCACTAGTATTGGGCAACTGCAAAGACACTGTCCATCACACTTACTTTTAAATTACTTTAAGAACTTCATATGCAAGGAGACAGAGTCCCAATCAATTAATTTAATCTTCAGCTTCTAAGGGAAGCAAAGCACTACTCCTCACACTTGTACCTAGGTGTAAACTGACAGAGAGATGTTAACCCTTAACAAATAAAAAAGGGAAGATCTCAATTGCACTGAATTTCCTCTCAAAGATATAGCTACATGCCAGCCCTGGGATAGCCCTTCACGTGCTGCAGGCACTCACAAGATCATGCACTCAGTTCCTCCAGTTTTATATTATCCTTTTTTGTCTGTACAACCCACGTTAACATCATGTCCAATCTCTTTCAGTATTGTGACTGACTTAATAACTAGAAGATTTTTTATTCGGCATTTGGGTTTTCTATACGAGTTACATTTCTGTCTTTCAGACCACACCTACACTTTTGCCAAGCAAGCAATCTTGGGATGCTTATTATCTGTATGCCAATTCTTACATTCTTCATGATACCATATATATTTTCAGTTAAAGGTTTTTTGACCTACTATTATTTTATGCCACAGATTACCCTTTCCTTCCAAGTTTGCAGTTGTTTTACTCTGACACAGTAGAAGACAGCAGATTTATGGCTGTTGATAGGAGATCAGACACCAACCACACAAGGGATGTAATTCCTTTGTAGGCTTGACATCACTAAGTCTTTGCAGTTCGTGGTCATATCTCATTCTTTCCTACTGTGTCAAATACTTCAATACCAGCATTGTTACTCTAAGCCCTACTCTCACAGTTTTGTTCTAATAATGGTTCTCAGCCTCTGCTTCCTGGTTGTTTTTATAAAATAGTGCACTCCAAGCCTTTTATGGCTTTGAAAGCAGTTTCTTCCAAATGTTTAACAGATGAGATACCTTAAAAATGTAGCTGCTGTTCTAGAACAAAAGTGTACTGCCATAACAAAAATGTACAAATATCCCAAGAATGACTGCTACTGTAGTTTTCTGAGCATGCCACAACTTAATATGGGAACATACTCTATATCTACATATTTTCCTCCAATCCTTGCTAGTCTGAATCTTTACAATACATCAGGTTTTTATAAAACATTGCCTCAGTCACAATAGAACTTGAAGACTTCACACTGTGAACAAGCATTTTATCTATAAACAGATTTTCACAGGTTTCAGTAACATTGATTTTCAGCTGTCCCTTCCCCCAAAAAAGTCTGTTTAGCAAATTAAAGACCAAGTAAAACTGCTCATTTTTCAAACTTTATCAAAAATCTTGCCAGTGTTCTGGAAGCAGAGTAAGACACTTTTTAAGTGGTAACATTTGTCAGATACCAGATTTGAATTCTGAACTCGGGAGAGAAAGGCAACACTCATCACCAGGACATAGCCTCAGGTAGTCAGAACCTCAGCCTCTTCTCTGGTGAGCAGATTCCTTCTGCTGCTACTTCTACATCAATAACTAGGGCTTAGCACTGTGATTTCCTCTTCCCTCCCATGAGCAAATATATCCTACAAACTCCATATGTGGATAGCTCTAATGACCAGAAACATCAAAAACAGAACATTAAACTAAAGATCCCACCATCTGTCAAAGGTACCTCTCTTAAACAGCCACGAGATGCGCTAAGATCAGAATGGTTTAAAGGTGCTAGCACAAACTAGGTTGAAAACTGGTTTTAGTGCTTTTTTTTTTTTTAATAACACCAGCCAAACAGACTAGAAGCTTCTAAAGGCTGAGGTCAGGAGATTAATCCTGACATTGCATGCAGTATCACTGGACAGAAATTAATATAAGGTAAGAGAACATTATTTATAAGGTTCCCCTGAACAGTTGCTTTACCTAAATGACTGCTTATGTTAGCGCAAAAAAACCCTCACTTTTTGCCTTTATTTTTAAGAACATGAACCACAGCACGGTGCCTGGTTTTACTGAGGTGTGTTTTCCACCTCAGCCCTTGGGGTGCTTGTGATTCCATGAACACTACAAGGCCCACAAAAGGTAAAGCAGTAAAAAAGCTTCTGATTTCCTACATAGTTAATAAATATGCCAGTCAAACAGATCTGCAAATGAGTAGCAACTGGGAAAGAAAAACAGCTCTGAACTAGAGTGGCTTGTTTGAGAAGTCTAGCCAGAATGTTTTCTACATTTTCTGTGTTTTAGCCCACTTCATAGATTTGTCACTTGCTCCAGATTTGAGCACTTTATACTGGACAGCACCTCATACTGGATCTTTAGGCTGGTGCTGACAAATACACAGGTTCTCAGATCCTTCTTTTAACTACTTTGACTAAAGCTAGTCTTAAAACAGATAACTCCACACTCTGTTTCCTACAGAGTGTGGAGTTATCTGTTTTATACAGATAAAACAGATAACCTCTACCCAGAAAAAATGCTATTATAAGTGTAAGTAGTTAAAATTCAACCTTGCTATCTCACATTGATGGCTTGGAATGTTTTTTCTTGAAGATCATATGTAGCACTTCAATCTTGAGCATTTTTCTAAGCTCATCTTGCACCTTATTAAAATGAGCCTCTCATTAGGACAGGAGAAGTATTTAGGTAAGGTTTACATAAGACCACACTAGGACATTGCTTTTATTTGTCTCTTTCAGAACACATTCAAACTGAAAACAAACTTCTCAAGCACTATCAACAAGAAGCACACCTCTGCAGTTCAGGCTTCTCTGAAGACATCAATGAACCCAACATGACAGAGAACAGATACCCAAGGATGTTTTTGGTAAAGCTGTTAAAAAAAAAAATCTAGCACTAAGTACTGAAAAAAAGAAACAAACAAGCCACCACTCCAGCAAAAAGACCCAAACAAAACAACAAACAAAAGCCTATGGAAAAAACCTAAACCCTCAAACAAATAAAAAAAATACCCCACCAGTTGAAAGAATTTAAACCATTACACTTATTTTCTGATTGGTCTAAACTCCTTCACATTTTAAGGTTTTTAAATTTTTCACATGCACATCTCTACCAAAAGACCCAGAATCAAGCCTAACACAAATTCGTCCAATGAGCCTGTATAATCTGTATGTTTGGTTTAATCCAATATAACAAATTAGTTTCTTGGCTAGAGTTTACTTTACCCAATCCTAACCACTCACCAACCTCAACTGAATGAAAAAGCACCTGAACAGTCTGCACTGAAGAACTGACTGCTGTGGGATACATCTTTATTTTTCCTAAGGAGGTGACGTGCGTATTTTAAGATTCTACTTTTTAAATAATCCCTACTAGCCTAGGAAAGTGATGCCATCCCAGTGCACAGCAGCTCACTGCATGTCAATGATCATTCTAGGGAACTACAGGTAAAAGATCTTTTGCAGGAGCCATTTAAAACTCACAAATGCAGATATGAAGATGACTCAAGACACTTCTTCAGCCACAAAGCAAGATATATCCAAAAATCCCTTTATACTTAGTGGGGAGACACTGACACTTCCACTGTTTTTTATGATCTTGTCCTCAGCTTTATAGTCTGCTGAATAGTCTGGTCTGCAATATATATACTACCACTTTCTGATACACAGAAACAAGATGTTATACACAAAGCCAGCATCGAACCAAGTGAAGGACAGTTATTAGTAAACCAGGTTAAATTCAAAATTAGAAACAAGGATTATTGCACAGAATAATGTCAAAATACATTAAGGAGGCTCTTCTGCTCTACTCATCTCTTCCAGCTTTATTGTTTAATGAAGAAAAAAGAATTCAGAGCATGAGCAGATTGTAAGGAAGCAAATAGAAAAGCACTCTGCACTTGGCTGATATTTCTCATGTACCTTAAAAGCTCTCTGTATCATACTGGTTTCAATCACTGCACAGTGGTGGGTGCTTCAGAATCTCAGATTCTAAACACAATCTACGCAGAAGATCAAAACTCAATTTTGAAAATGGCATTAACTCACAAGTGAAAATGATGTTCAAAAATAGAGGTCATTGTAAAGAAACATGCTTTGACTATGTTCAGCATTTTTTTTCCTCCACGAATAAAATACATGTAATCATGTAGCTATCCCTATCCAACCACACTTGTTATTTCTTGAAAGATTAGCTGCACTTTGTACATTAAAATCAAATTGTCTGGTTTGGGTGTACACACCACCAGATTTCACTGGTCAGATTATATTACTGTCGGTGCTGCCATACAAGCATTCAGTTCCTATTTACTTATTCATTATGATCCTTTTGGTAACACAACATGCTGCCATGAGGAGGTGTTAACACTGCCCTTTTTATTTCTGTCAAGAGTTGCTGAGACCTAATAGGCAAGAATAGAGAAAACCAAAATACTGAGTGCTAACTTAAGTGGAACAGATCAAGGTACCATTTTTGGTAAACTATTAATCAAAGAGTGTGCAAAATTACATTAGGAAACTCCTTCACCTCCAGAAACTGAACCCTTATTTTCTAAAATAATGGCTGCTATGGAATGTTTTACAAAATAAGCAATGTTAAGCATCATCTGTTTGTGCCACTTGTCCAGAACAGCTTACACTTGAGGCTCAAAGATCTATCACCTAACTAAATATGGAAAAGAAAGTTATCACAGCATTTTGCATTAGCAAGGATTTATTATGCACTCTGTGTATCTGTTGTACCCATTAGCCTTCTAGTGACTAGCTGTTCTATTAAATGTCAAAAAAACCCGAGGACCATGTAGTAGCTTTCCTCATGAGCTACAAAAGCAGCATAGGGAGCATCATTGTGTTTTTTTTCCAAAAGAAAAGGATGATGCTGCAAAAACCAGCAGCACAGTTCATTATTGTACTTAGGGGCCTCACCAGCCTTCATATCAAGAACTTCAGGATGAGCATATCTGAAGGTTTTAACATCATTTCAGTACCTGGCATAACAATTTCAATTATTATTTTATATATGAAAGAGACATTTTTAATTCTATCAATTTGCATATTATAAGTGATATTGAAATTGGCAGGTTTGCAACTAACCTATGCTAAAATCCTGACACATATTAACATATTGCTTTAGTATAAAAGCAATTATTAAATTAAATTAAATTAAATGAAAATTATTAAAACATTTTAGATTATTGTTTTTGAGGTTTTTTAAGTATAGATAGATAGATAGATAGATATTATAGAAGACATCTGGAGCTTGTCTGTTGCACCACGATTTAAACAGAGGTTTAACTGGCAATACGCAAACTTCCATGTTTGCCTTCTAATAATTAAAAAAAAGGAAAAAATTAAATCCTCCTTGTTTTTTTCTCCTGCTTCTTTTTAAAACTTTTATTGTCCTTCTTAGAAGAGACACATTTCTAAAGAACAAAACTCAGCAATAAGTGACAGTTACTGTTATTTATTATCATTTCTACAGCATAACTGCTTTGTTCAAACACGACGGCATTTTCTTCAGGTTTTTATAAACAGTGATTTTTTTGCTTTGTGTCAATTGGTAGTAGAAAAAACAAGGATGAAAGAGGTCCTTCTTACTGCTACACTGACAAACTTGACGTCTGACGCTTAGACTTACTTTCATTACCTATTTGAGCCACTCTTCTTCAACTGCATTAACTGCACTTAACTAAAGGATGCATTTCACAAAGTGAACACAAAGTAATCACAGCAGCTTTCAACAAACAGGCAGAAAAAGTTAAAAAATAGCTATATAAACTACCATGCCATCCACAGAGAAATCCTCTACTACAAATCTTTGGAGTGACTATCACAGCTGTTTTTATCAACAGCCCATCATATATGAACAAGCATTTTCTCTAGTTCTGTCATTGCAGTATTTCATGAAGCCAAGCAGTGATGCCTCAAAGATCTGACTTCATGTGTTAAATCTACATATACAACAGCAGCAGTATGATGAACAGCAACATAAAACACTCATGGCTATTTTTCAAGGCCAGTATCCTTCAAAGAGCTTCTTATTTCACCAACACATGGTAAATTTGGCACAGATTTCTCATCAAATCAACCCGAAATTATTGTTGCAGTCAAGTGATTATGAACGTTAAAATAATCCTGTTGAAGACACTTGGTCTGCACGAGTTGTATCAGAAAAGTTGGACAACTACCACTGGAAAGCCGTATTTCAAATCAGTTCCTCCAGTTAAGATATATTTCCATCACTGTGGTTTAATGACCAGTTAAGACAACTCTAACAGTACTAAAACTCTATCTTGTCAACATTCACTTCTTCCCCAGCACAAGCTTCCTTCACTTGCTGATAGTGAAAGCTGAAAATATCTTTTATCCGCCATACACAGAGTGAAATCATCTCCTAACCACAGAACTTCTAGAACCAATTACAAAATCCAGAATCAAGTTAATACTTGGTATCAAAGTGAACAAGAACAGGCCTTTGAAAATACATGGGTTTGAACTCACTGCTAATATAATATTCAATAAAGGAAAATTTACTCTACCATAAATAAATGTAATTTCAAGTTAGGATGAAAATATAAAAAATAACTTACTGGGCTGTGTGGTGTCACAAACCATATAAGTTACACTGCCTAAAGAGCCATAAATCGTATTAATATTTCACATAATCTAAGTTTCACCTAATGTTTCTTATTTCAAAACCAGAATTTTTAGTTTGAATATATTAATATTCAAACTATATGAATTTTAGTTTGAATATTAATATATTCATATTAATTTTAGTGTGAATATTGTACTTACCTGTGAAAAGAAAAAAAATCAAGACCATGATCATTGTGTAACCAAAGTATAAAATGGTGCTGGCAGTTCCTGTTATCTGGAGTTTGGAGAAGAAGTAATGGACTGCATAGATAAAGAGATAAACTGCTGTAAAGCTGCTGGTCAAGAACGACCTCCACCACCAGTGATAGTCCTGAAAGAAACAATAAACCACTCACTCAGAATCATCATGTAGCAAATGGAATATAGATAAGATGGTGAAAAAATAACATTGTCTTATGAAACACATTTAATTCTGTAAAATTTGGCTCAGAAAACTTCCAACATAGCACATAGATATTTTCTTTCTTCAAAGTCAGCCGTATTGCTTCCACTAGGAATATGAAATTACCCTAAGATCAAAGCTGTTTGGTTTTGCTTATCTGTTACCAGCAGTGGATTTTGAAGCAAAGGGGCATTTCAGAAGAGTGGCTAAGACAGACATGCCAAGGTTGAAAACGCAATCAGTTCATAGTGTCCAGCACTTCACAACGTATGTGAACACCTCACCTGCGTGTCTAACACCTTCCAGCCACAAGTCATATCTACATCAGAACTATAACTTTTACCTCTGCACACAGATGGAAGTAGCACAGCAAAACTGTAGCTTCTGAACACGTAATTAGAAGAATTATAAAAACTAGGAACAGGAATCCAAACATGTAATACATCTGATGAGACCTAAAATTAAAAACAAGTAAAAACATATTATTTGCTCTGGGATGTTCAAACTCACTGTGTGATAATACACAGATATTATATAATATTATATAGTATAACTAGATACTCACCAAATGCTATTCAGAATGAAAAAAAGTTGAATAAAAATACAGCCAAAGGGTAAGATACCACCCATGATGATACCAGGCAATGGCTTTGTGAAAAATGACTGCTCTGGGATTTGGCGAGGAATCTGGTTTGTACGCACTGGATGCTCAATAGGCTGCAGAAAAAATAATAGAAATAAAAGATGAATTATTACATCATAAATAAGATTACTTTTCTCTTGCATTAGCATATAAAGATTTGATAAACATAACAATTTTCATTCATAAACCACCACAAATTATCAAAGAAACTTATAAACTTGATGTCTAGCATTAGGAAAAAGCACATGTGCTTCAGAATTCCAACTATGGACCAGTAAGCAAGGCAGAACACGAAAGAAAGAAATCTGTTGAATCCTTAATTAAAAACAAAATAAAATTTTTTAAAATCCAGTAACATTGCCTTTTTCTTAGCTGTCTGGCATTACTTCATACTAGTAAAGTACAAAACTGAAGCCTCTCTGAACCACTACTTTAAAACTCAGTAATGCTACCAAGGTATTGCTGAAGCACAAAAAGCAAGTAAGAGCTCCAAGAACATCATTAAAACCTGATTCTAGTGAATGGACAGAAAAAAAATGGTTTGGTGTATATTACAAATGGTGTATATTGCAAATATACACTCTGTTTCAATATCAAGACAGCAAAATATTGGTTTGCAATCACAGGATCACAGCTATTTCAATCCAACCGGATCCTGTCTAGAACTCTTGCTTAGAGATTCAATGGCTCAATTACAGAGAAGAGGTGTATTTTAAATCTGTATTCAAAGAGTCCTACCTTCTCTTTGAAGCCAAAATAGGCACCAACAAAGGTTAGTGGGACTGAAATTCCAAACCACATAGCAAGGATAGCAACCAAAGTGCCAAAAGGGATGGCAGCTGAGGAGCCTTTCACCCACAGAATGAGATTCATAATGAAGAAATCAGCAAAGACAATCCTGAAAAATAAAATCAAAAATATATTAAAATACTCAAGAAAGAATAAACATCACTTAGTATTACAAAATGTAAATCAGTTAAAATAAATGTAGCTTCTTTCAGTTTTCTTATTTCCCAACAGTCCAAGTTCCTTTCACCATTGGTGTAGTTAAAGTAAAAATGCCTTCACCACCCAGTGCCTGTAATGCAGGCACCTATGGTAAAGCCATTATTTAAATAAAGACTCTGTATATAACACCAAAAAGTAACAGAGACATGCCACTGAAAAAATCTATACAAAGAATGGAAAAATATAGAATAAATTTAAAACTCCTTATCTGAACCTTGTTTCCTATTAAAACCATAAGTATTTCATTTATTTATGTTTTTTAAAAATAGTAAATTACTTCTGAATAAATACAGTGATAGCAAAATCTCCTGTGTAGGAAGCCCCAGGGACTCTCACAACAGACCTAATGTGCTGGTGCAGTTTGTGTCATAAAGGGAAGGGGGGATTAAAGAGGGCTCTGCTCTGCAACAGAAATATTTCTATGAGCATGGAGTTACACATATTAAGTAGCCCGTGCTTCTGGAGAATTTAAATAAAGACTGCAGGAGTTATGACTTGTCTCTAGACCTGCTTTTCCATCCCCCATTAAACACATCTGCCTCATTTTCTAAACATCCTGGACAAAAACTAGAAAACAACTCAGAGATGAGAATCAAGGTGTTGCTGAATCAATGAGATGAAGATTACAAACATCTCATTCTGAAAACAAAGCAGAATGTTCATTCTGCAAAGGAACCATATATAAAAAGAAGCTTGTGTTAATTGCCATTATTCCTGGATTCAAAGAAACACCACAGAAAATTCACCATCAGAACAGGTCCTGCAAAGTGCACCACTGTGTGGGTTTCGTCAAAAAAATGTTCTTGAGACAGAATTTAAATTGCCCTGAAGTGAACATGCATTCTTTCACTGTATTTAATTTAAAAAGGAAGGAGGAAGGATTAGAGCAATAGACAGGCTCCTTTTTTTTCCTAGGAGAGGCCTGACACTTGCCAAAACTGTTTCAGGGAACAGATTTATTCAATAAGCACACCCAAGCGACCCCTGGTGTGAGTATCTTGCTGAACAAAAAATAAAAAATAAAATTCATTTTAGAAGACTTTCTAATCTTTATCATCTACCCAGGCTCATAACACAGACCTCACTTACCCCCTCCACAGTTAGAAAAAATAGTGCAAATATGAACTCCTATCAGTCTATTGAGATTAAAAAGGCCTTGAGCTGTTTATGCTATTATGCAAATTCACTGAACTAGCACAGTGTAATCAGGTTATCTGTTCATATTCTATCAGCCCAGTCATTTTACTTCCTCTGTGAAACTCAATTTATTTGGGAGTTTAACTGATCAGCATGGTATTCCTTCCATCAATATATTTTTCTTCTCTCTCCTGATAACATCTAAATGACAGGAGGGAGACTGAAGCACTTTCTGTTTAGAAGAAAGATTTCTCACAGAAATACTACACTTGGTTGTTATCAAGTACATTACCTTTCATTTGATGAAATTCTGCTTTACTTGAAGCCAAGTCGTGTTTTATTCATTATGAGCTTTTTGAGAGCTAGAAATACCTTAAGAAGTTTATATTATTTTCTTCCACTTTTGCCAAGGTCATTTGCCAAGGGATAACTTCATGTACTCGAAGTTGCAACCAAGAAACATGGAAGACTTGCAGAAGAAAGTAGCTTCTGCTCCCTGCCCCCGCTAACTCTCACAGGTCATAAGAGCTGTGAGAAAACGAAAGGTTGAAGTCCTATTGCCCTAACCAAGCTCAAGCAGGACTGTATATATAGTATGATACACACTACAGCCATACCGTAAACTGGACACCACCTACATTTATGTAGGAAGATTGTACCCAGAATTAGCTGGAACATACTGAGTACTGCAGTACCTAAGTGGAATTACCCCTGCATTGTGCCCAGTGTTCTGCTGCAGTGATTCCCAAAGGCTGTGACACAACCTTGCAAGAGAGTTGCCTTATTCCTCCTACCCCGACAGCTGACAACAAAACAAGAAGCCAAGAACCTAGCTGTGTTCTAGACTACTATGCTCCAGCTCCTCAGAACTCACTTTTCTTTATATTCACAGATAGGTAATGTACAATAGGAACAGCAGCTTGGGAGTATCATAAACCAAATCACACAGACAAGCATCATAATTATTGGTTTTTCCACAACTCCTTTCCAGTTCAGATTTGTCTATACTTAAGAATAAAGGAAAGAACGAGGGGAAACAATACTAACCCAGGGCAGAGCAGAGCTGTAAGCAAGACATTGGTCTTCCACTTCTCACCTCTGAATGCTGAGAAGAAAAAGTAAAAACAATTTCAAAGTCATGACTTTTTCCAGCTGCTTTGTAAAATGGCAGCAAGAAGCAGATAAGCTGTCTGAGACACCAGCTCCAGCTGGAGGATTATATTCAGCCCAGCAATTCTGAATTTAATGTTTTGTGTCACATTAAATAAATGCATGTACTTACTCTTGTACATTCTAGCAGACACATAACCAGCTGGAGTTCCCAGTAAAACCCACAATACAACTGCACAGGTCATCAGAGCACCACGGTTGGCAGGAGAAAGGAAACCAAGGCAAGCTAAGACTAAAGAAACAAAAAGATTTTATTTCTGGACACATGTCAACATACCCCTATAACACAGACCACTGTGAAGGTTTCTTTCACTATCTCTTTCACTACCACATATTTAAATGAAGGCTGAGTGCATAAGCTCTTGTACAACGTTATCACATGAACATATCCTTAATGGCACTGTCTCATTCAAAAGCATTATTTCCACCTCATCTCTTAAGCAGAAGGCTTCTCATAGCCAAAAGGCTGAAAAAAAATGCCCCCATCCATCAAAAGCATTTTCTCTTTTCATCATTTTTTCCTATACTACTACACTGATGGCACAGGAAACTATCACTGCTAACCAAGACACAGAGTTGTGATCAGCACCGAAAGACAAGCCTACCAAGAAAATTCTAGTGATCTTACAGTATCATGCAATAAATACAGAAAAGCAGCTTCTCTATGAAAGAGCAAGATCTGAATTAAACCGGGAGAACAAAATTTGAAAGATTCTTCTTTTGTACTAATTGTCAGAGTACTTTCCAATTCTACTGTACAGTAAGAAAAGAAATGCTCATAAACTTTACAGATAACCAGTAATAAAATACCATCTCATGGCAGGTTACATAATCACATGCATATATAGCTATTTATGGTAGGCTTTTATTATCTGAGCATTGTGTCAATACTGTTGCACTGGTGTGCACTCTGGCTCATATTTCTGTACGGCTACAGGCTCATGTCAAACTTAAAAGGACAGAAAGGGTTCCCAGAACATTAAAGCTTTGATTATATCTTTGAACTTGCATTACTGGAGCCCTGGATAATTTCCACCACGCAAAACTATGTTTTTTAAAAAGAAACTCGTAAGAAGAAAGTTTCATTTCTGAATTCATGAAGAATCTGCATTAGCCCAGATATCACAATGTTTTCAATAACAGTGCATGCAACAGCATTACTGGAGCTATGTAATTACTGTTATGAAATTGCATTAATATTTTATGTACTAAAGGAAGGACTTCATTTCCAAAAGAAGGCTTCTGTCATTTGTTTAATAATATTGCATCTTTCTTATTACTATTATACTACATACTCACCACCTTAATGAAGTTACTTACATAAAGTAATAAACGTCATAATGAAAATTTGGGTTCCTTGGCCCAAAAAGACAGACAGTAACATTCCCTTCCTTGGAGGTCTAAACACATCTCCATGAACCAGCTTCCAGCCAAATTCCTCTTGGGCATCTTCCTGTATAAAATCAACAATGTCTTTAGCAGCAATACATAATGCAGTAGTGATTTAACACAAACAAGATGCAAAATACATATTTAAAGTTTGATTAGCTTCCAGTTAAGATCCAAAGCCAGACTAATTGCAGCTGCTTCATCACTCATTGATTTTATAACCCCCTAATGGTTCAGTGAAAAAGGCAAGATTTATCAAGAAAATTCTCATCTCCTAAAGCAAGAAAGAGCAAATGTAATTAGTCAAACCATAGAACATAATTCTAAATTTAAACAAAAACAAAGCATTCAGCGTAGTTTTAACCTCAATCTCATTCATGCATTTATCTTTTTATGTTTCAGTTTCAAAGCCCATTGGTGTCAATGACAATACTGGAAAAGAATGTAATTGTCTCTGTACTCCAGAAGGAAGTTTGCTCCTTGGAATCAAGGGGGACAAGTATCAACACTACAACTGTGTCCCACCGCCAGAGCTGAATGAATGGAAGGATGGAATGGGGAGGGGGAGACCTTAGTCCAGTGGCTCTAAGGAACCACTGCTGAAACACAAAACTTTTCAATAAAGTCATCCAAAACAGACACCTCCCCTCACAAAAAACAACCAACATCAAAACTAATGCACACAACCACAGACAACCAAACCCCACAAGAAGACCCTCTGCTTGTCTTACAGTTAAAAGCTACAGGTTCCATTCATGTAGGAATACTGAGTAAAGTTCAAAGGACTGCTTACCACTAGAATTAACACTTGCCAAAAAACAGGGTAAGAAAGAAAGCAGACCACACTGGTGAATGACATAGAGGACCCTAAATGGCAATAAATGATGTAAATTTTCTTTTTCTGGAAGACAGTCTTTGCTTTCCCCATACTGATACCTCTGCTTGCTAGAAATTACTCTCAGAAGGCTGATATATGAATACAAAAATTGAAGACTATTAAAACAAGATAACATTGATTAAAATACAAAATCACGCCCTATACCTGATAGAAAACAATACTATACATCCACGTCAATGTTCTTCCAACAAAGAAGGATTTGATTGGTCAAAGAAGCATAAATACAAAACTTCCTGTAAGTCTGAACTTGAAATTGTGAAGACGAGATAATTGTTGAGGTAAGACAGAAGAAAGGCTTTTCCTAGGAAGTTGTAAGTAAGGAATGAAAGAGCTGCAAAGGTTACCACCAGAAGCAAATCTCTGTTTCCAAAATGGTGACCCCCTAAGCAGGAACCAATGCTTAGTACTTCATGTCGTGACAGAACACAGAAAATGTTTCAAAAAATTCAGCACTATTTAATATTGCTAACCTTTAACGTACAACATAACGACAAGAACTGTACAATTAAACCAAGAAGCTATATCTTTGAGTTTCAAAAAATATTAGAGCAAAACTAAACTTTTCAAAAGTGCAGTAATCCTCATCTTACCATTAATTTAGCTTAATTCCCAAAACATACTAACAAAGATTAAAGTCCCCTACATTCAAATAGTCATTGTCAAAAGATTTTAGAAAAAAGAAAAAATAAATAAAGAAAAAAGAAACAGAGCTTTCTCTCTCACTGGTGAAAACGTACTGACATGCGTTCTCTTCAGTTCAGGAATCCTCTCTTAGTCCTAAGACCCTAAAAGTAACCTAATGATTTCTAAACACTTCATTCATTAATGTCTCACTAAATCCACATCACACTAAAAGCCAGCTAGCATCAGCTGAAATATTAAATGCACATTCTAAGACCACAGTCACTGGCTGGTGCATCGATCTCTTTTGAAGTACAATCACCAACATCCCCTAAACGTGAGATACTAATTTGCTTCCCTGCATCTTTTTCAGCCCAGGTCCTCTTTTGCACAATTATTTCACACCTTTTTAAAGAAGCTCATTGAACTGCAACAGATCTTTAAGTCCCTTACACCTGGCAAGAAAATAAAAAACTGTGGCTTTCTGAAAGTCACACCTATCTCTGCTGTTACTCATAAAAACTAATCAAGCTTAAACAAGTCTTGCTTTTTATCACATTAGGAATGATCAACTAATAAAGACAACACAGTATAAAATACTGAACATAATTTGAGAGATCAAACAAGCTTCACAAACACTATCATTTAAATGATGTGAGAAAAAATCATTCCACTTTAAATCACTGTATGGATTTATATTAACAAAAGATATTCAATATTTAAAGCACTGAGAAGAAGAGAAGTATTTTCAGATGTTTTAGTTTCAATATGAAACATTTCTGTGCATTTTGAAGTATCTCTTAAACCAGATGGACCGCAACAAGAGTGAAAATTTAAACCTTTGTTGCATCTGACATTACTTCTCATCTTTAAGTTGCAGATACCACTTTTACAATGAGAAAAAGGCTGAGTAAAAACTACTCTCAGTCTAATGGTCAAGTCTTTTCAACTCAAAATCAGTTATATTCTCTTCCATTATAGGAACCCACTGCTCTCCCATTTTAAGGAGTAAATGTCTCAAAAGAACTCACAAGAGGTTCAGCTGGATGGCAACAGGCTTCAGTCATCTCACTAATTTAACCTAGACTTAGCTTAACACAGAAATTACCACGGGAATTATTCACAAATAAAATGCCATATCACTTACAGACATACTAAGTAGTTCTAACACTGCTAGAGGTCAGAAGTTGTGTTGCACATGAACTGCCGTATTATCATCTCCTAACTAAACAAAGTGATTCCACCACACTTTCCAGCCACAGGTAACATAAATCTGTATCAGCCTATGTTAATCAGATTATCTCCAATAATTATTAACCCCCAGAGATATTAGCATGTATCAAACTCATCACAGTTATATATCTCTCCAGAGTGTACTGACAACTAAGGACAGACATCACTGTGGACAGAAAAATGTGCTCATGTAAAAGCTGTAAATTTTACTCACAGAAGAGTCGATCTGGTTGTATCTTGCAATATCTTTATGAAGAGTCCTCAGAATGATCATAGCCACCATGCCAGATAAGAAGAGAACAATTACGAGGGAATTCATTATACTGTGGATAAAGAAAAAGTCAAACTTTGAATACAGTTATTCAGGTTTCAGGAGATGTACCAGTTCATACTACATGTACAGCTCAGATCTTAGGAAAAACCTTAGATATTCAAGCCTTTCAGTATTTTCTCCTCCACAGAAGATAAAGGTACACAACTTAGAAGTCTGTGACTTCTTAGGAAACAAACAATATTTCATCATACCTTGCTATTTCTGAAGACAGTTACATATTGCTTTTCTTTATTTTCCTCCTTATATAGCTCAAAAATAATTTCCCTGGTGAAACAGCTACAGTTCTTAAAGACTATCAAGTAGGTTCTATATCTATCAACTAATGAAATCAATATTGTGCCATTCAATGTCTTGTAGAGAACAATTTATTTGGATTAGCCTTTTCAATATTTACATTGCAAAACATGAACACTTCAATATAATTTATATATTTAGTATCATTCCCATGCTATGGAGGGAAATAAAATAAGCAAGAGCTTTTCACATCCTTCTTTTACTCATAGAAAAGACTTTTTACTGTAAGCAACTGCCGAGTACAAAACATGCATTACACATATGTACCTCTCACTTGGCATTCAAAGCCTGATGGTAACAGCAAGAATGCTGCAGAGCTGCAATGACTCAAAACTTCTCCAGGATGGAGATGATAAAGCAAAACAATCAAAGCTTCTTTCCTTTTGGATAATGATGATGCATTACTTTAACAAAATGCACTAATACAATTGCTTCCAAGAAATGAAAACTTACTTCACATATGAAAGCAAAACGTTTTCTTGACTGAAAACATACAGACTTTGTTCACTCCCCCTAGAAGTACAACTAAGAAATCTTTGTGCTCCCCTGCCAGGTTGCTCACTGAATAAACGCAAATCTTACCTAAACCACTGGATGTTCGTATGTGGCATGGATTCCAAAATGTAGTCCCACCTGGAAGCCCACTTAATACTATTCTTTTCCTATAAGGAAATGAAATAGTAATTGATAGAAGCAAGTACAAATTTGTCGCAGTCTCCGGAAGCGAATAAGCATACCACATCCCTTTCCCAAACCTTCCAGACGGCAATAATTTCAAAGCTTGCAATCAACTCTGGATGTAAGACCTCTCTTCCATTAATTCATCTCTAGAGACTCT
Organism: Cisticola juncidis; assembly: GCA_013400215.1. Lineage (NCBI taxonomy): Eukaryota > Metazoa > Chordata > Aves > Passeriformes > Cisticolidae > Cisticola > Cisticola juncidis. Next base: position 122,065 of record VXBR01009091.1, on the reverse strand, counting down.
AAAAGTGTATCTTTTCATTGAAATCTCCTATCCACATCTTCTACCTTTAACTTAGGCTTCAACTAAGCCTCATCTTTCCATGATTTGGGATGTAGCTGCTTGCAGATCCCAACTGCTGAAAAACAATCATGCCATCACTACAAGATTTTCCCAGCATAGAACACTGATTTTGAAACTTCAACTTTGTCAAGCACACTCCAGAGAGAAATTCCAGGTGAAACTAGAAATGTATTTTTCTCATCATCTTTAATGTATTTAGCACAGGCTTCTTCAATCTCTGTCATAGTGCTGGCTGACACAGAATATTTTCCACTCTGATTTCTGGCAGACAACTTTTACTTCCAGATATTCCTGTGATGGACCTTCATGTGTACAACAGAGGGCTCTTTCTGATCCACAAGCCTTGTCCTCCCCAGTTGTTCCCTTTGGATGTACACATGTGTTGTCCTGCTACCAAATTCCATCCCCTGACTGGTATGAAGTTTTGCTGAATTTCTTCATTTACACACAAGGTGCTAAGTTTGCACAGTTGAGTAGCAAACTGCTCTCATGCTTACATTTCTGTACACTTGTGTACTAAATATTAGAGCTATGATGATCTATACTTTTCACACAGTGCTAAATACCTTGTCCATTTCAACTAATTAAAGCAGATACCATAACTTTCTCATCTGCTGCCATATTAGAAAGGACCATAAAACAGTTATACATTTTACTGCTTCAGGCTTAGTGAAACTGATGCTTTCCTATTTAAAAACACTTCTCATTGATCAACAGTCCCCTTTTAACTCATTTTGAAACTACCAATAAAAACTAGAACAGATGAGATACTATTTCAAATCAAGTTTTATGGATGACAGAGAGAATAAGCAGTTTTGAAGTGCCATCTGCTGGAAGTATCCAAACTCACTGGATGTGAACCTTACCTGCTCCACAAAAAGGAGAAAGAGTGTAGGTATCCAAACACCTCACCCATTATGTAACCAGAAAACGTTCACACTAAAGTTCTGAATCACAATTTACCTCAAGATTTAAACACAAATGTTAATGAAAGGAAGCTCATTCATGTAGGAAAAACAGAGTCAAAAGAGGATCAGGTGTCTCAAGGGAAAAGTAACAGGCTACAGAGCCTTGCACCTCAAGGTCACTGGTTCAAATCAAATTCAATTTAGCAGGATGAAAACTGTTGCCATATCACAGCTGCTTCACTACCTGTCCAAAACAAGGTGGTGGTCTCAAGCCAAACCCTCTAAGACTGGTGTCTTACATCAGAAACACAACCATGCCTTCAGAAAAGACTGGAACAGAGGTACCAAGATTTGAAATTATTTTCACACCCACAGGAGGCTCATTTTCCATACTGGGTTAAAGACCCATTTGCCAAAAAACAATTTCCTCCTAAGTCATTACAGGCTAAATAAAGCATTAGTGCATTGGTAAACATTAGAGTATTAAATCTAAAAAATAAACCATCATCTACTCAAGATAAAAGCCAGTGAACAAAATAAAAAACAAAATAAAAATGAGACAAACCCTGCAACCTCACAAGATAAAGTTTTACAGTCAACATTAACAAAGACATGTCCCCAAACATAAACTGTTCTTCAACATAAGACTCAACACTGACTAAAATCTCAAGGCAGAGTTTACCTCAAGGAGGACAACTCTTCCAGTTATTCTATCTACTGTTTTTCTAAGTCTTCATTTATTTTTTCATTGTGTCACTTAAATTACAGGAATAAAAAACCTATTAAGATTTTCAGAAAAATACCTCTCAAGACCATCCTTATGGAATCTACACTTCTGTAATCCAGTTACAGCCATTAGCAAGTTATCCAATTGCTTTGATTTTATTCTTTTGGGGAATTATGTATTCATGTAACAGATTTAATACTTACTTCAAATGTCACAGAGTAAGTGTAAACCAAATTCAGTTTATTGATGAATTCTCCAGGAATCTCCATAGGTGGACCTTCACAGCTTAAGTTGTTCTCATCTGTATGCTTGTAGCTAACAGAGAAAAGAAGTTAAATGAAATTTTAAAAAACTTTTATTTTCCTGTAAAAAATTTAGTTCTGTTCTCCAATCACAAATACTTCCCATTTGGAGAACTTCAAGGCTGAAGCAAAGCACCTGGTCAGAGAATGACAAAATTAAGGTTATGTGCAACCTAACCGCCCCCTCATAGTCTGCAGTGTCAGGAAAAAGGCAAATTATCATTTTTTAGCCATTCGGGATGCTACTGATAAACCATTAATGAAAAACGAGTAAGATTGGTAGAAACTTCCCAGCACCCACGGAAGGAATAAACTTGCATGGCAAGTATAATTCACTAAAAACACACTGTACCTTTGCAAGATAAAAACCAAGTACAACCACGTCATGTTGTACCAAGCATGTATGATTTCAGAAACTGTAGTAGTGTAATTTATTGACTTACTTAACTTCTGTAGAAAAGAGAGAAGAGTTTAGCTATAAAAAAAAGACCTACTTTGAAATTTTATAACTGGACTGCAGTTTTCAAATATGGATAAATATGAACTGCGTATGAACAGATTGACTAGAGGCCTGTACTTGCTTCAGTCTTCTTCTGACCTCTGAGTTGTTGCATCTCCGCTCTGGCCACCACAAAAACTAAGAAGCTACTGTTTGAGAAAATCAGTTAGTCTTCTTAGGAAATTAGTTGTTGTCATCTGCAGTTCTGAATACCAACGTTAACATGGTATTTCACCTATACCTCTGTATCCAAACTTATACAGGAAAAAGGTACACCTGTACATTCATCCAAAGTACATTTGGGAGACAAGTAACAGATCTGACATGGGAAACTCTTACTCAGTGAAAGGGTACCATGGTGCTATTTCTCAGTGTATCCGAAAACATGCACACCCAGATACAAATCAACCAAAACCCGAAAAAGGCTCTGATGTTTGGGTCAGGTTCTGAAAGTCTGCATAAGCAGCTTTTCCATCACAAGAGACTTTAGGCAACACTTTAAAAGAAAAGTTAAATGGCATTTACACTTGGGGAACTGTCCTTGTTAACAGTACAAGACATAAACCAGCATACCAGAAGCCAGAATAACAAGTTCCTCAGAATTTATTAAAACCAACAACATCTATAAGGAACTGTTCTCTCTGGAACTGCTATTAGGACTCAAGAGTACCAGAACCTGCTGCTTTAATGCACAATTACCTCTGTGGTCTCAGTCTTGCCATCACCAGTCTTGCACCAGGCCAGTTTTCATCCTTCCCACTGTGGTACATGATTGTTATGTCAACGTGGTTGAAGAGGTAGAAAGTGTTCTTCTTGTTAAACTCTGACTACAAAACATGATCAAGAGAGTGAGCAACTCCTCCAACAGGAGAGGGCGCAAGAAGTCAAAAGCTTTAAAATGACACATGGAGCAACAACAGGAAACACTTCAACATTAATATACATGTACAAAAGATCACTTTCAAGAGTCTGGGAAGCCTCAGGAGTGACTGCATTGGAAGGTGACTGCAGACAGAGTAAACTGAACGTGAATGATAAACGCAACACTTCAAAGAAGCATCAGACCTGCTCCATACAAATGAACTGACTGCACAGCACGCAAGCAGTGCTAGAGCAGAGTCAAGGAGAGCTCTCTCCTCACCAAGAGGAGTGTTGTCCCTCACCCAGGAGGGATAACTCTTATCACTATTATCTGTAATTGCACTAGTTCATAACAGAAGCCCCAGGATGGCTGACACATTTCTAACTGTCAATATAATTTTCCCTGTCATAGCTATGTTTGTTATACTTCAGCCCTCTGGGAAAATCCTAACACATTTAACTTGTAAACTGTGCTAGACATAACTTTTGCAACTAGAACACAGAGCTCGTTTCTAGGACCTCACTAGAAAGTTACTATCTGATACTGATAAAAAAGAAAATGTTGTACATGAACACAACATAAACAAAGAATGAATAGTTACTAGGACGGATATACAAGAAATTTCAGAACAAAACCTCAATTTTCTAACGCTTTTAAATACCCATGCCATTATTTTATAGCTTTATGAAACATGTATTAGTCAAAGACCTGTATGAACATTTTATTTGGACAACTGTGTAAGTGAGACACTGCACACACTAGCAGCACTCAGCTCTGTCAGTGCCCACAGTCTGAACATTAAGCGTGTTTACAAACACATCTGTTCTTCCTCAGGAAAAGAAAGCTTAAAAGTAAAACCACAAATGAAACCACCCTATACTAACAAAAAAAGTTCCACCACTTACATTTATAACACAAGCATCTTTAACTCTACCATCTGGAGTAACAAAACATCCTATTGGAAATCCTGGATTACAGTATTTTTGTCCATCTTCCACATCATAACACCACGTTACAGGCATGTTATCGATAATCCTAGACAGAAATCATCAAAGAACACGTCCTCAGAAAGGGATAAACCTCACTTCACAGTGACATTTCACATTCATGTAGTGCACACACTTTTCAGTAGTGCCTCCAAGATGCAGAGTAGAGAGACAACTATCACACACAAGGAAGAAAGCAACCACTTAAAACATAAATAACAAATGTCCAAAAGCAGAAAATAAACCCCACCTCAAGCACATGTCTAGGCTTACCAGTGATGCTGATAATTCAGCTGCATTCCTTTCTTCAAAAAAGCCAGTTTGCTTTTATCAGCACTGTTTCCTGGGTCATATGATCTTGTACAAACCTTCTTGCAAGTTTCTTGCTTTTTAAAAGTGAACTGTTAAAAAAAGCACAAAACCCCCAGTCACATCAATTTTGCTTTAAAGATCTTTTACCATTTTGCAGGGTTTTTTTAGGTAAAGTAGTGAGGGTTTTTTTTAGCTTAATTACCTCCTTATTCTAAGTTTCTAAAGGATAAACCCAGAGGGCTGACAATTGAAAATTAGTAGAAAAGGCACTGCTTTTTCTTTTACCAGCTTGGTTTATTTTGCTAATTGCATCATCTGCTAAAAGAGACTTTCACTATGCCCTTCTTGAATACTTCATGTTAACTTTAGCTGGTTTTCCCCATGACAACCAAGTTAGATAAGGCTGCCAAAAGCACAAGTTGCACAACATTTAAGCTTCAAGCACAGACATCACCTAACACAAAGGCACTCACGTTTGCATCTCCAGCTTCTAACCCAGTTAATATTCACCTGTTAGTGAGCTTAAAACACGACTGAAAATTCTGTTATCAAGGCCCAAATGCTAACCAGGAACAGCATTTTCTAATTACTGTAGTGTGCAGCCATTTCAAGTGTTATAAATTCTTATAACACTTAACCTATTCAATATGTATCCAGTCCAAATGACCCATGCTACATACTGAAAAGCCTCTTGTGACTACTAGTCATAAGACTTAAAATTACATTAGCTCAGAGAATTAAGGACATTTCTAAGAGCAGTTCATATAAGGCAACAGACTAATGAGAAGATGTGATCAGGTCCCTTATGACTGAGCAGCAGCAGATCCAGAAACTGCTGCCCCTTTTTCTCACACAGATTTGGATTATCTAGCAACCACCACACATACACACAGCACAGTTTTTAGCTTCACTGGCAAATCTAAGCCTGGAAACTGCAATTAAACACCATACAGTTCTCAGACACCAAGAGCCAGTTTGACAACTGCTCCACTGCTAATAACTGTCCCAAGTTGACGGCACAGCTTTTTAAATATGCTACATTTGGTCATTGCTAATGCAGGGCATGATATACGAAAATACCACATAACCAACACGCACAATACTTCTATACAATTACTTTACAGAAGGTTCCAAGTGATACGCATCAACACTGAAAATCTGGTTTCAGACAACAGGTGATAAGCATGTACAAGCAGAGAAAAGCCGAAAGTGAGCCACAACGTAATTCCCTCTTTCCACTCTTTAAGTTGCCCAATACTACAACCAAGTATACAAAACAGTTCCTGAACTATCACTTTATAGTCTCCAAAGTTACACTGAACAAACAAATTATTTCAGCTAACACACCTTACATCCAGCTATTACATAACTACCTAAGATATACTTTCTGGACTTCTCTACCACAGAGCAACAGGCAAGAAGGGTGATCAGTTAGGAACTGAACTGGCTCAGTTTCCTAACTGTAGTTAAGCAACCTAAGATGCCTTTGGGCTGGGAGGAGTTTTATTACATAAACTCCATAGTGCTTATATTAAAAAATATAAAGAAAGATAATCACCCACTCATCCAATCTTCAGCTATGTCTATGGATTACAGGCATCAAAATGTCAGTTATCAAATTTAAACAGGATCAACTTCAAGGGATAAAATAACCTTATATGGAGACGATGCTATTCTCTCCCCAAACAGCACTTGTCCAAGATTTTCTGATGGTCTTTTCTCTTCCTTATCTTGACAGAAGTCAAAACTGGAAAAAAATAGCAAAGGTTTCCTTTTATTTTTAATTGACATAGAGCTTAAATACTAGCCTAAAACAAATTAATGTCCTTAACGTAGTAGTTTTCATGATTTTTTTTTAAAGTTCAACCACTAGAAGGAAAAAATCTGAGAGCCTTTACAAGGAAAGCTGGCATCTATTTTAATATCAATTTCAACCAATACACACTCCAGCATACCTTTAACAAAATGCATGATGCTTAGTCCATCCACTCTTTTCAAACAGCAATTTAAACTAACTATAGGATGCTTCATTTCGTGGGAAAAAAGGGGACCGTGCTACGAACTTTTCATTTCTCTTGCAAAAAGTTTCTGAAGAACTATAATCCTTTCTTATAGGAATATTTACAAATAGCATTTAACATGAAACACATTTCAAAGAAAGAAAGTGCTTTTAGTATTACCGTGCCACACTGTCAAACACCATTCAATTCTTTTCAACTACGTACAGACTGAATCTGCTGAATATGGGACAATGTAACCATTCTGGCTTTTCATTAAACACAGGTAGCAGCAGGTTACTTTAAAAAAACATAACAGCAAGCAAACCCATCCTTATCTTTGGTACCTAAGTATTTTCCTCAATCAATGGTCTTAAACTCACTGGCTTCCATAAAGTTTAACGTAAACAAAGACAGGGAGATTTTTTTAGTCTCTGGTCTTGCTTTTACTGCTGCACTGCCCAAGAAAAGAACTAAAACACATGCATGTTTTCTGTTCTGTGCCCAATAGCAAGACTGCAAATCATATTATTTATCATTGCTTAGTAGCCCTATAAATATCTGCAAAAGAAGATAGAAGTTCTCATATAAAAGAAGCAAAATTAAACAAAACCAAAACCAACAAACGAAGAATTATCTACAGAGCTTTGGCACAAAACGTAATATCAACAGTGACTGGTCTCCACGTTTCTTTCAGTTACCAGGAAAAAAAGGAACTCAAAGCATCTGATACCCTAGATTTGCCTAACAGAAAGAACTTTCAAATATGTCAAACAGTCGATACTACATCTTGTACTCAGCTCAAACGAATGCACCTATAAGATACCTTGCAGCCCTTTTTTTAAAAAATAACAGAGGACGGTCAGGTGGCACAGGTGTGGCCTTCATCCTTCCCACCCTCTTGAACTTCGTTCCTGCTACTGAGCACTGGATTCATTTTTCCATTCCTACAGCCAAAATACTGACACCCTTACGGTAACAGAAATCACCTTTCCAAACGCTTCTGGAAACCAGCTGGAATGTACTTACGCATCATATTCGTATGGCAGAACTGATTCAACAGAGTCCAGCCTGTTCACGAAGAGCTCAATTAGTGACTGAAACAGGAAAGGAAGAGAAAAAGTATGAAAACACGGACTTCCCGAAACAGCCTGTGTGGCTGGTACGAAACGTGTGGCTAACTAGCAAATGCTGCTACCCCATGGCGGAGCTACTCTTGGCTGCTGACAGGCCCCGGCCACACCAGGAACAAGGCGCTAAGAGTCCTCCCAGAGCTGGCTGGAAAGTTCAGCGGGAAAAGGGAATATCAGCTGGGGGTGTCTGTCTTACCCGGAGCAAAGGCTGCCGTCCACGGGAGGACACCCGCGGGACTGGGAGTACCCCGCGGACCCCCTGGCCGCAGGAGCCCCGAGTGGGGCAGGGCGAGGGGACGGCCGGCGCCGGGCCCGCCCGTGCGGGCTCTCACCTTGCAGCTCTCGGTCTCCTCGCCCTCCTCACAGAAGCTGACGGGCGCCAATCCGGGCAGGTAGAAGGCAGCGCCGAAAGGTGCCACCAGCAAGAGTGCGGCAGCCAGCAGCCTCATCTTGCAGCCTGGACAGACAAGGGCACCATGAGGCGCAACTGCAGCCCCGACAGCCCCGGGCAGCGCCTTGCGGAGGCGGCCCCAGCTCAGTCGGAGGCAGGGGCGGGCGCGTCATGGCCGGGTCGGGGCCACAGCGGCTGCGCGGCTCGGGGGGAAGTGCCGGAAAGGGCCATCTTGGGGAAGGGCATTCTGAGGAACGGGCGGTGACAGGACAAGGGGGAACGGCTTCCCGCTGCCAGAGGGCGGAGTTACTTGGGATACTGGGCAGAAAGCCTTCCGTGGGAGCGTGTGGGGCCCTGGCGCAGGTTGCATAGAGAAGCTGAGGATCCCTTGTCACTGGGAGTGTTCAAGGCCAGACTGAACAGGGGTTCGAGCATCCTGGTCTAGGGGAAGGTGTCCCTGCCCATGGCGGGCGGGGTGGAGGTAGTGAAACCAGGTGATCTTGAAGGTGCCTTCCAACCCAAATCATTCTAGGATGCTATGATACCAGAATCTCTTTTCAGGTTAATACCTCTGAGTTTAACACGGGACCAAACACCACCATATCAACCAGACCAGGGCACTGGGTGCTATGTCCTGTCTTTCCTTAAACACTCCCAGGGGCAGTGATTCCACCACCTCCCTGGGCAGCCCATTCCAATGTCTAAGTAGCCTTTGAAGGCCTTTTTAATAAATATCTACTTTATTCCTTTAACACTGGCTAACCTCTCTTTTAGGTAGCCTCTCAAAGCATCAATACGGCAGCATTTATATTCAAATACTGTTTTAGATGTCATTATGTTCATGCTAATCTCACCTAACTACATGTACAGTATATATTAACAAAATGTTACTAAAACGAAGTCTGGAATTATCAATGAAATATTTTACTCTTTAATCAGAGGAGACAGGAAAAGAGGCTTTTGTTTGCATTTGCTAATTTTCAAATTGTGAGGCAGTCAATAAATATGCCTTGGGTCAAAGAAGCACAGAGATTCTACCTTGACAGAGGCCATTTTTAGTGTATTTCTTACAGGACTAACAATTTGCTTTGGTTTTCACTGTCCATCCCATGGGGGCTTTAAAGTTTGAATACTTTTGTATTGAAACTAGAATTTGAAACTTTTCTTCATATTATATTTGTATTAGTATCTGGTAATGCCATTCTTTGGCGACTGCATTGATATCAAAGGCAGTGCACTCCCACCTCCTTACAAAATCATCTTTCCCTTTTCCCCTTCACAGTAACAGCATCCAAAAACTCTTGAGCATCCACACTAGTAAGGTGCCATCTTCAAGTACATACTGGAGTTTAGAGAAGTGTTTGAGAGCTCCCCTCTTTTGTGTTCTTAACACATCTATGAGCTAATCTGAGGCAATGTTGCCCTCCTGCTTCCCATGGCACCAACAGCAGCTGAATATCAGTATCTGACAAACTGAAAAACTGAAGAGAAGGATAGAGTCTGATGTTCTCTTATCAGAATGTAGCAATTATGCAGCTGAGCAACCATAACAGCACTGGGCAGTGGGGCAGTGCCCTTAGAGTCCATAGACTCTGTGGCACTGAGAAATGAAGGTCTGGAGAACTGCAAGCAAGAACTGCAAGGCAGAACTTAAAAGACTGGGTGATTAGAATGGGTGGCACTAAGGTCTTGATGACAGATTAGTATAAATTTAGATAGTTTACAGGCTCAAATAACAAAAATTTAGCCAATTTTTGCATGAGCAGATTTCCTCCTGATTTTTCCACCATCAGGTTTAGACAGCCAAAGAAAATCACAGTTGAACTTTGAGTATAAATAATTAAAAAATTGAGTTAGTTGAACAAAAATGGCAAAACTTCGTGCCATCAACAACACATTTCATTTTAAACCATACTTGTTTTGGTTTGCCGTTATTCTCCAAGGAAGGGTGCTGCCATGCACATGTATTGATCACACTAATTAAAAATGCCTTTGAGGCTGTTTTAGCAAACTGGGTTAAGCTCCTGCACAAACTTCAAAGTTAAACTGATAGTACTGCGATTTTCCTTCCAAAGAAGTGAAAGATCTGCTGCTTCACGAAATCAGTTAGCATTGGAAGGGACCTCTTGGACATCATCCAGTCCAATCTCTCTGACAAGACAGGGTCACCTGGAGCAGGTGACACAGGAAGGTCTCCAGACAGGGAGACTCCATGACCTCACTGGGCAGCTGTTCCAGGGTTCTGATACCCTCAATGCAAAGTTCTCTCTCATGCTGAGGTGGAACTTCTTGTACTCCAGTTTATGACCATTACTCTCTGTCCTGTCACTGGGCACCACTGAAAAGACTCTAGCACCATCCCCATGGCACCTGGCTTTGGGATATTTACATGCATTAGTGATCTCCTCTCATTCTTCTCTTCTTTACACTGAACAGCCCCAACATCCATATGTCTCCTCCTAAAAGAGATGCTCCAGACATCTCATCAGTCTGATAGTTACTATCTCCAGTAGCCCCGTTCTCGCGGACGAGGGGCCCAGAACTGGACGCAGCACTCCACATGGGGACTCAATCCTTTGTGACGAGGCGCAGTCGGCAAACAAAGCTCTACCCCGCCTTTTTCACGGCCCACTCCCGCTATTTTCCCGCCGCCCGCAGTCCCCGGCCCGCTCCTCGCTCCTGTCAGGACGGGACTCTTCGGCCCCGCTGCCCCCCTCGTCCCCTCCGGGCCCCGCTGTCCTCCGGCCGCAGCGGGAGCTTCTCGCCGGCCCTGGGGCCGCGGCGGGCCGCGGGCGNGCGGGACCCGCGCGGTTGCGGTGGGGCAAGGAGGGTCACGGCGGCGTGAGGTGCGGTGTCCGCCATTTTAGGTGCGGGGGTTCCTCAGCATCCCGGGGTGGGGCGAGGGGGTCACGGCTGGAGCGCCGCGCCGATGTGTCCGGACGGGGCTGAGTGGCGCGGTGGGTGAGCGTTGAGGAGGCCGCCGGGCGCAGGGACGGAGGGGAGCCGCTGCCAGAGGTGGCCGCCATTTTGTGGTGTGCCTGAGCCCGCGGAGGGTCCAGCGCCGCTCCCTGTCCTCCGGAGCGCGGCTGAACCCGGACCCCGTGCGGCCTGGCCCGGCGCCGCCGCGGCTCCTCCGAGAGGGTGTTTTGTCCGCGCTCCCGTGTATGCTGGAGCTGGCCCGGGCCTTCCCGCCATCGCGCGGGAGACACGCGGCCAGCTCTTGTCCACAGGCGCTGGGCGGCCTGCCAGGCACGGAGAGGTGCCTTTGTCTTCGGCTCTTGGGCTTTTTTCTTTTTTAACTCTCCCGCCCCCGCGGCTGTAGCTGTGACATTGCTGTGTAGAACTGCAGTGGTGGTCTGGTGTCTGTTCAGGCTCACGTGTTGTGTAGGCCAGGACTTAAGTTTAGGCTCCATACACTTTAAATAATACAAAGAATGAGTTTAATTTACAGGTACTGACTTATTCAAGTATTAAAGATGCTTTGGAAAGTTAATAATCTTGCATTACGACGACGTAATAAGTAAATAACTTAAAACGTCCAGGATTTAAAGGAAAGATGTGCTAAGATTGCTGTCCCGGGCAAAAACAACAGCACTAGAGTTTTCACATTCACCAATATTGCTTCATTTTAATAGTACTCTGTTTCTCTACTGAGAGCTCTATTTAATACCTTTCAAATACACTATAATGTGAAGAAGTAACTCTTAATACTACTTTCAGTAGCTTCCATTACAAAAAGTTGTAATTACTCCATGTTTTTTATACCTCATATTTCCTACCTAACATCTTTCGGAAGAAAATTTACTTGTGCTTTTCTGGACACAAAAGTATGTGTGTCTACATACACAAAAGTAAACATTTATATACTATGAAGTTTCTACTGCAGTGTGATGTTTTGTTAATAATGGCCTCATTCTTTTTAGTAGGTCATTTACAGAATCAAAATGGTTGAAGCAGATCGTCCTGGGAAGCTGTTCATTGGGGGCCTGAACACAGAGACTAATGAGAAAGCCCTTGAGGCTGTATTTGGCAAATATGGACGCATTGTGGAAGGTAAAGAGAACTTTTCTTTTGATGGTAATAATAAAAACAAACAACATAGCTGTGATGACTATTTTGGCGTTGATCATCTGAAATGATGGCGCTTCCATATCCTCTAAGAAGTTCTGAGCTTAAAATGTTGAATAAAGGTTAAGTGTTCATTACAGGGAGTTACAGGGAAGGCTGATGTGACTTTGTTTCTGCAGTCCTTTTGATGAAAGATCGGGAAACAAACAAGTCCAGAGGATTTGCCTTCGTCACATTTGAGAGTCCAGCAGATGCAAAAGATGCTGCCAGAGATATGAATGGAAAGGTAGGAAATAAGACCAATTATATGTCATATTTGATACTGATCAGGACAATTAATCTTTGGGGTAAATCAACTTGTAGTAAAACTGGAAAGAAAATGGATTAGAATATCGTGCAGACAAGTTTTAACTTCAAATTTGACACAATTTCTCTGTCTCCGTGAAGCTGAAATCTATTACCCCTGTTCATAGATTTGACAATAGAAAATGAACTCTGGCTGATAGTTAGCTACACTCTCTGTTCTTATTGTTCCTTAATCAGTGGTGGAGGGCTTTTCAGCAATCAGCTCTTCATTCTTGCATGTTTCAATTAATGATTTTTGGGTTGGATTTTTCTTTTTGATCATATTTGAATGCAGTACTGTGTAAATCACACTTCAGGGAAGTGACTTAACCTGTAAATTATTTATAGTTCCCTTAACATGGGTTGACTGTAACTTCCCTTGAGTGCTGGAGCATTGATGAGCTATCTTGTATTCGGTTGAAAATCTCTTGACATTTGTGACTTGCACCATTGATCTGCTTGGTGTGTGTGAGGGACATCTTCCCAGTTAATGTGCAACGGCTTTGTAGTTAGCTGGCAACCAAATTTGTTCATTTGCACCCTGAAATGCAGTGGTCTAGTTTTAAGAGAAATAAGAAGTGTAATGTCTAATGTCTTTGAAAAAAAGCAGGGATTTGCAGCACAAGTTCCAAGATAATAGTAGGATAGTTTGTCAAAGAGTTGTAGGCTGCTGTAATCTGAATCTATTGTGACACGTGTTTAAAAAGGTAGATGTAAGTCAGCAATTTTTTGGTCAACAGCTGCTTATCTACATAGAGTTGCTGTCTCTTCAGGCAGTGAAAGCCATCTTAGGTCGGTTACATTGCAGTCTCTGGTTTTCCATGCCATATCTGAATGATTGTGTTGAGGTCACACTACACTGGCCTTGTAAGCAGTGTCTCTTTAGAGGCCATTTGAGTAAAGTGAAGAAACATCAAGTGATTGTGATTATTTCGTACTTGGGATTTTGATGTGTTTGTCATCTTAGCATAAGAAGTTGAAATGAAAGAAAAAGTCCATTTTGCAGTCAGTAAGTAAAGCAACATTAGGAATAAGAAAATGAGCTTGATGTAGCGTTCATAAACATAAATAGTAAAATCTCTTGCATTTGTGTTATAGCAGGCTATGTTTTATAGAAGGGTAGTGGGTTTTCTGCTCCATGTACTGATGTTTCTGGATGTTTCATGATAACCTTATCACAGTTAGGATTACTTTCCTTTTAGACTTCCTTCCTTTTTAAACAAGCTGGTAGTTTTGTCAAGTCAGAGAGTGGTAAATTCAAATGATGTTCTTTCTATGCCAGCCTAAACATCTGTCAAGGTGCTCCTTTTATTGAATTTTATTTTTCCACTGTCTAGTTTGGCACAGTTCTGAAGACTTATTTACTGCCGTGCGTAAATACTTTCTTCTCTCTGAAATGGTCATATAACCCTCACATAAGGTAATTTTAAGGACCAATAGGTAATTGTCAGACTGAAAGAAACTCAGTCACTAGTCTGCATGTTTATGGAGTGCAGCTTGCAAATCAAAATCCCTCTGATAATGATCACCAGCTGTTCTACATCTTGAATGTTGTGGCATGTGTTTGGTCACACTGGACACATTTGGGAGAGTACTCCTTGATTGAAATAGCTAAATGAGACAATGTTTGTGGCAGAAGTTATGTCTACTTGTTCTGGAATGCACAGTCAGCATCACTGTCAAGAAATGCTAGAAAGGATGGCCTTGTGGATCATCATTTTCATGGGTTTGTCTTCACTATAAATCTAGAAGTACCTTCATCTGCTTTGAAATTAGAACAGCGTGTAGTGTATGAAAGGAACATTCTCAAATGGGATTTGGCCTAGAATGTCCTCTGGTCCAGCTTGCTTTGACCATGGATATGAAAGTTCATGAGGTGGTTTCTCATTCTCATCTTCAAAAAGCCTTCTGGACAACAGGTACTGCTGGCATTCCAAAAATACTCTGAATTTGAGGTCTGTGGAAGACCACTATTTGAGGCCTGGTGTGTGAGAAGAGATAATTGTCATGAATCACAACTTGAAGGTTTCTTTGTGCATTTGGAAAAGATGGATTGGAGCATTCTCGAGATTTTGATGCACTTGAGAAAAAGCAGCAGAAGTACTGTCCAGACTGTGGTTCAAGCAGTCTGTGAGGTCTTAGGTGATATTTCTGGCCAGGGGAAGAATTCTACATTGTCTGTTTGTTGCTCATTCTGTCATCCCAAAGGAATTCAAAGTTGTAGCCAGTAGAAGAGACTGACTCCAGTAGATTCTGCAAGAATGAATTTACATTTGATTTTTTATTTTACAAATGTTTATGAAAATATATACAGACTTTTGCACCAGTTTGGGTGAGGGGTAATATGTGAACTGTATTTCACTCCATATTGGGACAAGCATAGACTATTCAAAGCTTGCTTTGTTGAAGATAAGTTTGTCCTGCAGAGAGAGATCAGGAGATAATTGCTTGAGTTGGGATGGAGATTTCTCACTTCAATTACTTAGTCTACTAAATGGAATCAATACTATCATGTCTGAGCAGTGAAGAAGAAATGCAGAAGTACTTTGTAGCAGCTTATGAGCCTTCCTTAAGAAGAATCTTAATTCATGGCAGTCAAGTCTACCTCCTGATGCCACGAAGTGCCCATGCTTACCTGAACATAAATGTGGATACTCCCAAGTCTGTAATGGTTGTTCGGTGCAGTGGGCTGTTCTCATGGTGTTCTGATTCTAGGTCCTTAAGATGAAATGGATAATTAAAGAGAGGATACGACCTTAGGCAAAAGATCGGGACAAACCAAAGATTTAATTACAGTGTAGACCTGCCAAGCCAGCTGGTCTGTGTCAAGAAGATGGAAGCAGATGCAACAATCCCTACAGTGTAAACTGTACTCAGCACTACAGAAGGTTGTCTTACTCTAAGTGACAGAAAGTGCTTCCTGTTTTTTTGTGAAGAAGTGATACAATGTACAGAAGCTTGACTGTTTAAGTAATGGATCTTCATTTCTTGGATATATATGGCAAAAGGAAACTCTTTTAATGTGCCATCAAGAGGTGTGGAGAAATGGGGTCATTGCAGCATCAACAGTGAAGTGATCCATTGAAGAGGAAAGCCCTGTGTGGTGTTAGGACCAACTTCATGCAAATTATTGTAACAGTTTCTTTGAAATACTTGATTTCTTGCCCCACTCCCAAAATAATACAAATTTCGTTCACCTTTTCTGTTGAAATGTGGAAGTTTGCAGGATAGTTCTCTAATTGTGTTTAGTTAAAGTTCCCTGACTCACTTTACAAACCTGTACAGATTATTCATTCCACACATAAGAGACTTTGATTGCCAAACTATTACTATCTTAAGTAACTTGTAGATTAAATTATTTCCATGCATTTTAGCACCAAGGTGACTTTAATTTCTGATGCTCACATGATATTAAAAATTCTTCTATAACACTCTGAATCAAGGTTATAAAAACAAACTAATGAGTGTTCATGTTGACAGCTCGTGCTCTGAGATCATTGGAAAAAAATTCCTTATTCTGAGATGGGTTGTGTGACTTTTATGTTTGATGAGATAAGAGCTTTCTTTGAGCTAAGAAACCATAAAATGTCCCTTCTGCTTTGAAATAGGACTTTAAAAATACTTTCTGGTCAGCAAAAAAATGTTCTTGTACCTAGTGAAAGGTCTTTCTGGACCTATAGAACAGCTTTTTAAGACTGTGTGTGCAAGGCAGTCTGCAAACAAACTATCTTTTGCCAAGGTAAGATGTGTGAATGCAAGGCAGAAGAAAATAGGAGGAGAAATTACAAGGAAAACTGTTCCTCCTACATAACAGAAATAAAAACTTAAACCTAGTGTCCAGGTTTTCAGAACCTATGCTAGCAGAAGGGGACAGTGTTTGCTTTCTAAACTTACAAAATCTGTTAAGAATTTGCCATAAAATTGAGGACAGCAGTGGCCATAGCAAAGCTTAAGGCTTCAAGGCCACTGTTCGTGCTTGAGAAGGATGAAACTGAGAGATCAATTATGGCAAATCGATAGATGCAAACTGAGAAGTTCCAGTCACTAGAGTGACTAATGCTCACTTCCTGGGATGTTTCAGTTTGTCATGCCAAAAGGCTTCTAGAGAAACCTTCAAAAGTAAAATATTTCATGAAGTCAAAGCCAAGACCAATATGATTTTGTTGGTATTTCTTACTTTTTCCCTCACAACATATCAAGTTGGACCTGTGTATGTACACACAGGTTTTCAAACAATCACTACAACTCTGAGGTGGCAAAATATATGCACTACTACAGTGAATTTCAGAGAGCTAGATTTTGATAGAGAACCAAGAATATTCAGTACTTCAGTAAAATACTATTAGCAGTGCAGATCAAGACATTACTAGCAGTCTAGCAGTCATATTTGTGTTCATTTATTGCAGCAAAGAAGTGCAATGAACAACACTTTCTGCCTGATAATTAGTTGTCATAGCAAAGTTAAATATTTAACTGCTAAAAAAGGCAAATAAACCATGTTTGCCAGGATGGGCGTGCAGTAACCTAATTTTAGCAGAGCTTGTGATCATGGTTCTGCTATAATATCCAAACTTGGTGTCTAAAGATCATACAAAAATTTGATTAACTAGGTTGAATTATTCAACGTGTTACTCTGCTCATATTTAAAGTATAGTAGTTGGCTGCAGAGTTCCTGGTATTGCAGGTCTGTATTCCAGAAAAAGCTTCTACGTTTTTCATAGCACAGAAAAAATACAACTACACAACAGAACCTACAAACAAAAATACCCCAACCACAAAACACCTTCCCCATGGAAAAGCAAGTAATAAAGTAAATAGTGACAGTCACCTTGATTGAAAACCCAGCTTGAAACACTAGAAAAAAGGGGTGAATTGTCATACTCAGTCTGCTGTGTAGATGCTGAAATAACTTCTAAATACTACAGCGATCACCGTTTTATCAGAACATCAAGAAAATGTGCTAAATGGCCTCCCTATTGCCAGAAATCCCAACTGAAGCTAAGTTACCTTCAGCTTAATCTCTTAACCACATGTGCACTCCTAGTATGGTACAAAAGTACATGGCAATTGAAAGTACATTGTAGATCGTGTTTCATTTGCAAAATAAATGACGTGGGGCTGCTATAATCATTGGACACTTGTGTTTTCACTGAAAGTCCTTTCTGATGCTGCTCTGTGGTTTTTTTGCCATCAATACCACAAGAATGAAGTACTGTAGAAATTGAAATTAGGTCCAACATGCTGCTGAGTACTTGGGGACTAATACTGAAGACCGAAATCAGTTCTAGAGTTGCTCTAACTTATAAAATGGAAGCCCTATAATAGTGAAGCAAGAGGGGCTTGATTTAAGAAATACAAACATACCTGAGCAGTAAGTAAAGCAGCTTCTTCTTTAGTCATTAGATGGGAAGGCAATTAAAGTGGAACAAGCAACCAAGCCATCCTTTGAAAGTGGTGGTAGGCGTGGGCCGCCACCCCCTCCCCGAAGCAGAGGTCCTCCCAGGGGCCTTAGAGGCGCAAGAGGCGGAAGTGGCGCGAGAGGACCACCTTCAAGAGGGAGTCACTTGGGTATGTATTGACCTCTCTCATTATATACTTCGACAACACAAGACAATCCCATTGGAAGATGACAATAATCCTACTGGAAAAAAAAAAAAAAAAGTCAAACACCTGAATAGTGCACTCCTTGTTCTTTATTAAAATGATGAAATACGATCTCGGCAGTTTAGTCAAATTTTTCATTAGGCAACCTTAAGAAAAGGCTTTCAAATGTGAAGATTCCTTTCTACAACTAACACTCCACTTGACTTTTGCCTATGAAAGAAAAGCAGAACTCCTGCCATGCACGTGAGAAAGGAAGCTTTCTGGTATTCAAGTTGAAAAAGTGATTCTCTACCACCAGGGAAAGGGAGCTGCCTTTCATTCTTACTAGTAAGAGGTCTAAACTAAGAAAAGTGTAGGGCTGATCCTTCCGGATTAGAGTGAGAGTTAGGGCAGCTAAACCTTGTTTGTTGAGTTGAAGCTTTCTAAAGTGTAAGGTTAGTACATTACTTGATACTGGATATTCATTAAGATACAGCTGTTTATTCAGGCTTTTCAGTATCAAAACAAAACTCACTTAACTAGCAAGCAGGACCTGAGGTGTAACAGTAAAAGCTGTAATGCAGGAAAAAGTGAAAATTTCCCCTGGAAGTAGTGAAACTTCATCTTGAAGGGTCTGTATCATAGGTTCTGCAGACTCAGTAGTACCTCTGTTCCCTCTGTAGGCTCTTCTGTAGTATATCTTCTGAGGTGGCTCTTGTCTTCTGAGAACAATAACTTGTTCAGCATTTAAGCTGTGACTGATAACATATATCAGCTGTCTTTTTTCCTTGTGTCAGACTCTGTAGCTTTTGGATAAGTTCTAAAAGACAGTTCTTGACAGGAATTTAGGCTGTGGAAAGTTTGGCTCTCAGTTCTGCCAGTAACATTTAATAATGGCTAGAAGACAAGAGAGGGCTTTGAGGTCTAGTTTAGAGGTTTATTGTTGATCATGTAGTGGTAATAATGGTAACTTTAGGTTGTTGTAGTTCAGGCTTTAGGATATGCAGGTGAGTATCACAGAAATAATAATTGGTTAATGGCTTATTCTAGGGTCTTCTCGAGGGCCACTTCCCATGAAGAGAGGTCCACCTCCACGAAGTGGAGGCCCTCCACCCAAAAGATCTGCACCTTCAGGACCAGTGCGTAGCAGTAGTATGGGAGGAAGAGGTAAGGATTTCCTGACTAAATTAATTGCTTGGGTAGCTGTAGCACCTATGTCTTGCCCTAGGAACTGGTGCAAGTTGTTGATTCTAACTTCAGTCTGCTGTGGGATAGTGCATTGTTTTTCTAATCTTTGGTTCCTTTTGTACCAGTATAATTTTGTAGCTGTTGGGAACAATTTGGTGCAATTTGAATATGTTTCTTCTAATGCTGCTTTAAAACTCTACAAGCAGAAACGTAGTCTTCTAAATGTAGGCTCCAGAGATACTACTGAACTGTTTTAAACTGTTTACTAACACTTGTCTTGAGGGTTCTGCATGGCTAAATGCTAATTAAATGCTGTTTCTCTGAAGCTCCTGTGTCACGTGGAAGAGATGGTTACGGGGGTCCTCCGCGCAGAGAGCCGATGCCATCACGGAGAGATGTCTACATGTCTCCAAGAGACGATGGCTATAGCGCTAAAGATGGGTAAATTCTTACACTGTTGCATTTTACTGAAATGTTTTTTGTTTGGAGAAGGATCTTGATTCCAGACCTTCTGTGGCAGAAAGTATGGCTAACGTATTAGTTTTTTTTCTTTGTAGTTACTCAAGCAGAGATTATCCCAGTTCCAGAGATACCCGGGACTACGCACCACCTCCCAGAGACTACGCGTATCGTGATTATGGTCATTCCAGTTCACGTGATGAATACCCTTCCAGGGGATATAGGTACCTACTGCTGGAGTTTTCTCCCTGTCACTTTATTCTTGCTATGATGTGAGTGATTTGTACTAAGTCTTAGTAGTCTTTCCTCCTATAGCGATCGTGATGGATATGGTGGTGGACGTGACAGAGACTATTCGGATCATCCAAGTGGAGGCTCCTACAGAGATTCTTATGACAGTTACGGTAAGAATCCATTTTGAGTATCACATAAATGTACAGGTGTCATAAAATCTGACTTTGACTAGATGGCTTGTGTTTTAGGGGGAAATGGCACACTTTTTTTCCCCTACAGTGAAAGTGCAGTAGTTGGTTCTCATTTGATCATCTTGTTAAGTATAAGCTTAAAGAAGCAAAGTCTGCAGTTCAGAATGACATCTGTCTCTGGAAAATATGGCTGAGTTTCTTCTCTAAAATAACAAGCTGTTCTGGAATACCCAGTTAAAGAGCCTGCCTGAATAAACCAACACCGTCTTCATTCCTTCAGAGTCTTTAAATCCACTCACTGCCTGATACGCAATCCCCACTTAAAATTCCGTTAGTGTGACAGATTATGTTAAGACCATCTCAATACATACAAAAGAGTAGCAGTAAACATTTTAATACAGCAATTCTGTAAATTCAGGTTTGAAATTGTTCTATATAACTTATGGTGTTGCCATATTACCTGACCATTGACCCTGCAGGTAACTCACGTAGTGCTCCACCTGCTCGAGGGCCCCCGCCATCATATGGTGGAAGCAGTCGCTATGATGATTACGGCAGCACACGAGATGGATATGGCAGCCGAGAAAGTTACTCAAGCAGCAGAAGTGATGTCTACTCAAGTGGCCGTGATCGTGTTGGAAGACAAGACAGGGGTCTTCCCCCATCCATGGAAAGGGGCTATCCACCTCCTCGGGATTCTTACAGTAGTTCAAGCCGCGGGGCACCCAGAGGTGGTGGCCGTGGTGGAAGCAGATCCGATAGAGGTGGAGGCAGAAGCAGATACTAAAAACAGTCTTAAACTTTTGGACCAAGACAGATTATTTCTCAAATGTGGAAGCTGTTCTATCTTTACTACCAGAGGACTACTAAAAAGAAAAGTTGTTTTTAACCTTTTTTTATTGTTGCCTGTTAAGTTTTCCCCTCCATGACTTTGATGCTTTTGTGAGGAAAGGTTAAACAATGTTTAATATCATTTCAAAATTGTTAACATTTCTTTCAGAAAGCAGATGTTAAATGTATGAGTTTGAGCTGTGTACTAGTGTTGTAATTTTCAAAGTAAAGTTTCCCTGAAATGCCACACTTCCATCTGATTTTCGTCATGAATGGAACAAGCTGTTCTTAAGATCTTCTGCACAACATCCAACCATCTAACATGGAGATGGATTGTTCTACATGTTCAGCATCCCACTCTGAAAGTATTGCTTGTGATTTGGAGGGTGGTGGGGATGATTCCACATAAAGCTCAGTTGTGCCTAGAATTTGAAGTCACACTCTTACCAGTACAAAATGCCTTCAGATCCTTATTTAAAGAAAAATAGAGGATTTCATTCACTTAAACCGAAAAAGCAAGTGGATAATACTAGATTCTGCCTTCCTACTGTTTCATGGGGAGTTAAAAAAGATCTCCCCTGCAAAATAATCATATTCATGTAAGTCAGCTACGAAATACTGTTAAAAAAACAACAAACCACAAATCATTGACCGATTCCATCAAAGAAGCTGCAAAACCGTGCTTACTCATACTGTTTCAAATTTTTGCAACTCTGTAGTGTTTCACTTTTAAAGGAACATCTTTGATTCCAAAGGAGAAAATAAGATAAGCAAAGAAGTCTTTCTCTCCAACTTCTCAAAGGCTTATGGCTTCCTAAAATAAGTGAATCTTTCAGCATTCCACAGCTGATAAGAGCATCAAATGCCTGTGAAACAGCAAAGATGGTAAGCAAAGCAAACTAGTTTTTCAGTCTAAGTCAAATTTGAAACAAGTTACCTTCTAGTACAGTAAGACAAGCTGCATGTCATGGCAATGGAAGTGCTGTCTAGATTTAAGAAAAAAAAAAAAGAAAAATGAATTCCTCAATGCATTAGAAATTCTCCAAATTCAGCAATTCTTGGATAAACACATTTATGGCACCTGCTTTGAAACTAAAGCTGCTATGCAGCTCACTGTAGACAGAATATTGCCATGTAGGGTGGGGAGGGGGAGTTTTCCAGTATCTCTCAGTGAAGATACTTAAAGAGGCTGCATATAGAGCATTACCCTAACCCTAACAAAATTAAAGCCTTGTGAAATCAGGAATTGGTTTAAATTGACAAGTATCAGCTCAACTATTGGGAGATGGAAGCAAGAAATGCAATCTTGACATTTAGTTGGATGCCTGACTCTGTTTATTTTGACACTGCATTGCAGGGATACCCAGTACATGTGGCACAGCCTGTGGCAAGTTATAACTCTGGTAAAGCCATGAAGTTCAAAAGATACTCTTGAATATAGTAAACATGAAGACCTCCAACTAAAAACAAAAACACAAACCCAAAACCTTTGTACTACTGTTTAGTTCTCAGTAAATTTTGTCGTTCAACTTATGGATTTAACATGGCAGTGCACCATTGGAAAGGAATGAGAATCCATAAGCCACGCAACCTTCTCTCTAAGCCATTCCAGTCCCTTCTAAGGCAGTGAATCCTCCACCATATAAAGAAGTAGTAAAAACTTGGAACAGAGAAATCTGCAAACCACACTTACGCCATTGTTTTGAAATGGGGGCGATTACTGTAGGTTAACTTGTGCTGTAAAATGTATTTTTCTCAATTTGTTGTATCTTAATTGCAGGGGGATAACTTCCAGATGATACCACTGAAATAATGCTGAT
This sequence comes from Cisticola juncidis, assembly GCA_013400215.1. Classification (NCBI taxonomy): domain Eukaryota; kingdom Metazoa; phylum Chordata; class Aves; order Passeriformes; family Cisticolidae; genus Cisticola; species Cisticola juncidis. Next base: position 99,169 of record VXBR01009091.1, on the reverse strand, counting down.
TCATCTGTGTTGATGGCAGACATGAGTGGTGCCTGTACCAATGTGTAAGGTAAATATTACAGCACTGTAATAGCTGCAAGGAAGTTTCCTGGTTATTGTATTTGTAGGTTTGAATGAATGTTCTTCAAGTGTTGGTTTTGACTTCTGTTTAAATTTTAGAGGAGGAGAAGGCTGAAGAAGGCTTTGTAAACCAACCAGGTTAGGGATGGCAGCAAGACACTACTTATCTTCAAAAACATGGCCAATTTGTTACAGCTAAAGAAAAACGTGTTTACCACTGCGTTTCAAGTCATGTGGCAAAAAATGCTTGAGTATGAATTTTATAATAGCAGACCATAAAAATAAGAGTTGTAATAATAAATGTCAGCACAGACATTTAATCAGTCTTGTTAGATGTGGAGGATGAGTAATAAGACTGAGTATAATGTTGGATTAGAAACTGGTCTCTGCAGAGGTCCTGGGATTAAGTTGCAGACTTCAGGTACCTCCAGAGTGGTTTAAGACTATAGAACAGCTGTGTTTCATGGCTCTGAAGCGTATCCTATTATAACTATTTTTCAAGGCGATTCAAGAGCAGCTGTCTTCAGATTTTGTGTGAAAGTAGGGCTTTCTCCTGTTTCTCTGAAAACTCAATAAGGAAAAAATGGTAGTGACTGTTATGCTAATCCAGCTTTCTGGAAAATTAAAATTTCTGTACTAAATAATTGTTAGTAAAAAAAATGGAAGTAACTTCCAGTGTGTGCAGAATTTGATAAAATCTAGTACAGAGTAAAGGATAAGAACCACTACCTTTTCTGAGGGAAGCATTTATGTAAAGAAGCATGTGTATTCTTTTATGTAATTCTTTATTGAGTCTGTAAATGTACAAACGTATTTTGCTGTTAGTTTCAAATTCCACTTTCAAGAACAAACTTTTAAATGGTAAAAAAGAAAAAGCTGTTGTTTGTACAGTTGTACAGTTGTACATCTGACAGGCGGTTCCCTGTTATCAGGGAGATCCTGTGTTGTGGGAAGGATAGCTTCTGTTGTAGACTGTGATGTTTGTAGCCTCAGTTGGGTTACAATTAATTTTCCTTATAGAGTCTCAGTAACAGCAACTCAGTAACTGTGCAATTCCCTTATCAGAGTATGCCAGTAATGTTCTATAAATACTCCTGATAAATTGCTGCAGTTACCCCAGTAATAAAGGAAAAATATGCTTTGTTTCAGGGTACTGAATTGTGTTTTAGAGAAAATACAGAATAATCACAAGTATTTTCTTTTTAGGGAATGCATATAGTTAAGCAAAACAACAACTGCCAGCCTACATTTTCTTTCTGACCCTTGATAAAATTTCAACCAACAAATGCTGTACTTGTCTTTGTTTTTCTTTCAAGATGTGACTGTTAAAATATTTAAATTTGAGACTTACTGAAAGGACACTTCACAATAGGTGTTTCTAAAGTTAAGAAAACCTAAACTTTTCCATTCAAAAATCACTGATGTCACTAGTGTGCCACTAAAGTGGATTAGGGAAATAGGTCTAAAAGTAGCAACTCCCCTTCACTCCCCCACCCCCCTGCAAAAAAAATCAGGAGACAGTTTTTAAATGTATAGTTTGACCCAGATCCAAGCCTTGAATCCTCCAATGAAGAGACAGAATGCTCTCTTTAATACACAGTGTTCTGGGAGACTTAAGAGATACTGACAAATCATCATATAGGTTGTGTCAGAACATTTTAAACTTCCTGTGTGTGCATCCCAATTCTCTGTTAGCTGTGAAGCTGAAGTGTTCTTGAAAAGTGAAAAGGCATCCCCTTTAAAAAAAAAAAATAGGTGCTTTTTTCAGTTTAGTAAACTTGTTGTGACTGTGTTGTAATACAGATGTTAGGGACAAAAGCGAACTCTTATCGGCCTTCAGCTACAAAATGATTCCAAATTCGTAACAGGCATGGTACCAGTGTTAAGGGAGCCGTAACTAGATCTTAACTTGTGGCAAGGAAGGTAATAATAGCCTTGTGGAAAATCAGGATGTGATTGGAATTGCCAGCTGTTTACCTTCCCTTGATTACAAGTTTTATTTAATTTATACCACAGTATTACTTACAGATAAGTACCAGTATGTATACCAGTGTATTACAGAACTCCTAAGTAGAATGCTGAGATTATCAAAAGCTGCTGGTTGGTTTTTGTGGGGGGTAGAATTTGAGTGGGGAATACACAGAGGAATTGCACTACTTAGTAGCTGCCCTGTATTCAAGTGTTATTTAAGGGGTCTGCATTAATACAAGTAGTCCTCAGGGCATTTTAATTATTGTAGTTATGTACTGATGTGCTTTCACTGTTGGAGCAGATCAAATACAATCCAAATTTATTAATTGTATATATAAAACTGATTCAAAGATAATTTACCTTTTTTGTCTCTTGGCTTCTGAGAGGATACTAACTTACATTTTCTTTTTCCATTTACAGTGACTAGAAGGTGGCAGTGCAGCAGTGGATGTACATTGGAAAATCGAAGGATAACAATTCACAACTGATACAGCCTGGCTTTTGAGTGTAGTGTTACCATTTTCTAGAAGATTGTGTAAGCATTTAGAGGTTGCCTTTGAAAGTAGCACTACTGATCTCTTGGACATACATAAAATTCCTGGTGGAAGCCAACCACTGCCGGCCGTAGCTGGCACCTTCCAGCAGTCCAGAGGTTCATTGCTCATTGCACACACATCCTGCAGCAGTGAAATATTCGCATTGCCCTTTACATGTGTGTCTCCCATTGATGCTGATAAAAAGAGCAAGTTACATAGAAGTGAGTCTTAGTCCTTTTGAGTACAGAGGACTTCAGCAAGAAACGATGAAAAATTCTGCTACATTACATTATTAGTTTTGTCCCAGCCTTCTGGATGAGAGGAGGTGGGGGAATGTTTGTGTAGTAAGACAAAGTTAGTGATGAATGCCCAGAATGATTAGTGTTCCTCTGTGTACCCTGGACAGCGCTATATCTCTTGGGAGTAGATGCCTCCTTCAAAACTTTGTCTTGATTTTGATGTGTTTTTCTCTGACATACATGTTGGTGGGCCCCAGTGTATGTGAGAGCAGTCCTCAGGCATTGGTATTTCATGCAGAAAACTCATAAACAATCATGGGTAATAAACTTCATAGTGACTTTTGTGGTAGTCATAAACTTACCTCATTTAAACAACCCTAAGTTCGTAATGAGTAGCTAAAGAAGAAAAAAGCATGCATACGTTGTTTGCAGATTTAAAACTTCACATTTGGGGTAAGGATATCACTTCAGGTTATGGGCTGCAGATGCTAGGAGTAAACCTTGGTAGCAGGTGGGTAGAATTGCAGTATTTCTCCAGGCAAATAAATTCACTGTTAACAAGTATTATGGGTTTGGGGTTTTTTTGTCTAATTAAAAAGAACATGTTTGACTCAGAGACACTTGAATGGTGGCAAAGATTATTAGTGCTCCATCTGGGAAGGTTATTGTTACAAAGTGATCTTAGTATCTCTTCAGGAAGAAGGAGTAATATTCTGTACTAACCAGACTCCTTTTTCAGCTTTAGCTTGTAGTCTTGAGTGGTGCTGTTCAGGCTGAACTGGATCATCCTACCTAAAGTGGAATGCCAAAATGGTAGCACTGTAAGATGACTGCATGCCTAAAATCCTAATTAATGAGAATGTACCCTGATCTACTTAGCTTATGCAGTGAATCGAACTTAATTGTTGAAAGCTACCAGTTAATGTATCTGTAGATTCTGCGGCAGACAAGTACTCCAGTGCTGTTTTTTGTATTTGAGTATTTTTCCTGTGCTGGAAAAAAAGAGTGAATTAAGCATGTGTGACTTCAAGAAGAACCACTCAAAAATGGTTTCTGAATATGTAACTGCTGTACTACCTTGCTCCTGTTGCTGTACAGTTCTGATGTGTATGCTCCCAGAGTCACTCGGTAGTTAGGTATAGGAAAGTCTCCCCCTTTTAAAGTAACGCTGTACTATTTAGTCATTACTGGTATAAATCAGGCTGTAAATAGGTATCTGTAACCAAGTTCAGTCTGCAAGAGATGATTGATGATTCACTTGATTTGTTGCTGTCAGCAAATAGGCAGAGGTGAAGCCTCTCTAAAGACCAGACTAGACACTGTTGCTTCCTTAGTGGCCCTACCTCTGTATCCTGGGCTTGGCACAGAATTAGTTTTAGTGTGGGAGTAGGTAAACAAGCTGAAATGTGTTCAGAAAGGACTCTAAAGCATGTGAGGTTGGTATTAAAGTGGCTAATCAAAAACTCCTTGGACTTTCTGAATATCCATATCTGCAGGTCTTTCAAGCAGTTGGTAAGTGTTTGGATATGGAAATTATTTTCATTTAATTGTAGTTGCAGACGTTAATATCTGGCTGCAGCAGCTGGTTGTGAAATAATCAAAAACTAAATGCGCCCATCTAAACTAAAGGTTTCCTTTAAAGGAGGGAGTGCGTGAAGTACTTTGGGTTTGTAACACTGACTTCAATGAAACACGTGTACAGTTCTCCTAGTGCTGGAAGTATTTCTCTTTACATCAGAAACTGCTGTGTTCTGATGAGGTCGACTGAGGTGTCTTCTATATCCAAATGCATGTTCCCATTGATAAATGAGCATTAGTAGTTGGCTACCTACAGATATGAAAAAAGAATTATGAAGGTGGGTACTGAATGTATTTCCTTCTGCAAAGCAGTAATGCTCATGACAAACAAGAAAAAAACCCAGAATGAATTGCCAATTAGTCATAATTTTGAAATATTTTGCACATGTTTGTAAATGTGCCTCACCAAAGAGTAGTGAGCTGTGATTGAGCTGTAGCTCACTTTATTCTCAGTGCCTGCAGCCATGTGTTATGAGTATTTCCACACTACAGAGAGCTGGAACTCGTGCCAAAGTCCTGGAAAAGATCAGAGTTCTGTCTGACCCAAAAAGGACAGTTCTGATTTATTTGTGGCTGTCCAGATTGGTCCATAGGTAGGTCCCAGTATCAGTCACAAGACCTGCAAAGTGGAGGCAAAACCATACACGTTTACTGTGTCCAATTTATTCCTCTGGTGGTCTGTTTTTCCCAGCCCTTTAAATCGTAAGTGGTTTGGTAACACTGGGTTCTTGAAAACAGCTGTTTTAAGTAACAGGGTAGGAATTGGCTTGGAACATTTCAACCAAGAAATTCTGGTCTCTAGGATACTTTGTTCCTGTTGGATTGCTTTGAGCCAAGTTCATCATCAACAGAATTGCTTCATTTTCCATCTGTTCTGGTAAAAGGATAATTATAAACATGACTGGACTTTCCTGACATCGTGTGATGAGTAGTGGTGGTTAATACTGCCCTGGGCAAGGTGGAAAAGTACTTTCAGTGGATCCTGAAGTGATCGTGGAAAGGGACATCTTGATAAGACAAAGTAGTGGGGAATTTTATGCTCAGCTTTGGACAGCTTAAAATTCCTTACCTTTTTAAAGTTATCCAGATAATTGTTTTGAGAGATTATTATCTTCTAATTAACCATTTTGGATTATACATGGACATGTATAGAGCAGTTGAAAAGAAGTATTATTTACGTGTAAAGTACATAATCAGAATTATCAAAAATCAGGCAATAGCAAATTTAATAACTAGGTTTGCTACAAAGTTGAAAATCTTTTAGTGCGACATTTCTCGAAAACATCGCCATTGTGAATTCTCTTTTAACACTGTAAATACATTACAGTAAATTCTGTACAAACACTGTAAATTCTTACAGTATTAAGAAATTTATTCCTTTGGGCAATAACCTTCAGTTAAGACCAAGCTTACTAGGTGATAGAGTGCCAGCTGCCACAAGGAGGAAGTCCCTATGTGAGATATTTTTGATGTAATAACTATTCATATAAAATACTTGCATTTTCAATAGTTTTGCAAAGATGTAGTTAACAATCTGCTTTCTCTGTCTCCTAATGAGTGCTAGAAACTATTCTATTTTAACAACAGTTTTTAACATTGGAGTAACTTATTTTAGTTTTTAAGATTTGGTTTCAATACCAAGAAAAAA
>VXBR01009091.1:0-93126 GCA_013400215.1 Cisticola juncidis | reverse complement strand
AAAAAAAAAAAAAAGTAGTTTCACACTTGAGCTGCAGCAGGAAGATGTAATCACGGATGTGGGTTCCAGTACGCTGCTGCACAGGAGAACAGCACTGGCGGCAGAACTCTCCGCCATGAATCCAGAAGAACAGATTGTAACTTGGCTTATTTCACTAGGAGTCTTAAATTCTCCTAAGAAAATAGTAGATGATCCAGAGGGGTTCCTGAAAACTTCTCTGAAAGATGGAACTGTGCTTTGCAAACTCATTAATCGGCTTCTTCCGGGATCTGCAGAAAAGGTAATGCTTTCTGATGTATTTCCCTACCCTGAGACAGCCCTGCTCAGTGAAACTGCCCTGGGCATTCTAAGGCCTATTTACTCTGCTAAGTAAGTGAGAGGACCAGCTTCAGAGAGAGGTGCTTTACATTTAAGTTTCTAACAGCCAAGTATGATGGTAACTTTAGTTCTTTGATTTTGTTAGTTTGATTTTTTTTCTACATCCAGAAAAAAAAAACCCTGCAAGGTTGCAGTTGGCTCACTTAAACATGTTCAGTCAGTGGCAGGAAGTAATTTGGCCTACCAGAGATCAGAATATCTTGATTTTGAATAGAATGATATGCAGTGTATCAGTATTTTACATAAATTTAATTATTACAACTGTGAACATCCAGTTTTTCAGAACTCTTACTGCAAAATGCTTTGTTGGTGAGGAAATGCACTGGAGAAGCAGATTGGAACAGGAATAAGCAAATAACCCTTGCATCTGTGCCATTTGGTCTGTCCCAAGACCAGCAAATTCATTGGTACTGAAGCCATGTGAATGCCTCCTGTTACAGTTTGACAAGGCGTGTATTCACCGTTCAGAAGTGTGATAAGAATCTGAAGGAGAAAAAAAAGGGAAGGAGTCCAATGAGAGATAGGAACTGGCAACACAGAAGCTTTAAAAAAACCCCAACAACACAACAGGTTCTCCACCTTATAAAAAAGGAGCTTTTCATTTTGCAGAGATCAGTTTTTCTAGCTCCTTTTTCTGATGTGGTTCAGGGCAGCATGTTGTTAAAGGTCATCCAATTTCTCACTGTCACTTAGGGCACTGTCATATGCTGGCATTCAAAACAAGATGCCGACCGTTTCTATGTGTGCATCACTTCCTCCAGTGGCTTTCTTCCTGCTTCAACAGCTTGCCTGCCACCCCCACCCGCCCCCTGAAGAAGCTTCCCTAATTCAGTATAAAAGGCACATGTCAATATTCATGCAGGCCTTCTCAGCACAGGCAATGCAATGAGATCAGTGGATTTTCTTTCTTTAGTATTGCCTGGAGCCTAAAAATGAAGCTGATTGCATCAGTAATATTCAAGAGTTCTTGAAAGGCTGCGCACTTCTGAAAGTGGAGGTAAGTCAACTTAGATCCTTGTTTTTATTGTATATGCCAGTTTGATCAGCCTTCTGAAAGGAAGCCAGATATCAAAGGGAGAAAGTTGGTATCCACTCCTCATCTTTTGTATTAATAACATAAATCAGAGCATGGATGATTTCATGTTCAATCTGGGGAAATTGGAAACAGTACATTGACCATGAATTTAACAGATTTTCATCTTTTAAGACAAAGCGTGTAGCAGCAATAACGGGAGGTCTGTGTAAACATACTTCAGCCTGAACCTGTTAATAATTTTTGTGGGGTTTTTTTTTGGTTTGGTTTGTTTTGGTTTTGGTTTTTGGTTTTTTTGGGGTTTTTTGTTTAGTTTTTTTTTTGGTTTTTTTTTTTTTTTTTTTGTTGTTGTTGTTGTTATTTTTTTGTTTGTTTGGGTTTTTTTTTTAATGGAATTGCAGGTTTTATCCTTCCTTTAATGGGAAGATGAAGTATTGTTAATACTGCACTATTTTTTCATCCCCTGCAATTGTTGTGTAAGATTCTGCCAAACACATACTGGGTTGTTACTTACACAAAAAAATATGCTAATGAAGTAAAAAAAACCCCTTTTTTGTGCCTGTTCCTGATCCTGTCTGTGCAAATTCTTATTCTTAACCATAGCTAGTATTTGCAAGATCAGAGTCCAAATGAGTCACTTCAGAGTTTAATTATTTTTGCCATCAAAATTTTTATTATCTAAAGACTTTTTTTGTCACACATAAATTCCTACAGTAAAAAACCTGTAAGTGTCATCACTGTCTTGTTTGAAATATGCTCAAGATTGTGGGAAAAATATTCTGAAGACAAAGTTTGCCAGAAGCAGGGAGAGCATCCTTGGGCATTATATGGAATATTCATGCATCACAATGAGAAAAGTCCAATCCACAACAGCTCTGTTGCTGCATTTTTTCCTTTGAAGGACTAAACAAGAAAAGGGCCTTTCTTCTCTTCAGAGCTTTTTAGCTAAGCAGCATGAAAATGTGCTTGTTCCAGAACTGTCTCCCTGGTCTTTAGTTGCCCAGTGATGTATTTCTCGGAGCCTGCTGCAGCAGCACAGTTTTAAGAGCATATATGTAGAGAGAAATTTATAATCCCTGAAGGCCGATTGAATCAGAAATCAGTTGTTGCCAGTCTTCTGGTACTGACCATGTGATTTCCTCTGTTTTTCTGAGAGTTTATTTTTCTGTTTGCAAACTAATAATAAAATGCTTGTGGTGGAAAGTATTTTTAAAAATAGAAATCTTAAACAGCTAAAAGGTAGGGCAGGGGAACCATCCTCACCTGTTGTGCATTGCCATCTCATACCTTTGAAAGCCCATTCTGCAGTCTTGCAGTCATACTCCACAATTTTCAGCTACTCAAAACAGGCAACATGCTGTGTCCATTGCTAGGTGGAGTTCCTCTGATCCTCCACCTGCCTTTTCTTCCTTGGCTTTAATAAATTTGAAGTTTCTAATTTCTTCTGATTTATAACCCACTTCATCTTTGAAATATCCTGAGCCTTCAGTAACTTCCCTCATGCTCATGTGTGGCTCTCCCATTTGCTGTAAGAGGAGACAGCAAAAGCTGGATAAAAGCTCAAACCTCTCTAATTTGAGTTTAAATTTTGTAGTGAAATGGAAAAAAATATATATATTTTTTTCCAAAATATTGTCATATTAGAATATCAAGCAAAGACGTGAATTTTACTTGTTCTTAGCTCCTCTCTGTAGCCTCACACAGAAGAAGGCTGAAGGTAGGACAGCTGAGATGGTGGGCAAGATGATGGCACAGGCAGGGTGCTTATCCTTCCTTCCGACTCCTCTCGTGTTGCCAGCTTTTCTGAGTCCTCTCAGGCAAAGCTTCTGCCATCTGTTCCTTCTAAAAGCTGCTCTGTTTGGAACATCTTGACAAGGAGACACTAAGCAGCATTCCTACAGGTGATCCTCCCTCATGCGTGATCCCTAGTTTGCCTTGGAAAGGGCCAATGCCCTTTAGGAGGGGATTTGCTGCATCACACTTTCTCTGGAAGTCTGTCTGGAGCATCAGAACAGACAGAGAACCTTCTGCTTCCAAGATCTATCAGCATTTAAATTGCAGTGATCAGGTATTAGGTAAAAGGAAGATGAGCACAGGATAGCCTTCTGTTCTGCCCCAGCAATCTATTCTAAGGGAAGGGAACATCAGGAAAGGTCTGGGCTTAATATGTTTGAATTCTGTGACAGCCATCCTGGTGCTTACCCAAACCATGGACACGAAAAGTATACCTCTGATGGTTCTTTCAAATTTTGCTTCTCCAAATGCCACAGTGAACCCTTTGTTGTCCTGGTAACTCAGGAAGTGGAAGAAAGACACAGTGAGGCAAACAGCAACATCTCTTGCTTTACAGGAGCAGTGAAGCATTTGGATGTAGGGGTAGAAGGATACTCTGTGACCTTCCTGCTATGAGCTCTCTCCATTAAGTTTGAAGGTTGGAGGTGCGAGCTGGAAGAATCCACCTCATGGCAGAGTATAAATAACAAAACTGTTTCTTAGCTTCAGCTCAGGACTGAAGCCTGAAATCTTTTGTGATTTCATGTGTGTTACTTCTAAAAGAGATGGCAAGTAGGGGAATCAACCTATTGTTTTAACCATCAAGTGTTGTAAAGAGGTGAACAATGAGACTGTGTCCAAAACTTTCCAACAGCTTTTCAGTGCTAGAGTTTGCTCCAAGTTATAAGAAATCTGTCAACCCAACTGTGCTGAGACAAAGGACTAGGCAAAACACATGGGCACTTAATTGGAGCTTAAGTGTCCTTAGAAAATTCATTCATGGTTTAGACTGAGGAACGGTGCAGAAATCTTGGATGTACTTCATTTACACTGTGGCTTCAACATCTGAGCTGTGTATCTGACCCAAGAGCTGGTCCAGTGAGTGAGCACTGCTATGGCAATGTGAGCTGGATGCAGGTGGGTTGCAGTGGAAAGTGGACAACAAAGGGTTCTGTCCTGATGGCCAGGTGGAGTCTAGTGTAGAAGAGACAAGGAAAAGATTATGATGAAAGAGAAAAATCATTCTGGCCTAGCTTGTTCTTGAGGATGCAAATGGGGACTTTGCTTTTGCTCTTGACACTAGTGTGCATATAACAGCAGATGAATAGCTAAGAACCATTTGCTGCTGAAGAAGCACAAGACCTTCATTCAGCAAAAGCATTTTATTGTTAATACAACTAAAAAACTTCTGGCAAGGTCTGAGTTTTGTGAGCTAAGAATAGTATACCCAAGATAAATCAATAGCTGGATTAAATCTGGCTGTCTAGAATGATCATAGAGTATGCAGAGTGTCATTACCATCATGGGCAGCACAGAGACTATTTGTGCTATTGGAGGTGCCTGCAACCTCCATCAAACTACCTGGACTGAAGGTGTAGAAGTCATTACCTCTTTGCTCTCCATCCATGCACTCCCAAAACGTGCACTGCTTTGACTGCACTCCAAAGTGACATTACCTCTCCTAGCTAGATAATGTCAGAAGTGAGAGTTCCCACTCAGCACCAACCAGCACAAGCACTGGAGAATGGGTCTGTCTGAATTTAGAGTGACCTAGTGTCCCTGAGACCCCTGACTCCAGGTGTGTGGGGTGTCCATGCATGGGGTTGGGACCTACTGCTGGACTTCACCCTGGGTACCAGTGCAGTGCTCCAGTCCTTGTCCACACTGCAGCCTGCTGGTGTGCTGAAATGTCTGGGGATTTTCTTGTTCCCTGCAAGAGAATGTTCCCCAAATATATGGGCACAGACAGCAGAGGACACATCTCACTGCCTCAACTGAAGTGTGCCTCATCTAGGAGCCCTTCTGCGGTGTTTCTCTTCACAGTGGGCAAACCTACTGCAATTACTCTTCCAATAGAGTGGGTTCTCCTTTCCCTTTCCCTTTCCCTTTCCCTTTNGCCATGCCCCGGGGCTGCGCGCCCGCCCGCCCGCCGCCGTGAGTACCGACCGCCCCCATCCCGCGGGCGTNCCTTTCCCTTTCCCTTTCCCCCCTGCCCTTCTCTCCTAATTCACTTTTTTCCTGTCACCTTTTCCTTCTCCATTTCTTCCCCATTCCCGGCTTTCCCTTCTTCCCTTTCCCATNTGCCCCGGGGCTGCGCGCCCGCCCGCCCGCCGCCGTGAGTACCGACCGCCCCCATCCCGCGGGCGTCCCCGCGGGTGTCCCCGCGGGTGTCCCAGCCACTCCGCAGCGCTGTCTCCGGGCAGTTCCCACGGCTGTCTCAGCTGAAGGGGTGACAGCACCGCGGAACCCGAGCCGAGCAACCGGAGCCGGCGCTGTGGTTGTGCTCCGTGGGGCAGCGGCGCTCCCGCCGCCCGCCCGGCTCCGTGTCGGTGATGCTGGCGGAGCTCCGGCTGCGCTGCCGCTCCCGCTGGAGGCAGAGGCAGGGCCAGTGGGAGCAGCCGAGTCAGCGAGCTTCCGAAGCTCCGCATCCCTCCGCTGGGGACGGGCAGCTCCAGCCCCCGTCCTCGGGTTTGGACGGGTCGCGTCCGCGTCGGGCTTCGGGCTTGGCACCCAGCTGGGGGTTTGCCGGGGGTTGTCCAACTGTGGACAGCTTAGACTCGAAACACAACCCGTCTTTCCCTAACTTTTCTGCACTTCCCGTCGCGGGACTGGGATTTTGGGTGCTAGCCCAAACTTGCTAGCCGCACCCGGATTTGGGTTTCCTATTCTCATCCTTCCCGAATAGCCGGGCGCTCTTCTGGTCGCGAAGCTGCTGCTCCTGCCCATCCCGTCGCTGCCTGTGGCGGAGGCAGGCGGTGCGGCAGTGCAGAGCTTCTCGTGCCCGGTGGGATGCTTGACGAAACATCGTGAGCGTTTTACCGAGGGGAGCCGCAGTCTGTGGTTCGGCAGGTCAAAACTGAGATGGAGATCCTCAGATGACAGGTGTAGATTTAAGTGCCGTTTTAGTTACACGTACCTGATCATCCATTCATTAGAAATGAAAAAGCCTTTTCTGCTTCTAATTGTCTTCTAGATGCAGCTTGTCTCTTAGTTATAAATAGAATTATCGATGGATTGTGCTGGAAAAAGTAATTTTTAGCTCATAAATGAGGACTTTTCTGTATGAGGAATTTATTCTGGAACAAGCTGCAGAGTATATTTACATTACAGTAGTGGACTCAGAAGAGTTTTCCACGTAGCTACTGTGGAACAGTAGCTGTTCCAGACAGATTCCTCACGAAGAAGTTATAAATGTTATTACTTGCTTTTGTGCTAGAATTTTTTGCATATCTTTCTTCCCACCATTTTCATCTGGACTTTGTCAGCCTGATGACTCTGAGCGTACAGCATTATTCTCTGCAGTGAAGGATTTGGGATGTATTTTAGTACTTTGCTCCTCAGGAAAAAAGTCATTAGTTCAAGGCAGAACTTTATTTTTCTGAAATTACCAAAGTGGAAGAAAAAAGGCTATGGCTGAGAAAATGACACACCAGAGGGATGCATGCGAACAACCCAGGCTGGCTGTTTACTTTCCTCTCGTGCAACTGTAACATTCCCTGCTCCAGCAGCTGCCAGCGGGGTCAGCGATCGCAGGGGGCTCTCTGTTACTGTCTCCCTTGCCACGATATGGGAACTCTGCTGCCTAGGGCTGAAGGCTATGCTTGGATAGCACTGCCTGTAGCTGCAGGGCAGGAAAATTGGTTCGATGCACCAGCCAGCAGAGGGGATGGGACTTGCATGGTCCAAAGTGAGTGCAGGTCATAGATCAGCTTAGAAACAGCCCAAGGTAGGTGGGCATGTCCCTGGAACGTGCAGTGCAGTTGATGCGATCGGAGCTGTGGAGCTACAGGTTTTAATATCTGTAATGACAGGAAACTGTCCCCATGCTAAGCATGGATTAAATTTCTTTAGGGTAAAGAATGTCTCTCAGTATTGAGTAGCTGAGTCAATCTGAAAACATATCCTCAACAAAGAGCAGCCTTTGTACTGTCCATGTTGGACTTTGGGGTGTCTGTTATGAGGAGGAGATGCCGCAAGCATCCCGTGCTGTGAGAGAGGCCAGTCCCCTTCCTATTTGAAATATGCCAAGTATACTCAAGGAGCTCTGTGTGGAAAGCAAGAAAGGGCTGTTTTAAATGGCAGTACTAGCCTAAAAGTGATCAGGACTTTGTCCTTATTTAAAGCAGGATACACTCTCTAGTGCCTTGTAAGTGTTTGTAATTTTAAAGTTCTCCTGTCTGCCAGGAGAACTTTAAAATCATCTTTCCTGTTCATTGGATTTGTGTATCTTTGGTCCTCATCTGCAATATAACACGTATTTGGGGATTAGCAGATGGTGACATTGTAGTATCAACAAGAGGGACATTTTGTGTCTCTTACCTTTGCTTCATTAATGGTAGGATTTGTACACTCTGTATGAAGTTTTGAGCATTTTTCAGGTATTAGAGGGGGTTGAAATGTTTTGGAACCTCAAACTGTCCCTCATTGTACTGGTGGTGATTTCTGAAGTGTACAAGGTTCAGGTTATCAGTCATGGAAAACAAGCCCTTGCTAACCATGTATTTCTGTTATGCCACTGAAGGTTAGCAACACCAAATTCTTTAGTGTGAAATTTTTGTATGTAAGATAACTGGGTTTGTGTTCCTGTAAAAAACTGTAAATGTACTATATATTGCAATAGCAGAAATTTCCTTGTGTGTTAATTCTGCTGTGGAAAATATGTGTGTGTTTATACATAGATCTGTATGCACAGCCTCAATCTCTTCAGCTTTCGATAACAAAAATAGCAACAAAATCTTTCCTTCCCTCAAGGCCAGCAATAACCTTCTCAGTGATTTTCAGAGTTCAGAGTCTCTGCTCTGCAGACAGCACTGATTCCTTCCCTGTTCCCAGCATTACACACCAAATGCTTCTGGGTTCCCCTGCCCTTCCCACGCTGCCTGCCAGTGGTGCCCCAGGAATTGTCTGGCTGTAAAGGAAATGGGACTTGTCAGCCCTAAGTGAACAGCCTTTCCCTGAAGAGACATAGGGGCTGCCTAATGCTCACTGTCATCCTACAGCACCATGGGTGGCTCCAGCAGCCAGTGTGAGATGTTTTGGGCTCGACTGACTGAATTCATCTTTCACAGGTGTTTGATCCACATGATTTGTACACTGGAGATCAGTTCTCCAAGGTCCTGAGCACATTATCAGCTGTAAATAAAGCTACTGAAGGTAAGAAAAAAGGGGTTCTTCTGTTGTCCTTTCAAACAATTTCTTGTATATATGCAGGGTGGGTTTTTAATTTTTTGGTAATTCCTACTTTATGGTGGTTTCCGGAGGTTTGTCAAATTGTGCTGCCAGCACTGATGGCTGATTGACATTTTAGGCTTCTACCAACTCTGGGTTAAAATGTGGTATTTCAGAGTTGCTGTGTGAACTCTGCAGAGCTCAATTATCACTTTACACTGAGGGACCTCTGCTCAGTTTTGAGCATTAAGTATTAAGGGACCTCAAAGTAGGTCAGCATAAGAGATCCTCAGTGTAAATTAACATGCAGCTCCCAAAATGCATCTATTAGATTTTAAAGTGTGTTTTAAAGCTGAAGAGAAAAACAGTTCCATCTGCTTAATACCTTTCCTGAATGTCAAAACAAGTGTTGTTGCTAGTTGCTCAGTCAATTATATTGATGTTTTTCTCTCTCTCCTCTCCCTGGTTCCTTGGAGGAGGCTCCTGGATCTGGGAATCAAACTGATGGCTTGTCCTGTATCCCTGGGAGCAGGAGTAGGCTGCTGAAGCAAAACAAATCATCTCATCCTGATTCCATCCCAAATATGTAGCTGTTCCCTACGGATTACTTTAAAATTATATTCAGTAGCATAATCTGTGAAAGGAGTAATTCAGCAGAGGGGGACAATGGCACAGTGGTGCTCTGGGGAGGGGTGAGAGGACCAGGGTCCCTTTTCTGGTGGTGATGGAGCAGGTCTGCCTGGTGCTGGGAAGAGTTCACAGCCTCTTGTCATACAGGTCTATTAGGACAGACTCCTGCACAGCCACCAAAGTCCAGCACTAGGAGAATAGTTCCATTTCCCTGTTGCAGGTTACATTTGAGATGGTTTGAAGGACGAAATTTCAAAATGAAAACTCATTACTTTCCTTTCATGGGAAGGCATTCTTTTTGGCATTTTATAGGCTTGCATTTTGCCTATACGTTATATAAACTAGTGTATAAATTATCATGCAAATGTTGTACATCGAGATGTATAATAATATGTCAAATAATAATATATAATGTATAATAATAGTATATATTTGTAAACATTCCCCCCCCGCTCCCATGATTTGTACAAACATATGTGTGTGTGTGTGTCTTTGTGTATAATGCTGCTGTCAAGAAATTCAGGTTCTGTGGCTGCTGTTCTGCAGCCGGGACTCAGTTCTGCTGAGAGCTCACTCCATAGAACTTTGGGAAGGGGAATTCGGCCTCAGCCAGCCTCAACACCACTCAATTACCAACACCATCTGCTGACCCTGTGTAGCAGCTCTTGCAGTCCAGTGTGGTGGGGGATGTAAAATGTAGGTTAACTCAACTGGGAGCACCCTCTGCAAATGCTGCTGTTATGTTGATATTTGCTTCACTATTCTGAAAACAAAAGGAGAGAGAAACTCTCCTGCCTCTGTCCTTGCCTGTTGCTGGACTGGAGGGGTGTGATGGGGTGTTTGCTCACAGGGTGGCAAGGCTGCAGTGCCATCTGCACATCTGTCCCATTATTTATAGCCCCAGTTCTATTCTTCCAGCCACCTGTGTGCTGGCTCAGCCCGGGACAGAGCTTTCCTGGGGAATAGTTCTTGTCATATATTACTGATGGGGCTACAGAGAAGCTGGGATCCTCTTGGTTTCATGGCAAACATCTGTTTGAACATATGCTTTCTGTGTTTAAATGTTAAAAAGCACAATGCCTGCGATATAATTAGCTGCTCAGGGAGAGAGTACCCTTGGGAAAAGTACAGAGTAAAATAAATACATGTCTCAAACATTTACTTTTTGGTGGCTTGGCCAAATTCCTGAGGAGCAGGAACCTGTGTCCTACAAACTGCCACCGCAGATGGTCAAGTTTGTCTGTTTTGCCAGAGGCCATGGGTTGAATCAGGAAAAGCCTGGAACCAGCTCTTGCAGTTGCTGCTGGCATCAAGGCTCTGACATGCCTGCACATCCCAACACCCGCAGCACTGCTGCATCCCAACACCCTGGCTGGAGGCAGAGGGAAGTAGGTGTCAGCTAAGGAAATGCTGTTGGAATGTATTTCTGAGCATCCATTTGAAGTCCAAATCCTTGTGTGTTCATGAATCTTTTAATGCAAATAACTGGAGGCATCATTGTAGTGGCTAAACTCGTAGTTCAGCAGCTGTCCATCAAAACACAGCAATACAGAGCTTGATGCTTTTGTCTGCAAGAGAGGGCAGGGGAGGAAAACCAGCTGTGCTGAATCAGACAAGGCTTATCTGCCAAAAATAGTGTAGGAATGTGAGCAGAAAACCCAGCTATTTTAACCATAGTTTAGGCAACATATGGCAGCAGTGTTCCGTGCTGGACCAGGCATAAAATAGGACACTGTCATGATGCAATATAAATGATACACTTCACTGCCAAACTGTCAAAGGCAGTTTTACATTTGTTTCTAGGTTGCTGCAGATATTTATAAAAGCTTTGGAAGATTGGCAGGGGCAGGGAGAGTCATAAAATCTACAGTAATGGAGTCATTTCCCTGTGACTGTGGCTGCTAACTTAAATAAGTGAAGTCTGGACTCAGGATTTATGCCCTCCCTTTCAGAAGGAATCAGAGGAAGAATATCTCACACTGGCAGCCAGCCACGCCCCTGGCCCGGGAGTCACCAAGAGCAGCCAAAACTACTCCTGTTCAAATATCAGGATGCTTCAGAGAGAAAAACCCACTCTCTTGGCAAAGTGGGTTTTACACGGGGAAGGGTTTTGCAGTTGCTACAGCTCAGGAAGCTGGGAATTCACCGTGCAGTTGTCAGGCAATTGTGTAATGAGTAGGACAAGAGAGAAAACTGACTCACTGACAACACACAAGGTTTACCATTGATATTGTCCATCACTGGAACATGGACTGGCTAGAACTAGTATGTGAGTATGGCATGGCTGGGCTTTGTAAGGCAGCAGCACCTGGAAGACATAGTCATGGACCTGGTCCCCACTGTGCAAGGGGTAGGAGAGAGATGAAGCAAGTCCCTTCCCCAAGAGCTTACAATTTGTGTTGCTCCAGCTACAATCTAAGAATGAGGTGTTTTCCTATTGAAACAAGAATCCTCTGAGGGGAATAAAAGCCCAGCTGAGTTCCTGTAACTCCTACCAAACTTCCCCTTCAGAATGAGTTTTCCATGCTGACATTCAGACTGGAAGAGAATGGAGGAAAAGCAGCCTTGGAGTTTGCCTTTTCCAATTTCTGCACACATTTTATGGCTGTGTTGCCCTCTCGTCTTGCAGTGTCTTCAAGACAAACGTGGTCCAGGCACTTGCACACCCAGCACAGGGATTCCTGCAGACTGCTCTGTTCTGCTTTTGAGGTCCATGGACATGCGAGGTCTCCACCACAGGTGGAAAACTGCAGCTCTGGAATGCAGAAATGTTCTAAAATATGAAGACAAGCCACAAGACCAGTCTTAAAAATCCTTCACAGTTTATTGAAATAATATCTGCTGTTGTGTCTTTTGAGCACCATGGGACACAGAAAGGAGGTGATCTGAGTGGTGTCTCACAGTGTGGTGTGAGGTACAGTAGCAGTGAAGTACTGGGAATTACTGGGAGGCTTGAATCCCATGTTTTTACATGCCTCTGCAGCATCCAACAGGATTCTGGGGCTGAGCGCTGCCAGATCCTGCAGGAGCTGGAACTCCTCTTAGCAACAAGGCTACTGACTCAGTCTCTGCACAGTTAGGACCAGGAAACTTTTTACCCTCTGTCAATTTTTTTGGTATTAGTATAGAAGCAAATCACTAACTATGAAAACAGATGTGTCAGAGCAACAGCATTGCCTCCAGCATCAGCCGGGGACAGAAACAAGCCTAGAGACTGGTTTGAAAAGAGCTCTGAGTGTGTGAAGGAGGCAGCTCCAGGAGCTGCTGGGATGATCTGAGCCTTTCCATGGGCAGTTCATCTCCTGGGGATGACACTCTTGTCCTTCCTTGGCATGGCTTGAAACCCTCTCTCACATGACTAATGGCAATGGTCCATGGACAGCAATCAAAATAGTGCCTAGCCTCTTTCAGCTGGATAATGAACCCAGAAGGACTCTTCTAAATAGAGGAGCGATTGTGTTAACCAACTGTTCAGCATTCCTCCCCACTCAGCGGGATAGGCCACACTGCAGCTGCAGAAGTGACCTAAGAGCACTCACTGGAGAGCTAAACTTTGACACACCTTCAACAGTGCTTACTTGGATCCCAGAAACATTCCCAGTGGGGAATCACATTACTGAGTACTATTCTACTTTTCTACAGTTTTGAGGGGGATTTCAAAGAAATACTGCAATTAGATGTGTGGCTGCAGAGCTGGCACGACCTAGGAGTGCCTTGGGATGCAATTCAACTTCTTCTTTGGTGGAAGGGTTATCCCAGCCCAGAAAAACACCCTCACTGCTGGCAGGGAGCACCCATGCTGCAGATGCCATGCACTTACTGTCTTGCTCTCACAGATGCTCTTTGACCTGTTGTGCCCTGTTCCTGTTTTCTTTACAGGCTTTACTCTTTGCTTTGCTGTGATGTAGAGGGATGGTGGACAGCTGGGTAAAACTCAGACTTTGTTTTGTTTCCCCAGATCAGCTGTCCAAAAGGCCATGTTCACCTCTGTCCTCTCTTAACTCCGCGTCTGGAGACCCGCAGAGTGACTCCAACAGCACAGCTTCCCAGGCAGCAAGGGTGTTACGGAGGCACTCCAAGCCTGTGGTACCCTTTATTTAATGTGTAGTTGTGGGTTTGATGGCCTTGGGAGTAGAGGAACATGGTTGGTACCTCTGGGACAACACCAGGGGTTTTTCTCTCGTCATCTCCATCATGGGTTTGTTGTCTCAGCTGGAGACAGTCCTGTGGCTTCTCCAAACTGCAGTGTTTCTCTGTGTGACAGGATAGGAGGGATTCTTATCTGCCACCCATTGCTCTGGGAAACTAAATTAATGCTTGGGAGGGACCTTGTGGCCCTCTGAAGGGAGAGTTTAAACAACACCAAGATATTATTGGTTGTTATACAGAGCAATACTGAAAAAACACCTGTCACAGCCGAGAAGAACAATGGCTTGTCCTAATGGTTTCTGCTTTTTTTGACTATTTACTGATGTTTTTGCACGTTTCTTTCCTTAGGAGATGACCGAGAATGGCAGTCATCAGCTGGTGGTAAAGGCCAGGTTCAATTTTAAGCAGACCAATGAGGATGAACTCTCTGTTAACAAAGGAGACATTATTTATGTCACCCGAGTTGAAGAAGGGGGCTGGTGGGAAGGCACCTTGAATGGAAAAACAGGCTGGTTCCCAAGCAACTACGTCAGAGAAATCAAATCCACCGGTAAGCAAATGGCTTTCAAGGGCTGATTGAATGACAGAGGCACAATGCAGTGAGGACCCTCGTGCCTTTGGGAAATTGCTGCTATTTATTAAGGACCATTTATATACTTCAGGCAGCTGGACTAATGGAAGGATGTACGAAAGGGTAATGCACAGTGTTTCGGATGAATTGCTTGAGAGCTGCTTCACCCTCTTCCCAGCACACTGTGCCTTTCTCTTGCTCCCCCAAGCCCCAGCAGCGTGGAGGCAGGGATATTGTCAGAGGATGAGGACAGAGATGGATATGGGTCCCATTTGTCCTGGGGATCTATCAGGTCATTCCAGTGTCTGAGCACAGAACTAGGTTTTTGTTAGAGACCTTGGTCAGGCAATGTATTTGTGTTTGATCCTGGCTTTTCAGGCATCAGTGGAATGGATGCTCACCATCATGGTGTGGAATCCTACAAAAACTGCATGGCCACGAGGCACAGTTCCTGTTTTGGGACCATCCATAGTGATGGTTGATTTCACAGAGTACATTTTTCCCCAGATGCTTCTGCTGCAATACTGAGAAAGGAAGAGGGATCTGTCTGATGATATCTGCCTTTACTGAGCTTTGTCTTGCATGTCCTTAACATTTTCTGCCATGTGATTGTACCAAGGGTGATGGTTGTAGGGTGGTGATAATGTGAAGCCCCATGCCAACTGCCCTGTGGCATTTCACATCCATTCAAGCAGCTTACACCTGTCCAGGCCTTTGTGTGAGATTAAACTGTTTTTTTGGCAAAATTAAGCATATCTTCTTGATGTGCCTTGAGGACTTACAGAGAGAGAGACACTGGGTGTGTGCTTGGTGCTGGTCCTGTGGCTCAGGATCTGCTCTGGCCTCAAACACTGAGATGCCAGCAGGGGTCTGCAAAGTAGCTGCAGAATGTGCATCCTGTTGGACATCCTTGCTTCTATCCTTGCAAAAATAAAGCAAAAGAGGGAAGAAAAAGATTCATGATTTAGTGCTCAGAATTAGGTCAGTTTTTATCTAATTCTAAATGAAAAAAATTCATGTTAGGATATCTCATCTCCCACTGTTTCCCTCTGGGAAATGATGTCTGAGCTGGAGCAGGAAGTTGCAGCAGGGATTGAAGGCTTGTCTGGCACAACTCAGGAATCACTAATTAACTCAGTGAGGGAAGAAGAGAGATGTTTTAAACAAAGGGGAGCAAACTTGAGTCCTATAGGGAAAATCAGATGGCAGCTGTGTGACATGACAGTACCTCACTGAAGTGAAGGGCCAGTTTCCCATAGATCCTGATGTAAGAGCCCAGATTTTTCTGTCTGCAGAGCTTTTCTCTCAAGATCCTCTCTTGGCACCATTGCACATGGCAGGAGGGAGGGTTCATTGCCCTGGTGTGTTCAGGAGATGTGTCTGTATCGCAAGCGAGGAATGAGGGGCCATCAGTAAACCCTCCCTGCCTCAGGAGCACAGCTGAGGCTGCAACTGGCAGGAAGCTGCTTTTCCCACCTCCAGTGTACAACTTGTCACTCTGAATTGAGTTACTTCTTTTTCAGCAATGTTCGTACCTCTGCCGTGTCCTAGGTGCCCTTTGGGTGGAAATGTTCTGTGATTCTGTGACATAACTGTGGAGTTGAGCGCCTGTGAGCCTTCAGCTGGAAGTGACAGGAAGCACTACAAGGGCAATATTTAGACAGTAGATAAAGAGGCTAAATTTATCAATTTCAAGTTTCTCCTCTGCTGTCAATGGGAAAGTAATTGCCTTGTGTGAGCGACTGCAGGGAGATGGGAGAGCCTGGCGGCTCCACATGGCATGGAGCTGTTTCAGTATGTGCAGTGTGGCCAAGACTGGGGCAGCCTTGCACTGCCTGCCTGTCCCAGTCCAGAGGGGAGATGGTGTTGCTGGGAAAGCCATGCTGCTGGAAGGGAATGGGCTTCTCTGGGGAAGGAAAATTGGAATGGGGATTTGTGTGTGTGTGTGCACGTGCGTGCGCACATATGTACAGTGCTGGAGGCATCCACAGAGATTTATCAAATGCAGAATGAGAATTGATTTTCAGGGTTTTGTGAGCTTTTCATTTGAATCTATTTTCATTCAGTGAAGGATTTTGCATCACAAGTGACTGGAAGGTCAGCATATTGATTTGGGTTGGCTTCAAGTGCCTTCTGAATCACTGTGATCAGAATCTGTCATTTCGGACAGACACTCAGTTTTAAAACCAAATTCGGTGGGCCAGGTGGAGCAACACTGTAGTTCCAAACATTACCAGATACTGGGCTGCTGCCAGGGATTTCAGAGCAAACCTGGACTTTGGTTGGCAGAGGCTGCACAAAGCTTCTGGTGTGACTTGCTTGGCCACTGTCAGTGTCATGCATACCATTGGTTTTTATCCTAGTTTTTTTTGTGAAATGGGGAAAGAAACCCTGCAATTGAAGTTTTGTGGTCATAGGGGTGAAGTTACATTTGCTGGACATAATGTGGGAGTGCCTTTCCCTGATGGAATAATGAGAGCTGTGCACTGTAATTTATTCCTGTTTTTTTTTTTTTTTGTACAGATAAACCACTCTCTCCTAAAGAATTAAAAGGGCTAGAAAACACTCAGCTGACAAAGAATTATTATCCTGTGGTAAGTTTTAAAGTGATGATCATACATTTTATCATACATTTTAATAAGTACCGTGTTATTAATCTTCTGGCTCCTTCCCTTAAAAATCATTAAAGTAATTTGTGACAACTGGGGATGTGACTCTGTTTAAATGTAGCTGTTTCCATTCCCTTGTTTTAAGGGCATTGAGACAATAAACCACAAATGCAAGTGGTTGCAAGATGTCAAAAGAAACTTGAAGTAGACAACTGAGATAATTAAGGAGAGGTGACAGTTTTCAGATCAGTGTGGGGGGATAAGGCTCAGCATTGCTTGTTGATAAAGATGAGGAGATAAAGTCATGGTGTAAGCAAGCCAAATCAGGGCTCTGGCCCTTTTCTTGGGTTTGGCTAGAGATATTATGTCCCAAGGTGCCTTTCCTGTGTCTCTGCCAGCAGCTGCAGCCCTTGGAGAATGGGCAGCTGCCACAGCTCATGGCCTGGCTTTGTAACTGGCCTTGGCTTTGGAGCAGGTTCACAGCCTGCCAGGCCACGAATTGCTGCTGTAGAAGGGGTGGGGAAACATCTCCCCTTTGCATATTGCTGCCAAAGGGAGGAGGTCTGGCAAAGCAGGCGCAGCTACCTTTTCCCTGTATCCAGGCTGTGGTGTAAGTGTGCTCCCATGTGCCTCATGGGAGCATTCCTGGCTCTCAGTGCTGGAGCTTAATCCTGCTCATCAGTATGTCTAGCTATATTTCAAGCAAAGCAAAGCAGAAGAAGTGTGTCCAAGGGGCTGGAAACCACCTCCTCTGTCTCCAGAGCTCATCCACACTAAGAAACTGGAGTGCTGACTGCGAGTGTGCAGGCACTGGGTTTGCCTGCTGCATGGCCAGAGACAAATCAGCTGCTGATATGGATTAGCAGGAGCAAAACTAGATCATTACACTCCTGAAGTGGCAAATGAGGTGTGCCCTGGCTTGATCTGCCACAGAAGCCATCCTTGATGCAGCCTTTAACACCTGCTTTCCAGGCCTCCCCAAGTTTGCAAAGTAAAATCTCAATATTTGACCACCAGGAATTTCCTGAGTGTTCTGGGTTCTGTATTAAGAAATGTAATTTCTGAACTTGAGATACACTTCCATGCTTTTCCAGACTTTGAAGCTGATGTTGTGTTCTTTTGACTAATTTGCTAGTACAAAGATCTTTTCTCAGTGCTCTGTTGTCTCTCACCCTAGGTGTTGCAAAATATTCTGGAATCAGAACGAGATTATGCAAAGGAGCTGCAGTTACTTCTGGGAACTTATTTAAGACCCCTCCAGTCTTACGATAAGTAAGATATAAGGGCATCTGAGGAGGAGAGAACACTGTGGGAGCCTTGGGGTGTCATGGACAGAGGGCACGTGTTTAGACATTGTCCAGTCAGGAGAGATGGGAGAGGGGTATTCTAAGGCCTCTGTATTTCAGTCACTTCTTCCTTCCCAAAATCTTCCTGTGGGAAAATTTTTGTGCTCTTGGCCTTATAGGCCTAAATGAGGGTGGTGTGAGAGTGACTCTTAGGATGACAGAAACGGGCACATTAGCTTTGGAAACATCCAGCCCCACTCAAGGAACAAAGAGGCCCCCATCTGTAGGACCCTCCTCCCACAGAGAAAACCCATGGCATGAATCTCTGAAGACAAGACTGTGTCTGTGCACACACCTCCCTCCCCACGTTTGGCTGAAATCCCATCTGTCTGTGTCTATTAGACAGCTGAAGTTCTGAGATGGTTAGTGGGATTAAGTGATTAAAATCCAAGTAAGATAATCCTTGGATGCAGAATTCTTCTCCAGGAGACTGTGGTCTGTAGCTCACAGATCATGAATTTTGTGTTCTGTCCGATGCTGTATCTGGGGAAGGAGAAATTTTTGTGTCTTTTTGGAAGGGCTGCTGATCAATAAAAATGGGGTGCTCCTGAGAGCAGCTTTTCTCTGATGGTGGCTGGCAATGTGGTTCTCGTAGGCTCAGTGCTGGGGACATCATGGCATTGCTGGGAAACACTGAAGAAATCTCTGCTTTTCAGCAAACACTGAACCAAGCCTTGGAAGAAGTTGCAAAGTAAGTTTGTGTCATAGCACTGAGGTTGTTAAGCTTTTCAGCTGTAGCTAAAAATAATAGAAAGACATGTTCATTAAGGTTCCTCCTGGCTGCTGTCTTCGACTTGTTAAATATAGAAGAAAATAACAGGACTGAGAAAAGGTGGCAGGCAGTGCTTTGGCAGGAGAGAAGGTAGGAGTAACTCTGACATTGCTGGTGTTAAGGCATCTGCTGAATGAGTGTCACTAGACCTGACACAAAAGTGTGCCTAACCCAAAGATGCAGACACATGCAGGGTTGGAGATCCAGCAGGCATGAAGATGGGAATTGCCAGGGAGCAAAGGGCAAATTATTAGAGGTGATAATTTCCTGCAGGGAGGCTGACAGACGTGTTTAGCCTTAGCTAAGGGGAAAATAGATGGGGAAAGACTGAATATTGAAAATAAATTCAGGCTGCGGCTTCTCATTCTTTCTCCATCTTTTCGTATTCATAGGCAGCCCAGAGAGTGAGACCTGCCCTTGCACTGCCCCTAGTTCCATCCTCATCATCCCAGCTGTAGCTCTGCTGGTGATACATATCAGGTTGAGTCACAGATTGTCTGAGCTGATAATGGGTTGTGATGCTCACTTGTCTGCACCACAGGAACCCAGACTCACCAGGGGGTCCCCCTCTTCCACCTCCCCAGGTGGCAGGTGTGGGTATTTTGCTCAGTGCTGCAGTTTTGAGGTGACCTGGGAACTTCCCTGAGCAGTGGGGTAGTTCCTGGGCAGGTCCCTGGGAGTGCTCTGGCTGTAGAGTGCAGATCCAGAGGGTCAGTGTGGCTGGTGTGTTGATGTCTGCAGGCTCCCCGAGAACCTGCAGCGTGTGGGAGGCTGTTTCATGAACGTGATGCCCCAGTTCCGCTCCCTGTACCTGACGTACTGTGCTAACCACCCTTCAGCAGTGAATGTCCTCACACAACACAGGTGAGTGATGGAGAAGGAGATTCAGGCTCCTTTAGAAAGTTAACTTTTATTACTAATACTTGGCCTGGCATGGCTGTTGACCTGTGTTTTGACAACAGGGCAAGGGTATTCCCTGCTGCTGGGGCTTTGGGCTTTTTAGCAGGGCCTTTCAGCTTCAGCATAAACACAACTCACACTGCTCATGTTCAGAGCTGATCTCACAGGTCCTTTTGCACATACAGGGCTTCTGCCTTGGGTCAAACAGGCAGCCACAGCTCTGGCAATAACATCTTCTGTGGTTGTTATTTGCTAAAGGACCCAGATGCTGTTTCAGACCCACTGCTCAAGTGCTCACACACTGACAAATGGAAGGGTGCTCCCCAGTGGCACCATGGTGGGGGGGGCATATGCAGAAGGAGGATGGTCATCGAGTCACCCAGTTACTCAGATTATTAATTGAGCCTCTATTCAACCAATGGTTGACTTTCAGGGTCATTGGTAGATCACATTAATAACATCTTTCTTCAACGTGACCCACATTAGTAGACACTTTGAATTTGTGTGATGTCCTGCTCAAAAGTGTGCCAAGCCAAGAGGCTACGACTGTATCATTCCGCATGCAGGTCATCTGTCCTCCCTGCGATGATGGAAAAGCCAGGAACACATCCATAATGTTTAAGTCTTCCCATTCTGCAATGGGAACTCACAATGTATCTACTTACCTGCTGAAATCCAGCATTAATTCAGTGTAACAACAAGCCTGGCTCCAGCAAATTACTGATTCATGTGATTCCTCAGTCTGACCCCTTTTGCTAAATCAGCCAAAGAATCAGCTTTGGTAAATGTGCTGTGCTAAACACAGAAGCCATGTTCTCTGGAGAAATGTACATGCAAACACCTGCATCACAGCTTCCAGCAGGGCCCCAGTGCATTGCTGCACCTCCTCCAGCACAGCACCAGCCTATGCAGCCCCTGCCTCCCTCTCCCTGTCCACCAGATACCTGTCCCTGTGCCACCTTGCTGTACTGGGGGACCATCTGCTGGCACCAGTGTGCCCCAGGGGCTGTCCATTCCAACACCTGTGGCCACGCAGCATCCTCTCCTGCTTTCCAGGGGAGAAGAGTCTTGCTTGGCTAGAAGCTCTCTGCCTGATCCATGGAGTTGGTGGTGGGTTGGGGCTGCTCAGAGGGTAGTTTGTGCTGCCTTTAAAGAGCCCGGCTCAGAGCAGAGCCTTGGCCATCAGGAGAGCATGGGAGGCAGAAAACACAGCCCTCAGCTCTGAGAGCCCTTGTTGGTGTTGTCTCTTTTTATAGCGATGAGCTGGAGAAGTTCATGGAGAGCCAGGGTGCGGCCAGCCCAGGCATTCTCATCCTGACCACAAGCCTCAGCAAACCCTTCCTGAGGCTGGATAAATATGTGACCCTGCTGCAGGAGCTGGAGAGGCACATGGAGGTAGGTGGGGTGTGGAGCTGCTGGGCAGGCCTGCCCCTTGATGCCGCCAGAGCTGCTCTGAGTGTCAAGAGACACCTCTGCCTATTGATTTTTCAGCATCACGTGGCTAAAAGTACTTGCCACATCTCCAAGGAAGTGTCCCACGTGTCTCCCAGACATCATCCACCTTTCAGATTAAAAGTGAGAAACTCCTGGAAGAGTCTGAGGAATGTGGAAATGCATTGCCTGCTCTCCACCCCAGCCCTTCCTCGAAGATGGGCCATTTGCAGCACAAGTAAAAGAGTCTAGGGTTGGGCTGCAGCTGCTGTTTATTTGCACAGCTGAGAATGTATCTGTGTTTTTGTTATCATTTGATGAGATTCCTAAGCCCGGCCACTCACTCCTGTGGCTCACAGGCACATTCCCACCCCTTGCCCCAGGGTTGTGCTCCTGGGTGGAGGCAGAACTGCACAGACTGACATGGATCTGGCAGCCAGCACAGACACAGGGGTGGAGAGCAAGTCCCTGGGAGCAGGGAGAGCAGCCAGGGACACAGAGAGTTCCTTGGCAAGAAGTAGGTCTGCTTCAGGACATTTCTTGCCCCAGGGACTGTAGAAATCCCTGCTATTGGAGCTCTGCTATTCACTGCTGGTGCACTCCAGCTGCAGGAAGGCAAAACTCAGGGGTAGTGCAAGGGGCTGAAGAAAACAGAAGTAACAGTCTGTTTTTAAGCAAGTTTACTTTTTCCTCATCTAGTTTTAATTACTCATTAATTCAGCACACTTATCCATTGACCTACAATCAAGGCAAAGGATCAGAACTTGTATGCTTGAGCCAGGGATACTCCTGCATAGAGAGGGCAGGAAAGCCTGCATGGTAGGTACACTCCAGACCTACCTGTACCCTCTCACCTGGCTGAGCTGAGCTGCAGGGGCTGAGCTGAGCCTGGCTGCAGCCACCATGTCCATGCAGGGATAATGGGCTTTTTGCAGGATATGCATTGTGCTTTTTGCCTGCTCTTTGCAGACAATTCAGCAGTTGATTTAGGGACACACACGTCACCTATTTCTCTTAGTTTCTAAGCTGGGTGTGGGAGTTTTGTTGCATGAATCAGTAGGGCTGAGGTTTAAGCTGTGATGCTGTGGGAAGAGGATGGCTGTGATCAGTGTGGATGTACAGCACAGCATTCCCTGCACTGCTGCAGAGCAGCTGAGGGGGCAGGTGTTCAGGGCAGCCACTCATCCCACATTCTAGATGAGCAATCTGAGGCTGCAGGGACAGCTCCATCACATCCTGGACACCTTAACAATTTGCTTGGCATGAGGACTTGGTGGTGAGGAGCAGGAACCTGGATCCAGTAGAAAATTCAGGGAGAGTACTAGCATACAGCTGGGGTCAGAGATAAGAGACACCATTCTGCTTTCACCCAAGAGCTCTCTGCTCAGACATGCCCTCCCATAAACCCAGAGGTGAAACCCACTTCTGAGTTTCATGGATTTCCACCCTTGATGGAGCAGTGGCTGGAATACCTGGCTCATCAATGAAAGTTTCCTTCCTGAAGGTGCACCCTGCACCACTGCCTGTTTTCATTGATTTTTCTTTGCAAGTCAGATTTGTTCTAAGTCAAATCATACCTACTCTTGCTCTGTCCACTTCACACTCATTAAATTGGTATCAGTGAATTTCATAGCTGTCTTTAGCCATGCCATGTTGAAGTGGATGTTGGGGAAGGTACCTGGGGGACTTTGACCTCCTCCTGAAGACCATGCTGCCTGTGTGAACAGCCCTGAGTGTACTAGGACTATGGGTGATGCTCAGGGTGGGTGCTGCTGCTGGCTGAGAAATTTGTTCTCCCTTCACTAGGAGGCGCATGCAGATCATGAAGATGTTTTGAAAGCCGTCACATCCTTCAAGTCCCTTGTGGTAGGTGGCAATTCTTAAAATAGAGCACTCCATTTCAGGTCTGCATTTCATGAAGAATGAGTCAAGCCTGACATTTGTCTCCTCATTAGGAAAAAAGGTCTTTTGGAATGGAAAAGATGGGTTACAAAGCAACTTAATTTCACATTTCAAGCCTAAAGCTGCTCCTCTGGCTGGAGCAAGCGCACACTGGCCCTATGGTCTCAGAGCAGAAATGGTGGATCTCCAAGTTTCTGTTCTGTTACTGAAAGCTATGTATGGACCGTGGTGGCAGCAGGGTCCCTTCCATCTCCTGTTGCCTCCGTTCCCTAATCATTTGCCACCTGAAACTAGACCACCCCTTGCTCATTGAGGGAGAGGTTGTGACTGACCCAAGTGCTGGTGCCAATGGAAAGTTCCCCTCTGAGTACTCCCCATGGGGTAACTCTTGGTTTTGCTGAGGCTTGCTCCACAGGCATCAGGAGGCTTGGACCACATTCCATTAATTTGTGGCTCCAGGTGCCATGGCCATCAGTGGGGAACAGAGAGAAGGAATGAGTCAGAGATAACAAATCTATTTCTGTGAACTCTGTCACCTGCACCCCTCAAAGATCTGCTGCACTGAGATGAAACAAAGGGGGAAAAGCCATCCATATGCACAAAGGTTTTACCTGGAAAAGCTTTTTTCGGTTATTTAAAAAAGCTCTAGTCTCTCTTGCTTTGTAGCCACAGAGAACCACTCTATAGTGGTTTCACTATAACCACTCAAGATATGGTCCAGCTTCCTTCCTTTAGCACAACAGATGTCACACGTTTGTGACAGATGCAAGAGTTTAGCAGTGCAGATAAAAGATGGGGAGGAGAAAGTTCATAGAAAACAGGAAAGGGAGATCATGTTACATTTACTTAGAAACTCAGCACCCTTTCCATTTATTCTGGAAGCTAGTAGGGGAATAACTCATTTAAATTACAAGGTGTCATTAATCTTTAGGAAATCTCGTAAGCACTGGATGGTTTTACTTGAAATATGTACTTGGGGGATGAGTAATTTAATGTCATTATGACACAACTGAAGAGGTTCAGTGTGGATTTGAGGTTAGAGTGTCAGGGGTGCCCCTTGTGATGGACATGTGCTCCTGTTACAGGGCCAGGAAGGCTCAAGAGCAAAGGCAGGGAGGGACCAAGGAGCCACTGTGATTCTTAGCAGTGCCTCTGCACAGACTGTGATGAACTCCTGTGGATTATATTTGGATTTTTATCCTGAGAACATTGGATACACACACTTGGGGAGCCATCAAAACATACAACAGTTGTAGAACCAGAGCAAACCCCCACAGTTTGGTTCAAATGTACATGGTTTCAAACTAGACCTGGTGCAGCCTCTCTCTTTGAAGAGCTGGTAAGTCAATGAATTGGAAAGGAGGAAAATCTCTGTCAAAAAAAGTTGTTTGGAAAAAAACCAAGCAGTTGGTGAAAACAGCCCTGGTTTGGCTTTGCAGAAATTTTCTCTGTTGACAGAGGGGTCAGTTAAAGAAAATATTGCTCAGATTTGCAGGACTCTGTTCAGTCAGCATTGTCCTCCCTTGCTGAGAGCTGATGAGAGACTGGTTGCTCCTTGGAGCTTCTCCAGTCCCCAGCTGCCAAGCAGTGGTGAAGTCTTTTCAATTATAGCACTTTTAGAAGATTCTTTTTTGTGCTAACCTACAGCACCACCCAGTCCTGCCTTTGGGTTCCCAGATTTTGGTTAGAAAATATCCACCCGTCTGGCTTGTGGGGAATTTGCAGTGCTACAAGTTTAACTTTACTGTTTGGACAAAATGGGCAAAATCCCTCTAAGCAGTAGCAAAATTAGAGACATTTAACTGTGCAGCAGTCTTGGTTTGGAAATTGTGACCCTGAACTCTCAGAGGTAGGGCTGGTTTGGAAAAAAAAAGTTTGCTCAGTGCAATTTGCAATGTCCTTGACATTTGAATGTAGTTATTACTTCATAAATTACTAGGATGTGATTTTTTTAACAAACTTTATGTAATGGGGCCAAAGAGGGCTTTCCTGATCTGTGACATGACCATCCCTGAGCCCACAGGGCTCTGTGAGTGTTGCTGGTGAAACTGGGATGGTTTGGGTTTCTCACCTGCCCTTCAGCTAACAAAGCTCTGCTGTGATTCCCAGTCTCAATGCCAGGAGCTGAGGAAGAGGAAACAACTTGAGCTGCAAATCCTTTCTGAACCCATCCAGCGCTGGGAAGGAGAGGACATAAAAATGATGGGAAACGTCATCTACATGTCCCAGGTTATGGTGCAGTCTGGGGGAAGTGAGGTAAGTGTGGTGTTCCTTCTGCTGGCTAAAGACCTCGTGTCTGAATACCTGCTTGCTCCTGGGGTAAATTATGTGAGGCGGCATCTCCTCTCCTTTCAGGCCACAAACTGATGAAAAATAATGCTGATAAATAAATTTACCTTAGGAAGAGCTGTGCAATGGGACTGTGCACGTCTTTGGAGTGAGTCAGACACCTCATAGGCCTTTGCTGACACACTTTTCAAAAAAATAATATCTCAGTGTCATACAGCACATTAATTTCCCTCTTTCTCCCCTGTGACTTACTCTGAGAAATGAGAGTGACTAGAAAATGTTCTGTGTGCAGCACAGGGACTGCTCTGATGCCTCATCCCAGAGCTGACTGTGCTTTGGAACTCACTGGGGGGATTCTTGTCCTGCTGGTCCTAATGCATCACACCAGTGCCTGACACAGACCTTTCTCAGAGGTGCTAAAGCCATGTGTGCTGCATGTTCAGTGTGGGAAAGTACCTGTTAGCACTGAATTGCTTGCCCTAACAATATTTCCTTGGGAAGGCAAGACCTGTAAAACAGACCCATGCAGCATCTAGTCCCCAAAGCCTTTCTTGTTTGGGATGTGGGATGCTGGGGGACTTAAGGCCCTCTGAGGCATTCTGCAATGATTGGAAGAGGATTAGCAGCATGCAGACAAAAATCTTTGCAGGGAAAACTGGTGCATAATTGAGATGCTGTAAGGGGAAAAAAAAGCCAGAATAGTTGGTTTGGGGTGATCTCACAGGCTGGGATTCCAGTTGCAACAGGTTCATTTTTCTAGAGGTAGGTGCTTGTGATGAATTGCAGACTGGACTAACCTAAATTCTTATCCCCCCAGGAGAAAGAAGAGAGATATTTCTTGTTATTTTCCAATGTTTTGCTGATGCTGTCTGCCAGCCCACGTATGAGTGGGTTTATCTATCAGGTAGGTATGCTTAGTTTGAAGTTGCAAGGCCTTCGGTGTAAAAAAGCAGATCAGATAGTTCTTGTCAAATTCAAGTCCTCTGCATCCTTCAAACTCTCTTGTGATGCAAACACCCCAGGCTGGGGACTGGGACTTTGTTTTACTGTGTACAAGATAGTCAATACCTTTTTCCTGATAATTGGTTAATCAGTATTTAGTAAGTGAATGCTGTGAAATTAAAAAAAAAAAGGAATAACCTCAAAACCTTTTGTTCTACCTGCTGCTCTTGAGAGTGGGGGTGCGTGTGTAAGGCGCCCTGACTCAGCTGTAGGGTTTTGACCAACCAGCTGGCTCTCAGTTTTGTGCCATCTCTAGAAAATTTATGAAGCCCACTGCAAAGACCATGAAAATTCCACTCCTGAGGTACTATGTATAACTCTGCATTTCTTGTGTTTTACCATTTTTCATACCATCTAATGGCTGTTGAGAGCTTGGCTTTTCTCCAGCTGTCTGAAACCATCAATACTGCCAGGAAAAGCATGGTCTTATTTTGATGTGTCATTTGTCATGGCAAGGGAGATGAGAAAGATTTGGGAAATATTTGGCTGGGTTTTCTGACTTCAGCCATCGGTGGGAGTAAGATGAGCAGGCAGTTCAGCATGCAAATTAGAGGGATGGGGAAGTGTTTCAGAAAAAGCCAGGGGAAATTGATCCTTCTGACTTGACTGTAAAAAAGGTTTGCACTGAATGAAGGGAAAGGGCAGCAGATGAGGCAGGGATGACTCAGTTATCATGGGAGCCTCATCTCCGGGGTTTGACCTAGTTGTGCAGGGAAATCTAGATCCATACATTAAAGGAGACTCTTCGTGCAGTCTGAAGCCTTCACAAATTAATTTTAAATGGCCATTTCCAAAGAGAAAGGAATCAGCAGAAACAAGCAGAATAGCACCTGCAGACACTGACTGCTCTTCAATTCTCCCAGGGAAAGCTGCCTTTGACAGGAATGACACTGACAAAGCTGGAAGATGCCGAAGGGAATGAGCACATGTTTGAAATCACAGGTCAGTGGTGCCCTCTGCCTGGGGCAGTCCTCCCAGTGCGAACAGCAGTTGCCACTGGAAGTACTGATCCTCCTTAACCCCCCACCATGATCTTCCTCCTGCTCTTTTACCGTGTGTTGTCTGACTGTCTGAGCACCTCTGTCCTGCTTGAGGCAACCTCCTCCAAGTGCCCTGGATCTCTGCCTCTGGCTGCCATTGGAGACCATAGTGTTTTGTACGGGACAAATATCTCAGCCCAGTAGCACTGCTCTGCACTCGTGTGCTCTGCATCCAGTAGCCATTCCTTGTAGCTCTGAGTACCTCATTTATTGACAGATTAATGGTTCTGGTCATCAGGGAGCTTTCATCCCGTGTTCTCCTTCAGTTTATCTCATTACTTTTAGCTGTACACAGTCATTTCATCCTCAGCGCCTGGGCTGCCGTGCAGCTGTTTGCGCTGGTGGTGTTTGGTGTCAGGATCCTGTTAATCATGCAAGTGTTGTGTTTAATGACCTTCAATATTAAATAAGCCTCACGTTCATCTCACCAGTTCTCCTAGCATTTCTTGCAGCTCCCACACTGTCAGTGGTTGCCCAGAGGAGGATGGACAGTCACATCTTCATTATAGATGAGATGCTTAGGGACATGATCTAGTGGTGCACCTTGCAGTGCTGGGTTAATGGTTGGACTTGATGATCTTAGATGTGTCTTTTCAACCTTAATGATTCCATTATTCTGTTTCTATCTTTGCCCTGGCCTTTTTGGAGACACTGTACTGTGCAAACTGA
Source organism: Cisticola juncidis (assembly GCA_013400215.1). Taxonomy (NCBI): domain Eukaryota; kingdom Metazoa; phylum Chordata; class Aves; order Passeriformes; family Cisticolidae; genus Cisticola; species Cisticola juncidis. Next base: position 65,244 of record VXBR01009091.1, on the reverse strand, counting down.
GGAGCCATTTCCTGCTGTGCCGAGCTGTTCTCACCCTCCTGAGTCCCTACCACTTGCTAAAGTTATTTGACCCTCTGCCACAGGGAACATGATGGAGCGGATCACTGTGTCCTGCAGCACCAGCCAGGACTTGCACGAATGGCTTGACCACTTGCAAAGGCTGACCAAAGGGACATGCAGCACCATCTCCAAAACACAGTCCTGGAGCCCTCATTCGGTAAGTGCCACCTCCCGGGCTCCTCGCTGCTGCCTGAGCTCTCTGTTTCAGTAGCACCTTGGCACTGAGGTAACGTGACAGCTGTAAGACACATCCTGCAGTTTGCTTTGTGACCATGTTGTGCTTGTACCATTTTTCATGTATCCTGCCCTGTCTTTATTGCAACTTAGATGTCTCAGTATCTTAATGCTTGTCCATCCCCCTCCATTTCTCTGCCTTGTTTGGTGGTTAACAGTCTTGGTTTGCCTCTCATCTGTTTTCTCAGACATTTAGTTCAGCTGGGCAGATCCGTGGGCCTCTGGAACCCCCCAAAATCCTCAAGCCCTGGAGCTTGAGCTGCCTCCGTCCTGCTCCTCCACTCAGACCATCAGCAGCACTGAGTTACAAAGAGGTAATAATCCCACCTGCCTATCCAGGACCCTGATTTCACACAATCTGTAGGCCTTGTGTCGGGGTTTCTATCCCACAGCAAGGGCACAGAAATGTAGGTTCTTGGGGATGTTGAGTGAAGTGACTCTGCCAGTTTGGTCCCAGTCCTGTGATGGATGTTGGTTGCTGTGCCAGGCTTTGTGCTACACAGTACTCATGAGTACATGTGTTTGCAGACTGGATGTGTGCTGTTGGCTGCCATGGCCAGCACCCTCAGCTGCTGGGTGGCACCAGTCCCACATCTGGGCGTCCCATTGAGCCCTGTCTCTTGGCTGTGCCATGGTGGAGCTGCCTCCTTTCCTCCTTCCTGCCTTGTCTGAGCTTGGACAGGGGCCTGCTCCCTGCTAGATTGTGTTCCAGCTGCTGCAGCAGCTCAGTGGTACAGGATTGAGAAAGGCGATAGTGCACGACTAGGAAGAGGCAAAATGCCTGCCCGTGTTTCTTGTGTCTTCCACCCTATTTTAGTGGCTAGAGCAGGACGTGGGACTTGACCCTCCTTTATCACCTTACCCGAGTGTTACACAGCAAGGTCCTGCTGGAGGCAGCAGCCGAAGGATGGCTTCACCTGCAGGAATCCCAGCCTGGGAGCTGGTGTGGGAAAACCCAAAATACAGCCTAGCTCTGTTGTCACCCTTGCACCACAAACATAGTGCTCTCCCTCCCTGCCTCATGCTAAATTTTTGGAATTACTCACCAGTACCTGAGGTAACGTTCCCCTTATTGAGTGAGCACTCCAGATCTGAGTCAGCTGCCTTTCTTGGTACAGCAGCCCTGGGAGGTTTTCTGCCCTGGGATGGGGACTGAGAGGGGGCTTGGACCCCCTTGGCACTTAGGAGAGTCTGGCAGCTGGAAGGACTGTGGGTCTGGTGCTCCAGGTAGAGGTTTTAAGTAGCCTCATTGCATCTTGTTGCATTTATTTCTTAGAATTTGTAAAGTAATACATTTCAGTTTGGGAATTAAATAGTTTAAATACCAACTGAGCAGACTGAAAATTACCCATAATCTTTGCATGTTCCAAATTCCTGATAGAGGCTAAACCATTTCTTGCTTGCACTGTGAATTAAAAATATAGGTGGAGGTTTGAGGTAGAAGAGAGAATTTTCTGTGGGAAAAACCACAGATTGAGTGATGTCATTAATACCACCACCCTTTGCAGTTTCTTGTCCGCTGCCACTCATAGCAGGAATTAAACTCTCCATGTTGAAACCAGGGGAGAAGTTTTTGCACAGAAGCCTAGCCTGCAGTGAATCCCAAGGGATGGCATGCTGGATGGTATCCTGGAAGGTGTCATAGGACCAAAAATATGGCTTCCATGGGAACAAGCTGTGCTGACCATGTTGGCAGAAACCCAAAGGCCAACATGTCCAGCAGAGCTGGGCAGGCACAGCCTAGTACTCAGTCAGTCCAGTCTCAGCCTGGGGAGACACTCATGGATACAAACCTGCTATGACAGATAGAAAATAAGTTTGATTGTTGTTGGTCCAGGCAGATCCACATCTGTCTCATCTCTCCCTCTGGGATGCTTAATCACTAAACAGAATCCCTATTTCACTCTTGTCTCAGTTTTTTTTAAATGTTGAGTAGAGCACCAAATAGACAATGCTGACAGCTCCATGCAAGCACCTTTCTATAATGAAGGAATACAAATTTCAAAGGTTACTTGCAGGGAAATGAGTGAGACAGTTTGATTAAAAGAGCAGAGATTTTTTAGACATCCAGTGATATTTTACTTGTCTTTTTGTAGTGTAGGATGGGATAGCACAGTCTTGTACACTTCCTTGTACCCAGCTGTGCTCAGGAAACCTCAGACCCTGCTTGTGTACAGCACCTCACTCTTGTTATTTCCATTGAAATTGGGTCATTTTTCCTGTTCTGTTTCCACTAATCATTTGAAATGACAGAACAGGTAAGTTCTGTGGGTAAAGTGCTGTGTCTGGATTCAGTTTAGCAAAGGGAAAAAGATTTACAGATTGTTTCTTCTAGTACTTTTTTTTTTTTTAAACTGGCTTCTTTGCATGAGGTGAAGGCTGTATAACATCAGGGCTCAGGACTTTGCTGGGCAGATCTGCAGGAGAGCCTATTGGCTCCCTGGATCAAGCATCTTGGGAATGGGATGCAGAGGTGGAATTCTCCACAGGATATGCAGGGAGCTCCCTGTCCCTGCCAGCTGAGCAGGGAGGGGTTGCGGTGCTGATGCCTGCCATGTTCAGGTCTTCGGTGAGGATGGAAGGTCCCCTTGGAGAAGATGGAGTCCTAGGAGATTGTCACCAGTGTGTGCAGAGCATCCTGCCCGGGCTAGGTTGGGACCCTCATGACTGGTGTTGAGTGCAGACCCTGAGTGCTCCCTGGGCTTGGATGGGGCCAGGCACATGGGGTTCCTGCAGTTGAAAGTGCCAGTTTAGGCAACCAGCACCCGCAGACACCCACTACTAACTGAGGAGGCATGTTCTCTGTGTGTTTAGAATGTATTAATGCCCATTCACCCTGCATCTCACATGTAAATTTTCAGTTTTGCATGACAAGGTGCTCCTTTGCATGTTGATAGTGCTTTAAAACCAGTACGGAGGTTGTGCTGCATTAATTGCAGGACTAACACTGAAATGTGGTTTGGAACTGTGGATTTAATGGACTTGATGATAAAAATCATCAGTCTCTCACACTCATCTTCTCTTTCTTTGCATATTCATTGTAGAGGATGTCTTATATCTTAAAGGTAAGGGTAGATACATCTCTTTGGCTTGTCGTGGCACACAATGCTTGTTCCTGTCAATGCTTCTTGTGCTTGCATGACCCTAATTTTGCCTTGTTGTGTCAGAAAGTTATTGTCAGAGTCAGTAACAACTGGTAAATATATTTTGAGATAACTCTCAGAAAGGATTTAGTGTTGTGGTACTTAACCCTCCTGGCATGCCTCTTCTTTAAATCATTATTGCATGTAACCTACTAATACAGTAATTCTCTCCAAATAGCAAGACTTTTAACTGAGTGAAGGAGATAAAAACTTGTGTTTCTTACTCATGGAGTCATAGCAAACAGTAACTTTGTGTGTGTTTGTCTGTTCTCTGTATATATGTGTGTGGGGGGGATTAATACTCTCAAATTGTGGGAATTCAGAACAGAGCTATTTGCCAACTCTTTTATATTAGAAATCAAGTCAATTAAATAAATGACATTTTAGGAGTTTCTAGCACAGACCACAGAGTTGGTAAGCAGACTAAAAGTGCTATGAATGTATTTGAATTCTTTGGCCAAAGGATTTTAGAGGAGAGTTGGGTTTACTAGAGGAGCCTGTCCTGGCCCAAAGCTGCAGGTGCAATTCCCACTGCTGTTCCAGGGACCAGTGGGTCACAACTGGTACATGTGAGAGGCAAAGGCTATCATTTTCCCCAACTTTGTCATTGTCTGCTTTGTAGCTCTCTAACGTTTTGTGTGTAGCATGGGTAGCTGCATCCAGCTGTGCTGTTCCACTGTTCCAGCTGCCTTTGGTTCTGGTTAAACACAAGAGTCTATTTCTCTGTAGGATTCCAGCAAAAGTCCAAAAACAATGAAGAAGTTTCTTCCAAAAAGGAAAACTGAGAGGAAACCATCTGATGAAGAGTTTGTTATTAGGAAAAGTAAGTGTTGCCCAAAGACTCTTTGGCTGCCCCATCCCTGGAAGTGTTCAAAGCCATGTTGGATAGGGCTTGGAGCAGCCTCGTCTAGTTCCAGTCCCTGCCCACTGGAACTAGATGATCTTTAATCCCAGCCGTTCTGTGAGTCTATTTTACTTTTATTTCTGGAGATTTCTGTGTTATCGGTGATCTCCATGGGACTTTGAAAACACCCTTTCTTGCACTGCAGGATGTGACAGGATGCTCTCTGTGAGCCTACATGCTCCTGAGCACGGAAGACTTCTGGGAGTGCACTGGTCCTCAGTTCTCTGACAGATCCCTCCTCTCCTCCCAGTTATGATTGTCAGACCTGCCACCACCCTCCTTGTGATTGCTAGCACAAAGTCATTGTGGGTGGTCTTATTCTGGATATGAAACCTGGGAACTACTTCCAAATAGCTAAAAACTGTATTAAACTGCACATCAAGAGTCACCAAAATAGGTCTGACAGCTGGGACAAACCCTTACCTGGCCATGCCAGCAGGTCCTTGAGCAGTGTCCATGGGGAATTAGGAAGACAAAAAGGTCCCCATCCTATTCACCTGCAAAGAGGGGTATCCTGAGAGTTCCTTAAAGCCCTTTTGGGGCACACCTTGGGGGCATACACAAAAGGCCATGGTCAAGCTCCACATTTAGTTCTCTCCCTTGAGAAGATGGCGCTGAGTGGAGGCTGGAAATTAACACTTCATGTTTCCAAGTTCTGCTCTGGTGCTGCTGTACCAGACCACCCACACGAGGGCGGCTTTGCCTGCCCATCTCCCTGCACCCAAAGTAGAGCATCACCCCCTGAGTTTTGTCAAGATGAGCAACTAGAGATGATTTTCACACCTTTTGGTCATGCCACAAAGGCCAGAAAAAGCTAAGGACCTCAAAACAGATTGGCCAAAGTCCCAGAGACAGCCAAATAAACAGCATGATTGCTTAAGGGATTTGGGGGCAAAGACTGGGAGGGACAAGGCCAGAGTATCTTGCTTTTGTGCCTGCTGTTGTTTGCAATTTTTTACAGGTACTGCTGCGCTGGAGGAGGATGCTCAGATCCTGAAGGTGATTGAGGCATACTGTACTGGGGCAGGCTTCCAGCAAGCTCTCAGCTCAGGTGGGCACACAAACACATTATTTAGCTCCTACTCTGCCCACAACACTGATAACCCCTTTGGGAAAAAACAGATGTTGCATCATACAGCAGTGAGACATGCTAGGAAACTGTAATGTTCAATCTTCGAGATAAGGAAGCTTTATCTACCCTAGTGGTTTAGTTGCCATTGTTTTTCTTCTAAGCACAGAGAATGAAGCAGGTAGGAGGGCAGATGAGATACTGCTATTTCACTAGTGATTAACTGATGATAATCTCAGGTTGCTTATAGTTTTAGAAAGGAAGCATGAATATTATCTCGCAATCAGCTGCATATTTGAGAACAACTTGCTTCATAAGAACCTATCTAACTCTTCAGCTCTGGAAATACAGCTATTTATCATTGCTGGTGAGATGTCAGCCAATTCAATCACTGGACTGTCAAATAATGGTACATAGAAAAAAGGGAGGCCATGGTTCTTTGGGGAGCTCTTGGCCCTAGCCTAATGGTTTCATTTATAAATCATGATGTAACTTTAGATGCAATGAGTATTCTTGAAAATTTTCCACTTGGTGCTGTAGCTCTGGTTTAGTGGGATGTAGCTGACATCTCCAGCCTGCCTTAGGCTGAGGTTAGGGCAGGAAGAATGAGAGCTTCTGTCTTTGGTGCAGCATGGGCACCAGGGAAGATTACCCTTTTTCTCCCTCATGAAAAATTCTTGTACACAGGCTCCCGTAAAGACTCCGTCCCCCAAGTCCTTCTTCCCGAGGAAGAGAAAATCATCATAGAGGAAACACGAAGCAATGGCCAGACAGTCATGGAGGAGAAGTAAGTGTGGCAGCCCTCCACTTGCAGATCGATCCCTGTGTCACTTTCTGGAGGGCATCAAAAACCAATGCCCTCTCCTTCTGTGTCTCCACCGAGGAGCAGGCCTGGTGTTGTTGACTGCTGCCTTAGTTATGGCAAAGAACCACCAGACAATTTCATCTGCTGTTTTGTCTTTTTTAAGGACAGAGCTGCCTTCCCAACTGCCCTGACATGGCTGTATACCTCTGGGAATCTGGATCCCCAGTTTATGGCTTATCCAGATGTAGGATGATGAGGTCAGCAAGGACAGAACCAAACAAGTGGCTCTTATTTTTTAACTGCTGATGTACTGGACTGTTGCTGCCCCTCAGGAGCCTGCCTGGCACCTGCCTGTGAGAGCTCCCAGCCTGTCCTGTAAATTCTGCATCGGGGTGACCGTGTTGAGCCTCTTCCTTTCCAACCCAGTCAGTGTGTTGCTTTCACGTTTGATCTTTTGCAGCACAACCTCAAGGAATCAAGGCTGCTTTACAAAAAATGCTCAGGCATTTCCACTTTTATGTAATTGTTATTTATTGCCACAGCATAAACAAGGAAGCCAAAGCCACAGACCTTTGCTGATAACTCAAAGCATAACATGGCAATGAGATTTGAGAAAAGAGCCCTGAGTTTTGGACCAGTGGCCCATAAATGCTTCTGAGGTGTTTCCAGAGTCCCCTCACAGGCAGCAGCCTGAGGCTTGGGAAGCAGAATCTGGATGCAACTTTCCTGTCATCACCTCCCATGCTGTCACTCTTTTCCTGCACACCAACTCTAATTTCTTTTTTCTTTATTTTTATTTTTTCAGAAGCCTTGTTGACACAGTTTATGCACTGAAAGATGAAGTCAAAGAGCTGAAGCAGGTGATTTGGGTGGGACTGCTTGTGCTGGGAGTTGAGTGAAAGCCAACCAATCTGTGCTGGGTCATCTACAACTGGTTGGTGCCAGGAAAAGTCTTGCTGATTCTGGTCCAATCCTGCAAATTCCTGAATGAGTATTAGTTTTCTTCTGGTTTACCTCCCTGAATCACAGGATGGTAGAATCTTTAAGGCTGGAAAAGACATCTTGTATGAAGGAGTCCAACCATCAACCCAGCACCACCACTGTGTTCACCATTAAATCATGTCCTGAAGTGCCATACCCACTCATTCTGTGAACACTCCCAGGAATGGTGACTCCACCACTTCCCTGGGCAGACTGTTCCAGTGTTTGACAACCCTTTCCACAAAAAACTTTCCTTAATATCCAATATAAACCTTCCCTGGTGCAGCTGGAGAGCACTTGCTCTCACCCTTCATGCTTGAGTGCCAGAGAAAGCAAGAGGGAAGGAGTAGTTGGTGTTTGTGTAACATGAAACTTTCCCCCTATTCAAAAAGCTCTTTTCAGCTTTTCATTTTATAGGGATGTCTAGCGGACACCAGTTCTTGTAGACTCAGAGGAAATATGTCCTCTTCCCTCCAGCCCCAAGTCTGGAGGTGGGAGAAACTAGAGGAGAACAGGGTTTTCCAACTCAAGCAAAAATTAGGTTTCCAGAAGGATGACTCTGCCTGCCCAAAGTCAGGGAACTTCTGTGCATGTCTGTGAGGTAGTAAGGGTCTGTTTGGTTTACATGTGGCTTTATCCACTTATGTTCTTCATCGGCACAAACTCCTATCAAGCGTCTCTGTTATTTCACCTCTCTATTATATCACCTCTGAGGCACCAGGCAACAGGTGTGTGGAAGCACCTCACTGCATAAAGTGCATGGGCATTAACTGCATCTTTATTCCTTTGTTTTTCACCTTGCAGGAAAACAAAAGGATGAAACAGTGTTTGGAGGAAGAGCTTAAATCCAGAAAGGACTTGGAGAAGCTGGTGAGAAGGCTGCTGAAGCAGACAGATGAGTGCGGCAGGGAGGACACGGGGCGCAAGTCATCCCTGATCGCCTGAATTCATGGAGAAGCTGCTGGCAGTGGTGTGTGACCTCAGGTGTATTTTGGGGAAGTGGAACTGGATCCTTTGCCTCTTCTTGCTCCTTGTTTTGTTGTTTTGGGGTATTTTGTTACCAAAAAAAAAAAACATAGAGAAAAAAATAGGTTTTCTTCCATTCAGTAAGGAGATAAAGCAGAAACAATCAATCACAACTGAACCAGTAAGCAAGCAGTCCATGATTCACAATTCATCTGCAGCAACTAATACCTCATTGTACCTGCTACTGGGAGCAAATACAAACTCTGCTAGTGATTGTTGCTCACAAAGGCTTGGGCAGCAGTTTCCTAGAAGAAGCTTAAGCACTTTTTAATGCTTTCATTCTTTCCAAAAGCACCAGTACCTATTTATTGAATGAAACATTATTGAGGGGGCATTGAGCAGAAACCAAAAAAGCACCATGCTCCTCTTTTCAGATAATCACAACTGGGGAAGTTTTTCCCATCCATCTTGTTTTCCCCGTTAGTTGACTGTAGCGAACTAGAGCCCAGCAATACTGTGGTTCCTGTGTGGCCTTGATACTGATTAAAATGTGCAATTAACATGAAGATGTTTGAACTCCTTGGGGAAGCCATATCTGGAGCACCTGTCAGAGCACATAGGAAGGTATTTTGCACAGTGCTGCCTCCTTACAGCTCGTGATTAGCACAACAGGTAACTGCTGTTCTGCCCCCCATTCCTTTTCTTATGCATGATGTAGAATTCCTACCCCCTGCTTTGTTTTCACATCGAGTGTCCAGATATCCTAGATTATAATTTTGCTGTGCTTCCTCTTGCAGGACATGCTTTTCTCCATATGAAATGTAAACAATGCTTGACAACAAAAAACAACCCCAAATGTGCTGGTCCCTTGCTCCCTTCTGCTCACTTTATGTCATCCATCGCTCCTTCCCAAAGGCTGGGAGTGTAGCCAGTGGCCACTTCTCCCCACAGGGGCTTTCTGCCAGGGAAAAGGAACGAAATTTCTCCTGAGATAGGGAAGACATATGCTTTGACAAGAGCTGGAATGCTCCTGGAGCAAGGATATGCAACACCCTCACAGATCCCTGCACAGATCCTCAAACACAGCACACAGGCAACATGCATATGTATCAGCTCACCTTATCTTATTTGGTGTTATACCCTAGTTTAGAACTGATGTTTTCCTTCTTTCTTCCTTAACAGCATTATAAAAATAACCTTCTGTTAATTATGTCTTATTTATCTCACTGGGCAGCATGGTCCCAGGGTGTGCAGAGTCACCACAGCTCATTACAGTCACACCATTCTTTTGGTTGTGAAGGACATAATAGAGGCAATAATTGCAACTCCCTCCTTGCCATTAAAATATAGCCAGGACATTGCAAATGGTGTTTTGGGAGATGCAGACTCCAAAACATCTTAAGGAGTGTAATAGGAAACCCTCTTCAAGGTATTTCTAGGGCAAAACAGAGGTCTGGCTACATTTGCCATCCTCGGAGCATCCCAGCCAGATGGCAGCTCCCCACACGCCTCCCTGGGCACATAGTTGAGTGGTTTGGTCAGCAGTCAAGCCCTGCTGTGCTTGTGAAAAGTTTTCCAGGAGCAGGACCTTTGCTGCACTTATTGCTGCCCAGGGAGGCCGTGCCCAGAGCCCTTAGTAGTGCCTGGCCCTGCTGCCTCCCCCAAACTGGGCTGGGGACTGGGCTGCTGACGTGCAGAAAAAACCAAGGGCCACTGACACTCCAGGGAGAGGGTGGAAATGTGTCCTTGCTGCCCCCAGGCTCAGTTGAAACCCATGCTATGTACATATGCATGTTTGTGAGATGTAGTGTGATGGAGGGCACACTGGGACTTTTTGGATCAAGTGTTTGTCAAGAGCTAGAAGCCAAAAAAAGTCAAGAAAATAAAATAAAAAGGAAAAGAAGCCATGCCAGATGGACAGCAATGTTTCCATATTTACTTTGTTTACAGTGCTTTGTAAATAGGTTCCAGTGAATCTGTCTTCAGATGGATGTTGTGTCAGCTGCCTTCCAGTGTATCTTTGTCATGTAGGTTTATTTACTGTAAACTACTTATGCAAGTTCAACTTTTCTAACATGTTTTTATTTTGAACAGTTTTTTAATTGACATTTTCAACAAATAAAGAAGGATGAAAGTCGCTTCCTATCCCTTGGAGCTGCTTCCTGTGTTTCTGCCGTGAAAGCAAAGCCAGGGCTTGCTGTGAGCATCACTGATTTCTTCAAAATGCCATGGCAGCATCATACCTCTGGTTTACTAGTGGAACACTGGTGTGAAGGGGGATGCTGGCACTTGGATTGTTGCTCCCATATCACCCAGACCTGTGGCAGGCCAAGGGCACCTGTTCCCAGGGCAGGAGATGCATTTCCATGCCTCAAGCCCCATATGCACTCTGTTCACAAGGATGCTTTATGGAGAGCAGACTGCTCTGCTGCACCAGGCAGTTGCTGTAGATAAGTGACTTCCTGCCTGTTTGAGATTTTTTTTAGTTAGTGTGTGTTTTTTTCTGGCAATTAGGTGTGGTGACAGGATTTCCTTTGGTCTACCACTACTTGGACAAGACCTCTCCTGCAGGATGGGGGTTTTTAACTCTTTGGTAGAGATGTGCCATGGTCTGTGGTCTGAGCCCACAGCAGAAGTGGAGGATCAAGGGCAGGAGGGCTGGACCCTCCTCTCCTTCCATCACTCAGGGTAGGAAAAAGAACAAGGGGAAAAAGAAACACTAGGCTTGGGTGCATCATGGAAAAACATCGAAGTCTGCAGCTGCCAGAGGGCAGGGTTAGATGGGATATTAGAAAGAAATTCTTCCCTGTGAAGGTGGTGAGGCCCTAACACAGGTTCCCCAGAGACGCTGTGGCTGCCCCATCCCTGGAAGGGTTCCAGACCAGGTTGGATGGGGCTTGGAGCAACTTGGTATATATATATATATATATAATATATATATTAATTTTTTTTTTGAGAATTCAGTGTGTATTGAACCATGCAAACACCTTTCCCTGCAGATGACCATACTGCTGCTTTTTCCTACAGCTGCTCATCCATCACCCCTTGTGCCAATCCTGCTGGTGTGCGCTGGAAACTCATCACCCTCTCATACCCTTCTTAACTCAGAAAACAAAAAATCAGTTTGGAAATGGTAAAATCCACAGCCTCAGGATTGACATAGAGGCCTCATGTCAAGGGAAAAATCAATGTATTGAAAATATTTAAACTTTCCATGGGGAGAGGAAACAAGCTATGGCAACAAGCAGGGCTGGGGGAGAAGGACACAGCTGGATGGCAGCCATTGCATCTCGTCTCCTCTCACTCACTACCTCACATCTGAATCCCAGGGGCTATTTTTGGCAACTCAAGAAACAGAGGACACAAACAAAAGCCCTGAGAAAAGGCAGTGGTGTGGGCAGGAGCTGGGGTTGGTCAGGGAGCCCACAGGCAGGGGAGGTGACAGCTGGCATATGCTGCCCTTGCTGCAGAGTTTATGGACTTGTTTAATGACTGTTTTTCTCGTCCCTTCTCTTAATTGTTTTCCTCAGCCATGCAATTTGCAGCTCCTGGATCCCTGCTCAGTCATTTTGGCTGGGGATCACAGCCCAGCCCAAGGTCTCTGGCAGGTGCTCCTGGCCACTGAGGCTGGGGGCTGCAGAAGGCTTCAAAGTGTGCACTGATCACAGGTTGTCCTTGCCTATAGCAAGCAGGTTTTCCACTCCTGGGGTTTTTTGGCTACACACATGCTCCTCACAGCTTTCTGCTCCCCATCCACTTGCTCTGAGCTTCTCCCCCTGTCTCAGGCCATGCCAGTTTACACCATCTTTGGTTTCTTCTGTATCTTCCACCCACACTCCCACCATGACTCCCCTGTGGAGGTTTGTGGTTCTTCAGGGAGCCCAGCACTGCCTCCAGGAGCCCAGCCCACAGGGCTGGCTGTGTTTCAGCAGCAGCAGGGATGTGGTCAGACCCACACCCCACCACGGGGTGCTGTGGGAGACAGTAGCTGCCCAGCCCCACAGGCAGCAGGTGCAGCATCCGCCCCTCTGCTCCAAAGCAGAGACATCCCTACAGGCTCCATGACCTTAAGACAGGCAGGAATAACCCTTTCAGTCATGTGTCCTAAATCCTGTTAACATTAGTCCCCACCCCTCTGTTTCACAGCTGTGCTGGGGGCTTTAGCCTTGGAGTCTCACTGCCCTCCCAGTACAGGGACTCTCTTCTTCCTTCTCTTGCCAAAATGTCCCTGGTCCCGAGTGCTGCCTGGCCCTGGCACCTCAACATGCATAAAGGAGCATGGCAGAATGGCTCTCCCTGGAGGCTTCTGGGGCTAGTTGTCCCCAGTGTGACCCTCAATGCCACCCCACCGTCCTCTTGGCCCCCAGACCCCAAGCAGGACCCTGTGAAATCACAGTCTGGGGCTGGGAAGGGTGAGTGTTATAAACGTCCAGTCAATTTCAAATTAATAAATACTTTTATTAATTAAAGAATTAACAAAACAAAAATTTAGGACAAGCCAGCAGTTGGAAGTTCAGTGTTGAGTCCCGGGATCGGCACTGGATGAACCTTAGCTACGGCCTCTAGCGCACCGTAACTCCCCCTGTTCACAAATCCAGTCTTTTAGGGGTCTCCTTATATACAGTGTATTTAGCCAGGGGCAGAACATTTCTCCACAGTTCTTTGTCCTCTGTCTTTTTCTTCATATTAATAGGAGTCCCTTTTCTGCTGTCCGGTCTGTTGAATTGGTATTCACAGGGGTATTGTTCATACTGGATTCCTGACAGTGGCTTTTGTTCATCCTAAAATTTGTTTGTTTCAAGCCTGACCCGCTTGTTCACTTTATTTTACAGAACATATCTTAAATCACATTTTATATACACAACATCACAAATTATTTCATGTCATTTATTACAGTGAGCAGTGTTCAAAACATACAGAGCCACCGATGCCTTAATCCATAAATTTATTAATTGTGGGGTGATCAGTGGAAGACACCCCACACTGTGGAAGGGGGAACCACAAACATCCAATTATGCTGCAAAACACAGCTACAACCATGCACTGTCCTCTGGCACTCAGTCTCTGTGGTTACAAATATAAGATGGGTTTATATTTGTAAATTTATTTTTATAAAAAAATTATATTTATTTTCTAAATTTCTTATTCTTTGTTTATTTGTATAAATAAATAGTCTTTATACAAGACATCAGTCAAGATTGTCCATCCCCAAAAACGTTAGGCAGTCTTGGAGAACTGCCAAAAAATACTTACAAAATTATCATGAAACCAGACAGTCCCTGAGCTCTCCTGACTTTGGAGGGGGCTGTGCTGGGCACCCAAATTTGCAATGAGCTGTGCAAAGAATGCCCGTTCTGTCCCTCCAGTGGCTGCACTTGGGCACTGTGTTACGACTAGAGCCGCAGCCTCCAGCACAACAAAGACGAAAGACTGCCCAAATCTGGAAGCTCTTCCATTTAAAAACCTGTTGGCATTCAGGGTTATTTCCAAACTTTGACAGTCTAAGTGTGACCTATATAACCAAAAACCCCAGGCTTGTCACACGTCACCTTCAAATGTTTTTAAAATGCTGCATCAACATCCTTGTGCTCTGATCCCCTTCCCTGCAGACCAAGCTGAAGAATAGGTTTGGGAAGACCCTAGTGGGAAGTGTCACCCAGGTACCCCCTGCCCAAGAGGGATCCTGCCCATCTGCACAGTCCTGCTATCCTGGAGCTCCAGGAAAAGTGTCACTGTGGACATGTCCTCACTGAGGAGAGCTGGAAGATGCTCTGCACATGTGCCTTGGAGGAAAGAAGCAGGTGGTCCTGCCACCCTTGTGCTTTCCTGGCCCTCCTCCTTGGGTAGGAGAGGTCTCAGGAGAATCTGCAGCTCCAGTTTTGATGGTGGTAGCCAGTGCCCCTTCCACAGGGGAGTAAAACCGTCCATAGGCAAATGTTCCTCTGCCTGCAGAGGCAGGAGGACAGTCTGGTGAACATGTTCAGATCACCAAGAGCACACCAGCACTAGTGCCCTACCCTCTCTCTGCCTTGAAATCTGCAGTCCTCCCTCAGCTGCCACTCACCCCTCTGGTGGGGAGCCATCGTCACCAAGTATGAACCCAGCCAAGGCAGAGGCACTCTGAGGAAGTTGATTTTCACAGAGAGGCAGGGATGGAAAAAAGGGGGTTCTCAAGATACAGCAGACAGTTGGAGTGGCAACATTGCCTCACCAGCAGCTACCACGTAATGACAGAGCTGGGCTTACTCATTCCTTTAGAGGAGATGTTCCTAAGCCTTTTTGTGTTTTTCCATTGATGTTTGTAAGCAGATTGATGCTGGAGATATGTACGAACCCAACTTGGCTGAAGTGCCCTGAGCCATCCTACATTCCGAGGAAAGAAATGTTGATGGTAGAGTTTGGTAAACAAAGGTCTTGTGACATAACAGGGACATCGACCCTGCCAGGAATGTAGGGTGTGGTGGACCTAGACACACAACACCAGTGTGTACCAAATCATTGGCTGCAGAAGAAAATAATATGAGACCGAACAATAACAGCTTCAAATTTTGTTCCATTTGTGTTCTCAGGGCCCTCATTAATAAATAATAAAATATACAAATTAAGAAACAAGAAAAGCAGAGAGGCAGAGGAACATAAATAACGGGAAAAGGGAAAGACACTTTTTTCAAGATAATTGGGCTGGATTCTCAGCTCAGGAACGCCCTTTCCTCACTACAACTTGAAGATGCCAAAGTAGGTGTTACCGTGTCTATAATTCACTTTTGTGGAGTCTGTCACATTGACAAAAACCATGTCATCTTCCCGGAGGCTGAAGACACCTCCCACACGGATGGACTGGAGTTCACAGGAGGACTTCAAGGTGCTCTGTGTCTTATGTCCTTTCAGCAAGAGCCGGTCCTCCTCCTTGGGGATATGCAAATAAATATAGAGGGTGAAGGGTGCTGAAGACTCTTTCCCAGGGCAGAAGCTGACTTGGGAGTAGATGTAGTAGAGCCCTGCTTCCTTCACCTTCAGTTTCCCCTCCTTGTTGGATATCAAGCTGTTGGTGGGGCCATACATGGTCTCCTTCCACTCCAGCACTGTAGGGAGAGAGCATGGCAGGTGAGCTCAGAGAAGGAGACTTCCAGTTTGGCAGGCTGATTTGGGGGGACACCCACAGACATCTGGCCCCAAAGCCTCTGTCTGTTGGCAGGGTGTATTTAGAGGGGTACCCAGCCCAGGACACCATCCCCAGCCCAGGGGAACACAGACCCTTCCCCAAGGCTAGAGCATGTTTAACCCATGTTGCTGATCTCAGGCTTTGTCAGCCTTGACTCAATATATGAGTGGAGGAACATTTAGCTTTCTTCATCCAGCCAAGCTGAAATGCTTAAGAGGGAGGATTGCCTGTGTTTACCACAGCGGACCAAACACTGTGTCACTTCCATTTGCTGCCTCCATGCACTTCAGAGGGACACCCCCCAAAACCTCAGAGCACTACCAAAATATGCTACAACTCTGCTCTTCAGAGCCTCCCATCCCCTTTGGGGGCTGCCTTTCCTCCAGGGTCCTTCATCCTCACAGTCTCTGGAGATGGTGAGACTTTGCTAAGGAAGGAAAATTAACATTGCACAGTTGCTATCCCTGCCTGGGTGCAGAGCTGCAAGGGCGTAGTGCAGTGAATGCTTCTTCCCATTGCCAGGACCATGGCCCATGTAGATCAGGTGCTGTCATGGACTTTGGGATACTTTTGATGCCATCAGGGTAGCTCAAGTAGTAGTTGGTGCAGATAAGCCCATACAGAGACCTGGAGGCCATAACTGTAGGGGCTGAGCTCAGCTGGAATTTGGACCTCTGCCTCTCCAGCCTAGAGAGACACCTAGATGAGCAGCCAGAGGGAGCAACTGGGCTCCACGGGGAATCATGGGTTCGACTGCTCCAGCCCAAAGACACTGTGCCATGGGTAGTCCTGGGCACAGTCCTGGTTGCTGGGGGAGCCCCGCAACCCATGGGCCCTGACCAAGCATCCCACAGGGACGTTTCTCCAAACAGGGTTGGGCTCCAGGCAACTGCTACTCTCTTAACCCTGCCTTATAGGCTTAACAAGTGCTTGAGAAGGGAGTTTTAAAACACAGTGAGTTTCTCACTTCTTTGATCTTATCTAACACTAAGCTTTCCACAGGTAGACTGAGCTCTGGGTGAAATGCTGCGTCAGAGACGGAAAGAGCAGTTGCCGATTACTGTCAGTTCCTCCAGAATTAATTCACAATTAATTCACAATGCTCACATTGTGAAATCCTTGCCAGATGGAGTAACTGACCTTGCAAACTTATATTCACTTTGGTAATCCTTGCCGTTGTGGGAAGTCCCTCAGCTAAGGCTACACTGGGGAACAGAGCAGCGCGAGCAGCCACTGTCAGTGCAGTGGGATGCAGAAACACAAAGGACTCAGATGTATCTCTCAAACCTAATGTGGCCATGGCTGCGAATAACTACAACTTGACTAAATCCGTTAGGAGCCCTATGTTGCAACTGCAAAGTTCTCAGCCGGCCCATATTGCTATGAGGACCACTATGGGTGAGAAGAGAATTAAATCAGCAGATGCATATGAGAGCAGAGCCCTCCTGCAGCAGCCACCCCAGCAAGGGATGGTCATGAGGGCAAAAAATCCGTTTTAAAAGAAAAATGGGAGGTTGTTTTCTTAAATACAAAGATAAAAAGTTTCCACTCATAAAAAAACTCTGCAAATATTAATCCCTCGTGGTGCATTTCTAGGAAGGCACATGCAGGGCTACTGAGGACCTTGGGGATGTGCGAACCCCACGGGGCACAGGTGCATGTGCTGATGTGACCACTGGGAGGTTTGCTGTGCTTTGGGGACACACTTTCCTGCTGGATTGTTCTGTCCCTGTGCCTGCGCTCAGAGAGCCACAGGGCAGGGCTGGGGATGAACACAGCTGTGTCCCTCTGGCTCCCTGGTAGTAGGACCAAGTGAGTCTGTCTTACCTGAGCCTGCCTTGCTGCTCTGCTGAACTGCCAGGTGAACTGCAATTGGCTCCCTCTTCTCTGCTGTAACTGAGAAAGGCAAGTGTTATTGATGCCTTAGCACCCACAGTTTTCCTGGTGCTCCTCTGCAGGGACTGCAGCACCCCTGCCCTTAATGTTTCTCTACAGGCCAAGACATCATCTCCAGATTCCACCCCCAACCCTGAGTGGGGCAGGATATTGCCTCTGCTCAGCAAAGACCTACAGGTGCCTCTGAGGTGAAGCCTCTGATGGATAAAGCCTGCGGAGGAGATGCTGCCACCTTGCCTACCCTTGGAACAGGACCTGAATGTGTCTACACCTCACCTGCCACAGATGTTTCATTCTTGTGAGTCAAACGGGGATGCTCATGGTGCTCAGGACCTGCAGTGTAAAAAGGCCACAGATTTACTTTTGCGTTCAATTTCAACAACTTCAGACTATCTATTCTGGCACTCAGAACCGCCTGCCCTGGGGAGACAGTCATGACCAGTGTTCCCCTCTGCCAGCCCACACCAAGCACTCTTCCTACCCATGAGGCTGCTCCAAACCCTGACCCATCCCCTGCCTCCACACCATGCCCTGAGAAACTCCTGGGCTATTGAAGGAAACCACTTCCCAGGCCAAGGAGCTCCTCCTGCCCCAGCAGGCATGAGTGTACTGGTTACACCATGAAACTCACCTTTCTGCCTTTCAAACGTGGGCTGCTCCTCGAGGGGTCCGTCCTGTTACAACAGCAAAAATATATGTTTCTTATCAAAATCAATGATTTTGAAAACTTCTGTTTAAAAGATGCTCTGGTCGCTGCTGGGGTTGGTGGTATTTGGCTCCAACAGCCTTGCCAGCTCTTGACAGAGGATACCCAAAATCAGAGAGCCCCTCTTGTACCTGACCCAGCTCCACACATGACCATGAGCTGTTTGCAGCAGGGAGTTTGTAGGGTTTATGGTCTTGGGTTTTATTCAATTAGAATGATAGGTAAAGTTTATTAAAAACAAGAAAAACCTCATTTTCATGTGGGAAATGCTGCAAGTGCTGCCAATGCACATCCCTGCCCTGCAGTTGGAGTTTTCAGGACTGCTGAGCACAGCCTACCTCAGATATAATTTTTGGTGGCCTGTTTGGTACTGTTGCAAACCTGAAGGTTTAGCTGAGGCAAGTTTAGCTGAGATATTTGTCATCAGGCAGTGACAATGAAGAAGAAATGTTCCTCTCCTGTCTACTCTGGCCAGCACAGCCATTCTTAAGCAGTGAATTCAGGGCGGAGCAGGATGAGAGCACTTCATCTCTGGCTGGGCATCCCTCAGCCAGTGTAGGAGGATGTTGCAGTGCAAACTGGCTCTTCTGCATCCAAATGTGAGGAGCTACTGCTCCCTGAGTCCATGGGGTGGCAATTTGCACAGCACCCTCATGCTTCTCCTCAGTGGTTGGCAGAAACTGTTTCCTGGCCCAAGCCTTTTACTGTCCTTGGCACTTGGGCAAAGTGGGCAGAAAAGTGCTCCCAAGTGGCAGATGGCCATGAGCATTCTCACAGCCACCGAGCACAGGACTGGAGCAAGGTGCCAGGTGGCAGAAAATCTGTTCCTTTCAGACTGGAATCAGGGAGCAGAGCCAAGGTGGCTGCATTTCCATCTTACCCATCACAAGCCCCAAATACACCATGGCATGTTGCAGCTGGATGTGCTCTGATCAAGACCATTTTAGCAAAAAAATCAATGGGATTTTTCAATGATTTCAATATGGTGTAAAAAGAACACATTTCATGAATACATTTCAATATAGTGAAAGAAGTATAAAAAGGGCATGTGCTACACAGTCCTAAACTAAGGGCATGGTTAGAAAAAAAAGCTTGAGGTGAAGCTCTGTGTGTGACTGGGAGGCCCCCTCCCCCTTCAGTGGGACCTTTATCCAGTCAGCATCATGTACCTTGCACTGGATGTTCTGGAAGCCCTTTATAATCTTTTCACAGTCCAATAATGTTGACTTCTGACCTTCTGCTGTCTGACACTTCTGTACTTTCTTCAGGAAGATGTAATCCTCATTTAAGCTCAACACCTCTTCCATCTGCCGACAGGAGAGAGAAGGGAAGGGTCAATGGGATGTTAGTAGGAAACCTGCAACAACTGGCAGCAGAGCTATGCTGCATTCCTTCCAGCAATAATTCCAGCCTGGGAAGCTCAGGGTTGGATGTTCAGCACTGGGATGAGGTGGGCAGCAAGAGCTCCCACCAGACACCCAGCCCAGCATCTGTGCTCTCATCCACTGGGAACTGAACCCATGGAGCTCATCCTGACAGACAATGCTAGGTGAGAGGAAGATAGCTCAGGATCTGTTTTCTATCACCTTGATAATTAATTTAAATGTCCATCTCTGACTTTTCCTAAAGGCACGGAAATCCCAGTGGGAGGCTTGGGCTTTTCAGCTTCTTCCCCAATGGCCCCAGCAGGCAGCTGGGGTGCTCGTTCAGCCCCTCACTGCCCTATCCACACAGAGGGGTTTAAGTTTTTTCTGCTCACTTGTTGAATAAAAGCATTACCAGTAAAACAACATGTGGGTTGGGGCTGAATTGTGCCAAGACCTTCAGATAAAAAATAAATCAGAAAGCCAATTAGAAAATTATTAAACACATTCAAATACTGATTTTTAAATTAACATCTGTTCGGTGGTGAGGGTTTTTTTGTTTGTTTGTTGTTTTCCTTGTAAAAACCTAACATTCAGTTAAACTGTAAAGAGAAAGTGCAGGCAGGCAGAAAGCTCAACACAGGCAGCACTAGGATGTGGAGGGACAGATTTGAAACCCCACCTCAAGCCCTGAAAGCAACTGAAATCCTCCTGCCACTTGTGACTGCATTTGAGCTGCCTCTGATCCTCAGCCATGTCCCCCTGCAGCCACATTTCCCCCTGCCAGAGACCCTCTGCACATTCCTACAGGACAGTCTGCAACCTCCATGCAGTGAAGTCCCTTTCCAACCCTCTGATATTAAAGGCCCCCCTAGCTCAATGTTGCTCTCCACTCTTGCAGATCAGAAACACACTTAAATTTCAATTTAAGTTGAAATGACTCATGCAAAAATCCTTAACATCCACTGTATCAGTGCATCTGGTAAGAAAAACACATGCTGGATTTTAGGCACATATTTCTTTAGCTGGCAATCGTTTCTGACTTGAAGGGAAGTAGCTTAAAGTGGGTGATTTTAGGCATCTTGCATGCAGCCATACCACCATCAAAAACAACTTTCCAGACTTTAAGTTTTTCGTAAATATTGTCCCAAGTATGGGATTAGATAACTGGTACTATGTACCTTCAAAAACTGACGAAGTACTGAGGTCCAGTCTCTTCTTCCCTAACTTGAAAGACAGCATCTGAAGGGAGATGTTAGTAACATCAACGAAACACTAAAAGAAAATTTCATTTCTGGACCTTTCATACTCTCCGTTAGTGTCACAGTGCTAGTAAGTGCTACAACATCAGAAAAACCACTAGCAAGCCTAAGAAAAGCCACTTGCATGTCTAAACCACAACCTCTTGTCCACAGACTAGCCATCATCTGCCAAATTTACTCTTAATGTCTCTTCTTGATTGGTCATTCTATTTTTGTCAGCAAGGGGAGCAAATCCCTTCTCCCCCATACATCTCTGTGGCACATTAAAGTGGAAATGAGAACAAGGGTGTGATAAATTACACTGCTACCTCCATCCAGTGGTCAGCACCATTTCTCACCGTGTTCATCCTCTTGGTGATCAGATCTCACCAGGGCTGAAGTCAAACCATGCCAGCAATCCAGCAGAGACAGACACAGCCTCCTCTCTCCGCTTACCTTATCCATCTTCATGTGAAGATACAAACAGAAGAGCACGGTCCCAATGGTCTGCACTACAATAAATACAGTGAGGAAGCCCATGAACATTTTCATGGTGCCAGGAGACGTGCTGCTGATGGGACGGGATGCCTCAGGGCCATAGGGTTCGTTCATCCTCCGTGCACGTTGCAGGGGCTCCTCCAAAGGTGCTGCTTGCAAGTAGCATGAGAACTGTTGCACGAGCGCCCGCTGCTCAGGGGATACAGCCTTTGACAGCCTACACTTCCTGGAAAAAGCTCTTCGTAGTGGGTAGGTTTGTTCACTACTATCTCCCACAACAACAACCAAAAAGTTGCTTAGACTTTCTTCTCTGTTGCACTTCCATGCTTTTTCCTATTGTTCTACCAGAAACAGAGAGAGGTTCTTATATCGTATATTCATACTTGCCCTTGAATCACTCCAAAATATTCCCAGGTGGGTTGGTTTTTTTTTACTACTGTGGAGGAAAGTTTTGTGGCAAGCTGTCTTAAAAGAAATGAAGACTGAATACAAGTACAGAGCTGCTGAGCAGTGCTGTGGTCTGCCAGGGGATGGGAAGCACTCAGAAATCTGGTTGTTTCTAAAATGGGGAAGATTTTTTTTTATTTTTATTTCCTCTAAGAGAAGGATGATTTCTGCAATGAAGATGCTTGGTTGAGGCAGGTGGGTTGTGCTGGCTTTTGCTTAACTTTGTGCTCCCCATGGGTGATGTCTCTGGCTGGGTAGGCTGGATGATCTGGGAGAAAGGATCATCTGTACAGATGCTGTGACCCTGGTGCAGGCACAGCTTTCATACTCCTCAGCAGACAGTGGGTCTTTGGGCTTGGTGCTTGGATATCAGTTTGGAGAGACAAGTTTTAGGGAGCATTCTTGATACCCTAGTGAGGTGCTCACCCTTTACCCAAGGGCACAAGCCATCTCATACCCTGTCCTAATTATCCCTGTCATCTGTGTTTCAGTACCTAGGCATGAAAAGGGCTCTTGGGAATGTTAGGTACTCCTGCCAGCTTCTGACCTCCCAGCATCACTGCCATGCAACTTGGAGAAACCCTCTAGACTGTGACCCTTCTCAAGCTGACTGCAGAGAGGCTGGCTTCCCTGTAGCTTTTCAGCAATCCAACATTCATGAGTATGTATAACACTGCTAAAATAACATACAGTAAATACCAGGGGGTCCTCATTTCTTGCAACAGGGGGCAAACCTCATTTTCTCCATGTAAAGAGAATGAATTTGGGATGCTGAAGATGGAGGGGGGATTGCAAGAATGTTTTGGAGAGGGCTGGGCACTGCTTTGAAGGCTTCATCAACCATCATGTAGAGTTGTTTTGAGTGTTGTGTGCTAGAGATATTCTTATCAGATGTGCACACAGGATTGGATCCTGCCAAGGCAGAGAGTGCTGACCAGGTCCTGCTTGCCAGCAGCCCTAGGAGAGGAGAGTACACAGTGCCCTTTGGGGCTGCTGAGAGCATTGCAGGATGGAGTCCAGCATCTGCTTTTGCTATCTGCCTTCTCTCCCGCATCCTGCCCTGTGTGGTTAAGGTGCTGTAAGCTGCAAATGCCAGTGCTGATAACAAAGCACAAACACCTCTGCAAATGAATCAGGGTTTGACCTTAGCAGGTCACTGTGCTCCTAAATAGAACATCCTAATCACAAGTGTGGTATGGCTCCAGAGTCTTTGTGAACAGCAATTGAATCACAGCGGCAGAGGACAGCTTGGGGCTGAGGCCCTGGCTGGTGCTTTGGGGTCACATAACCCTTCAGCCTACCAGGAGTGTCACACCTCTGCAGTGAGGGGTAGGGCTCATGCTTTGGGAAGAGGGTGCCAGCTCCGAGGTCAGCCCCCCTTTTGCCTTTTAGAGGAGAGAGTAACCACTGGAGTGCCTCCCCCCGAGTGCCAGTATTCTGAGGGCTGCCCACACACCCTTACCATCCAAGGGCTGCCTTGCTGCTCGGCTCACCAGGGCTTTCCAGTCTCCTCAGGAGTGTCCTCCCAGCAGCACTAAGGTGACTGAAGCAGTGCTGGGGATACACTAGTTGTGTCCCCAGAGAGGGTCTCCTCAGCATCACTGAGCTTTGGACCTGCTCCCTCGGGCTTGGAGCACTGCTGTGCAGAGGACCAAGCCTGAGGTCACTGCCAAGTGCCTGATATTATTTCCCTTTGTCTTAAAATTGCCATAATCTTTGGAAAGGCCAAGATTGGCCTCCTCTCATGCTTCTGGTCTGACATCAAGCCCCTGCCTATTATCCCTACCATGGCAAATTTTCCACAGGCAGAAAGCCATTTGAACATTCCCAATACCCTAGATAGCAGAGAGCCACAAGGCCACAGTGGGGAACAAGCACCAGATCCCCAAAGTCTTCATGCTTTGCCTTAGCCCCATCACACTCACCAGCATTTTCCAGGGCTCTTTAGAATTTCCTCTAAGTTTAACTCATTTGGGGTAAGTCGCTACATATGAAACTAAATTACATGTTAAGTCATCACTTAATATGGTTCCCAAATGTGTTGGGACAGAGACAGCCTGTAACGTGTGAAACCACAAAGCTGAGTGTTACAAGAGTTTTTGCACAGCTATTCCTGAGCCCTGGCTTTCTTCAGCAGACAAAACCTTTCCAAAGACATTTCTGTAGAGCCACCTGCTTCTTCACTGAAATAAGAAGAACCTGTAAGAAATATTGAAAAGCCTAAGCATGTTGCTGGTCCCATTGCATGCACCTTGATGGGGAGGCTGGAGCCTCAGATGGGGTGACAAGTTTGGTGAGGAGGATGGGGAAAGGCTCCAGTTTTGGGTACCCAGCACAAAACACCACCAGCTGGCCAGCTTGTGCTGCAAATCAGGAAACTGAGTTGTTCCTCGGCAGTACCTGTATAGGAGAAACCAGGTGGAAAAAATAACAGTGGGGATGCTGGCAGTGGTTCAGCAGCGGCAGCTCCTCTTCAGGAAGCCCTTGCTCCACACCGGCAATCCAGCCCCTTGCTGCTGCAGCTGGCAGGGAGCAGCCCTCGGGAGCTGTCCACTCTGCAGCACTGGGTCCTGAGACTTGTCCAGCTCAGCCAAGGCTGCTCTGCCAGGAGTGTTGGATCAGACAGGAGGAGCTGACCAAGCCCTGAGGCAGACAGATCCCCAATGAGACATTCTGGTACCATTGGTGTTCAGAGCCAGGCAACCCAGGGACCTGCTGAGTCTGTGTGGGGGTGTTGGGCCCATGCTCTGTGGCCACCTTCCATGGATAGCAGGGATGGGAGGGATGCATCTCCCTGACTGTTTGGCTGCTGTAGGAACATGGGGGAGCATAGCAGAGCAGGGAACACAGTCTTAGGGAAAGTGGGGCATGATCCAGAGAGATGATGGGCAAGGAAGAGAGGACCCAACAGCAGAAGGAACAGTCTGTTTTCACGGGATAATCCCAGGGAAGATGAAGACACATCTTCACCCTGTGACAAGCCCATCACTAAGAAACCGAATGGGTTTTCTTTCACCTCCCACCAAACTCTGAACGTACCCATGCCCACCCACTTGTGAACCCAAACTGGCACACTTCCTCCAGCCAGATAACCCCTGGGTGAGACAATGGGAAAATGTGATCCATTGCTTGCATTCCTGTTGCCCTAGTTGTGGTATTTCCGCTGATCAGCAAATTGTCTCCGTTTGTACTCAGGGTTCTGCATTTGTTTACTGAGAAAATATCCGGTTGCCTGCCCTATGAGCTGTCAAAGGCTGGGTGCATCTTTGAAGGCAGCAAGGTGAAAGCTGCTGAGAAGAGAGTGATTTTTTGGGTTTTTTGGGTGCCCTCTGTGGTTTCTTGACTACCTTTTTAAAATATGTTTCTTGCCCCACATGCTGTTTGCAATTAACAAAAGCTGGGTGTTGTGCAATGCAAAGAACAATACACTCAAAAAGAAGATTTTATTCTGAGTCAGAAAAGGAGTTTGCCTGCAATGCCGTGGGAGGGATGCAGAAAAGAATTTATGAGAGAAACCTAAATTAAGTCCCTTCAGCCCAGGGCCAGGGGAAATGAGAAAGAGGAGAAGAGAAGAGAAGAGAAGAGAAGAGAAGAGAAGAGAAGAGAAGAGAAGAGAAGAGAAGAGAAGAGAAGAGAAGAGAAGAGAAGAGAAGAGAAGAGAAGAGAAGAGAAGAGAAGAGAAGAGAAGAGAAGAGAAGAGAAGAGAAGAGAAGAGAAGAGAAGAGAAGAGAAGAGAAGAGAAGAAGAGAAGAGGATTTGAACTTTTCTGCCACTTGTTTTTTACTTCTTTAGATTTTTCACTCTCCTGTATCCTCTGAGCTCTGTCCTGTCTGTCTCCAGGACAACCTTGTCATCAGAGAGGAAAAGGGAACAGAAACACCCAGAGAACTGCAGAAAACATCATCAGCATCTGGGGAAGGAAAGGTTGCATTGTGGTTTCTGTTCATTACCTACCTCAGTACGAATAAGAGAAAATTCTTGGAGTCCAGAGCAGCAAAAAGTAGTTTCAGGGAGAGAAAAAAATATGTCAATGCCTGTGAAAGTCATATCCCCCTGTGGAAAAGAAGAGAATAATATGCTGGTTGTAGCCACCATGGTGGCAATGGCAGGCTGCAGCCTCAACTCAGCTCAGCTCAGCCTCAGCTTAGCCATGGAGAAACCTACTTGGAGATGAGCAAAATTCCAAGCTCCAGCAGATGTGAGCACACGTGGTCCCAGCAGGTAGATCAGATCAGATGTACAGTGTCATCTCCACTGCATTTTCCTTGTAGATGTGAGGGGACACCTGCCCATCCAGGTATCTTTTCTGCCACCCTCCAGCTCAGCCAAGAACAATAGAAAAAGAGCAACGAGGGTGGCACTGGGGTGCTGCTGTTCCTCTGAGCAGCCGTGTTCCAAGGCTCACTGTCTCCTGTGCCCCTTCCCTCCTTACCCCCCTACCTCTCTGCCCTTCTGTACAATCCACAGTTGTAGCCTTTTCCCCAGGGGAGTGGGTGGAGACCAGGGAACAGCAAAGGAACAAGCCCCAGAGACCCCACAGAGGATGGAGGGCCCCAAAGGGCATGTGTCTTTCATGCCACCTCTGGGTGGCAATGCCAGCCGCGCTGTGCTGGGCCACAAAGAGCACCTGGTCTCGGAACTGCTGATGCTGAGCTTTGCTGTAGCTACGAAACCACAAATGGCACTAGAAACTTCTTGCTGTGAAGGTTGCACCTACTTCCAACTTCCTAAAAATAGAGTCTGGTGTGGGGAGGCCCACGGCCCTGGCCCTGCCGAGCAAGCCCCTCTTGCCTGAGTCACGGCAGATGGGAGCAAAACATCCCATGCCTTCCGCCATTCTCGGTCAAGGGTTGAAAACTGCTCTCCCTGCATCGGGTGCAGGGGCCTGCTCCCATCAAAACCACAGTGAAAGGCCCGGGCGAGGCTCTGTCTTTTCATGTTGTGAAAGGAGAGGGGAGGAGTGGGGGAAAGCAAAACCAGGGGAGGCTGCAGGGCTGGTGGTGGCACCGCTGCCTCCCACGGCGCGGTGCGATGGGTGGGTGGGGAAGGTCCTAGCATCACCTCTGCATCTCTCCTTCCTCCCTGCCTGCCCCGTCAGGACAAAAGGCAGGCAGGACCGCCTGTTCAGTATCCGTGTGTGACACACAAACAAACTGAAAGCCTCGAGAGGAGAGAGAGGATGCTGTCATTCCTCTCCTTGCTGGGGGTCTTAGCCCCTGGCAGCCACGACTGCAGCTGGCTCCAAGCGCTTGCTGGGCTCCACAAACCAACCTTGCCACTACCCAGCCTTGTCACAGCAGAGCCACCTCAGCCCCCACCACCCCACAAGGGTCCCTGGCCACCAGCTGGGACATGCCAATGGATGAAGGCATTGTGCCCCATGGACAGTTTCACAGCTCCCAACCATAGTCCAGGAGGAGATGCCATGCAGTGCTGGGATGGATAGGTTCCGAAAGATATCATGTGGGTTTGTGTCCTGGAAGGTTGGGTAAGACACAACCTGAATCAGCTGTTGTTCTACTCAGCCTTTCTCTCCTTTCCCTCACTCCAAAGGTAGAGGTTTGCAGTGAGCTCTCACCATGGCTAAGTCCTGGGCTGGCTGTGCCTGGTTATTCCACTGGGGCTGCACAGTGACCCCACAGCAAATCACTGGGATCCTCATTGGAAATTACCAAGACGTGAGCAATATCCCGAGGCAGATTTGGTAGCCTCTAGTTCGGTACTTTGCCTGTTTCTTCTCCATTACACCACAATCCCCCTGCCAAGGCAGTAATGCACTTTATGCTTCTTTCCTCAAGCCTTTCACACATCGAGCTCCACAAGGCTCCCATCAGAGGGCTTTCTTCACCACTATGGGAATCATATCTGTGGCTCTTCACCCATCTCCTTTCAGCCTTTGCTGTCATTTCTCCACTCTCCTCATCAATGTTTGGGTCCCCTGGGGTCTTGTGCTCCAACCTCCAGATAACTAGGATGCTGTTGGGGTCACACACAGCCCCCAGGGGAGCAAGAGAGAATGGCACTGCTGTCAGTGGCAGGAGATGACCCAGGCAGGGTGAGCAGCCAAAGATGTGAGGGGCAGACAAGGAACACTGCTCTGACCTGAGAGCTTAGGGCAGGAAACCTTCAGCCCCTACTTGGGCCTAACCAAATCCACGGAGAAGGCAGCACTGGGGGCAGCAGGAATCTGTGCTCAGGTGGAAATTCATATGCAGCCACCTGAGTCTGGGAGCCCAACCAAGACACTCCATGCAAGGTCAGAGGCAGCAAAACCAATCTTGAAGCTCTTGCAGAGCAATGAAAAGCCAGAGCAGTGCTGCCTTCCACACATGTATGCACACTGGTGTCACAGTGTGACACTGTGTTTACAATGGTGTCACAGACCCCTTTTGCCTCAGAGCTCAGAGCTGTAAGGTGGGCTGCTCTGAGCAGGTCGTGTTGGCATCACATGGAGCCCTTTCCTGTTGCTATAGGACACAAAATAAACCACACTGACTCCATGATTTCTCAGAAGGCAAGAAAGAGAGGTTTACTCAAAATGCAATTTCTTTATACACTATTTCCAGACATCAATATGATTGAATTGCAAAGTTAACACCTCTTCAGCCACATCAGTTAAACCAGAGGGCCATCAAGAGGTCCCTCCTCTAAAAGGAATGAATAACAAAGATATAATTAAGGAAACATCTCTTTTTGTTTACAGCAAATCGCCTGGGAAAGGAATTTCACAAACCAACACATCTCAGGCATGAAATCAGGGCTACACTTTCCCTGTGTGTTTCCACTCCTATCGCACCTGTGGCACTGGTGGGATGGGTGGGAATGTTCAGCCTGGCTCCAGACCCAGCTTGCTTGTTGGCCAGTCTGATTATCTCCAGCCTTGGGGCATCATCTTGGCAACAAATCCACCATCAAATCCCTGTGAACCTGTGAGAGGAACAGCAGAGAGCAGAGAACAACTCTGCCATCTGCTGTTTCCTCCAGCTCCTCCCCTGCCCCATCTATACCTCCATCCCTGCCTCACATAGCCACCTGGAAAATGGTGACTAAAAATGAAAGGTCTCCATGCTGGGATGTGATGCCACAGGAGATGCCAGAGAAGCCCTGCACTCTGCCTCTCATGCTGCCTCACCTGCCCGGTGGCCCAGGGTCTGGTCACAGATCAGGCTGCAGAGCAAAGGGCTTTGTGGGGAAAAGATCAAAGTAAAGCTGCAAAAGCTGCTGCTGACATAACAACCAACCTTCTTTGTGCTGATGCCAGGGACAAGACCTGCTTAAAGAAAAGAAGAAGCCTGGTTTTCATAAAGCACTTATGTTTCAGGAATTCCTCTGCCTGAAGGGACCTCAGGTGCAGGGTTCCTTTGCAAGGAAGCAGCACCTCACAATTGGTGGGTGTCTTGCCGAGGTGCACACTGGCTTTCCTCACAGTCCGTGGGAGCAGGGCTGGCTCAGCGTGTGCTCAGCCCAAACATTGTTGTCCACAACCGGGAAGAATAGTGACAGCCCCAGGCCAGCCTGGCAGCCCTGACACCATGCCCAGAGGGAATGCAAAGCCTGGGTTTGGGCTGAGCTCTGACCTTGTTCAGCTGGTTCTTCTTATGGCCAAAGAAATGTAGACAACCCCCAGACAGAAGTGGGTATCCCCCCTTTTGTAGGAACTCCTGACTGTGAGCTGAGTACAGACATCTGAGCAGCACAATCAGCCATCAGAGCCATCAGAGGTGGCCCCAGCCCGGGTGGATCACAGCCAGAAAAGCTCTGACATGCAAGCAGGGCATCTCCAGGAGGATGCTGCAGCCCCAGCTCCTGTGTCCTGCTGATGCTGGGACCAAAGCCACTACAGTTTCTAGGTACCAGAGGCTCTCACTGGCAGACACAGGGTGCTTCTTGGAGCCCACTGTCTATTTACAGAGGCTGAGAGACCTCAGCTCATCTCACATTTACCACAGAGGCCAGAGGTGTATCCAGGTAGTGCTTGCAGAGCACCAGCCCTTCTGGGATCCCCATGCCCAGACCTGCTCCCATCATACTCAGGTTATGATGGGCTGCTGGCTGGAAACCCCTGAATGTGTCAGCTGCTTAATCCTTGCCAGAGCTTTCCCATAAGATGTGAAAAAATTGCATAGAAAAACCAGAGAAACACAGCTTGTTCAAAAACTCTGCTTCAGGAGATGATGGGGCTAAAAGAATCCCCAAATGAGATGATTACCCACACACAGGACCCCCAGGATGAAGTCACACCAGAGGAACAAGTTTCTCATGGAGAAGACTCCTGCAAACATAATTCATGCATAATAAACTAGACACAGAGCCATGTGCCTCACAGGTGGGTGCTACTTATGGGTTCAGATCACCACAGCAAACTTCAGGACCATGGGATTTCAGCTTCCATTCTGGTGCCCAGGTTTATCCAGAGTCCCTGGCAGCACATCCCCATGCCTCCTTGGAACAACCATGCCCTTACTTTGGCTGATGAGGCCTGGCCTGGGGACACACAGATGCTTTTCAGGACACACGTTTTCGTTCCAGAGCAGCTCCCTAATAAGCGCAGGCTGTTGGACATATTTCTTCTCACTCACTTGAATGAGTCACCAAACCCCAGAGGCTTTAGCTGTCTTTTAGCAGAAAAGTAACCTTATTTCAAAGAGGAAAATCTTTGGCCTAAAACTCCCTCCACACCTGGAGGGAAGTATTACACAGAGGTGATGCAGTCAGAGAGGCTTGAACACTGGAATGGCCACTTGCTGCAAAACATAGTGAAAGGAAAACCCCAAACACCCTGTTCAAGGAAAACACTACAGGCATTAAGCCTAAGGACAGGGGAAAAAAGACCATTTCTCCCCAGTGTTCAGGGAGGGGAAGATGAACATGCAACAATCACCATTTTGCTGAGCCACAAGAAAGTCTACCCATACAAGCATTGTGTTGTCATCTCTATGACAGTAATTGGGGGAACCACACCGGAAACCAGGTTCAGTGGTTGGACAGAAAGGAAAGCACATGTAGAGCACATCCTAATCTGTTCCCTCAGCATCAGCTTCCTTACATCCCCTTGCAGGCCATGAGCCAGCCAGGATGTGGATCCAGTTGGGATCTGGGCATATAGATGGAGAGATCTGGAAGGCAGGACACTCACTTTCTCTTGCTGCCTGTGTCTGATTGCTTATGACACCTTAGATAAGTCACTTGGTCTCAGTTTTATCACTGGTGAAATGAAGAATCTCTGTTGCTGGGTAAAGATCCAGAGATATTAACAGCCAAACAGAAAATAATCACTATGCCAGTGTTAATCTGCAGAGCAATATAATTTCAGAGTGCATTGTATCTCAAAGTGAGGCTGCAGGATAAGCAAAATCTTTTTTCCCCTCCCCCAGCTGAGTCTGTGTTGGACACTATGGTAATTGCAGAGTAATATGCAAGCCCTTATGTCAAAGTTTTTTCATCTTACCTTCCTCCCCTGTCTTGTTGAGTGGCTGGCTGTGCATCTTGGCAGAAGGTCAACCACAAGGTCTCAGCCCTCACATGAGCTACCCTTGAGCTCCTACTCTGTAATGCAGCTCCTGAGGAACATCACTGCCTTTCTGGGCTTCCTTATCCAGGAATTCACCCTAGTTTCCCAGGAACTGAGCTGAATCACTACAGCTACTAATGGTGTAGTGCAATGCTGACTCTTAGTGCTGCCACAAGCACACAGCTGTGAAGCTGTGTTGCACTGACATGTGATGCAGACAGGCTCTAAGTCACAGCCTGGATTTGGTGCAGGAAGCCAAATTTACCCCAAATTCTCTTCGTAACAGTGGAAGATGCAGCCTCTGGAGTGGTTGTTGGGGTCTTTGAAAAGAGGACTCAGGTGGGTTTTTTTTTAAGTTTTGCAGGGCAAAAGATCAGTGGAACCGAAAGTAGGTTCACACTAGAGTGCCCACCCATGCAAAATTATCATGAACCACAAAACCAAGTAATTACACAATCTTCTTCTAATGTTTACCAGTTTCATTTTCTGAGCCTTGGCTGCTGCTTAAAGCAGCCTCAGAAGACTTTAGGTAGAAAGAACCTCTTAGTCTGCAATAGCCTGAAAACCCACTGAGCTTGTCCTAGAGAGTAGTAGCACTTGGTTTACATCTCTGAGAATGAGCCCCAGCTCTCAAATAATCCTTAAAACATTTTGTACAAACCCAGAGTTGTCACATCACCTTCCTTCACATACCTGAGATCACAGGGAGAAGATGTAAAGCAAAATTTCCACCCTGTGTGGTGAGGATGGACAGGCATCTCCTGGAATAACAGAGCCTGAGGTCCAAGGTACCTGGAAAGAACTGTATGGAAAGGCCAGATTTGATCAACAGCAGGTGACAGGTATCTCTAAGACAAACTATGTCCTTTTAGCCCATTTCAGGAGCTGCCAAACACTGTCCCCACCGATATCCACACCAGGTTCTCCAGGTTCTCTTTAGTCATAGCCAAAGGCACTATCACACAAAAAAGAAGTGGATAATCACTCTTTGCTCTAAGCAGATTTACCAAAACCCTGAGATATACATCTCCAGACTTGGAAAGAAGTACAGTTTGCAATCCTTTCTCACAGGTGGGGGCATAACACAGGGTGGGGGCCCCTCTTGCATGGCACAGGAGAAGTAATATTCCCTGGAAACCTCCACTGCCATGTCCTCTTCAATAATCTGTGTTCATAGGATGGGGAAACTTTCTGCTCCATCCCAGAATAAGGAGGAAATTTCTTCCTTAACAGCTGCCGCTACAACCCTTTGCAGCATGGCGGCTTCTGATGAGTGGCAAGGTGCCAGTGAGTCCTTCATGAAGTTATGCCTCAGGAAGAAAAAAAGCCAGAACTCTGCATGGTAAATTAAACACTCTTGAAAGGCCATACCTGTCCTGGGAATATTAAAATACAAAATTAATGAGGAGCCCTTGAGGGTTTCATACATCTGTCTAATGTGCAGCCTTGGTGAGTACCAAAGCCCAACACCCCCAGCTCTGTGATGTGATTGAGGCCAAGGAAGAACTGACCAGACACAGTTCCTGATTTTCTGTGTTTCTGCAGAGTGTGGTGGTGGCAAGAGTGCTCCCCTGGATTGGCAGGCTACTGCCCAGTGGTTTTGGGAGACAACATTAGAGGATGTGGGATGGGGTTTCATGATTCTCAGCATACACCATCACATGGAGCAAGGGCTGGATTATGATTTCAGCCCAGCCCAGCTGAAGCTCAGGAGACACCAGGCATAAAAGCCATCCTACATCAAGATCAAAGACACAATGCTGATCTCCCAAGAGCAACTGATAACTAAGGAAATTAAGGATTCACCTTGTGCACATCGATGTTTTCTTGTAAATTCCTGCACTGGGGGTTTCATCCTGAGAGCTGGATTTAGGAGAGACCTATGCTTCCTGCTGTCCCCCAGAGCATACCTGAGCTGGAAGCACCACAGTTTGGTCACACACTGCAACAGGAACTCTTTCTCCTTGCTTCATCTTGACTGATCCTTGCCGAGCTGCTCCACACCTTTCTTTTTCTCAGCCCAGAGAATTCACTGGTTTTACTGATGCAGTGGTGTGGCACTTCTCCAAGCTAAGCCTGATGGAAAGTTTGCTTCCCACAGTACACTGTTTGACAGCAGCTCTAGGACACAACATGGCTCCCTAGGAAGCAGTGGTAGCTCTTGGAGCTTAGGAAGAAGATCTGGCTTGCCTGCAGTCTGTTACTGTCACCTTTTGAGGACTAGGGCAAATGCACAGCACT
Source organism: Cisticola juncidis (assembly GCA_013400215.1). Lineage (NCBI taxonomy): Eukaryota > Metazoa > Chordata > Aves > Passeriformes > Cisticolidae > Cisticola > Cisticola juncidis. Next base: position 32,016 of record VXBR01009091.1, on the reverse strand, counting down.
GTGCCTGGAGCAGTATGAACTTTGCATTATCCCTCTTCCACTGGGCATTGCAGCTGACTTTACCCAAGATCTTCCTCTTTAATCAAATGGCAAAAAGTTATTATTACTATTCCTTGCTCCAAACTATTAATTATTGTTGGGTTTTTTGCTGTTTATACAGCCAATGGACTGTTCAATGACCGCAGCACTAGCAGAATGTGATAAATGCCAGAGCCCTTGGGTTCACTGAGCATCTTTTCATTCTGAACGTCTCCACAGCAGATGAGCCTTATTCTGATGGAGCCTCTTGGAATAACCATGCCAGCATCATGACATGGCATCTGTCACCCAGGAGCTGCACATGTATCTTTCACAAGCCCCAGCAGCACCATGAGCACACTCACAAACCAGAGGCAAACCCAATGGCACATGTGGAAATACATCACATACCCTCAGGCACACAGAGCGATAGTTACCAGGTGATGGAATATGCAGAAGCAGCCAGACACTTGGATTTGCTGTTTTGACTGTTCTCCTTCCATCCCAGAGGTGGAAGTAACACAAGACAGGAGATAAAAACCTCAGAAACCAAAAAGAGATGCAGCATTTGCTTGATCCTGTGACTCAGGGGACTATGCACATGTGTCAACACTTGCAGAAAAAATACAAGTATAACAGGATGAGATCAAGTAGCCTTCCTGACTGAGCCGTAATGACACAGCTGGACTTCCCAAGTTAGGGGGAGATGCTCATTCTCTGACCCTGCAACCCACACATCAGCAGTACCCAAGCACAGCACAGAAGCCCAGCAACCGCTAGACTGTCACTGCAGAATGAATGATCACGGCACAGTCACCAGCACTACTGTATTTCCAAAGAGATCAGCTAGGAATACATTAACCTTTTTGAAGAGAGATTTAGAGAGGTCCAAGCTCTGAAAACAAATGAAAAATAACGGATCACACTTACCTCTGGATATTCAGTTACACTGCAGCACCGAGCATTCAGAAAACATGCAAGACCAGACTAATTTCCTAAATGGGCAATAACAGTATCTTCTTTCACGACATAAAGATTACAGGCTCTCAGCATTTCTCCTGTATGCTAGATGAATGAAATAGAGCTACCTGATTTTAGAGCCACCAAGGAACTAGACTGAAGTGATTGAAGTCATTACTTTTAAAGGGCTTTTAGAGAAATCCAGAAAAAAACAGATCTGAATGCAGGTCAGCAAGGAGGGCTCTTAGTTTCACATCCAACCACATTTGATCAGTGAAAACCCCAAAACTGGTTATTATCTGAGCAATTTATCCAAACTTTCTTCTGAATAATCGTAAGTCATCAAAGTATCTGTCAGCTGAGACAGCCCCAAGAACACGCATCAAGAGCTAGTGTAACAGCTTAAAAAGTCCTGCAAATGCTTAGAATGATTTGACTCATTCAATTGCTTAAATCAAGCCAAAATCCAATTTAGTTATATCCCTATAAACAAAGAATATGTCACAAATAATGCATCAACAGAAATACATGTTAAACACAAAGAAGTAAAACCGGTTCTGTGGCAGATGCTCCTTTACATATGTATTGATTTAATTACAGATTTCTCTCCCTCCTTTCAAGATTGCTAAAAAGGATGAACACTATCCCAGAACTGCACAAACTGAGCCAGAGAGACCAGAGACGTTAATTTCTTCCTTTGGTCCTGCCTACAGGGATGCACAACATTACTGCTTGTATTGACATAAATAAAGTCAGAGGCATGGGCAGGACTGCCACAGCTGCAGCTCCTGGTGCTCCACTGCATCTGAGGGAGCCTGTGCCTGCCTTCATAAGCATAAAAGGCAGAATTGGGCCAGGAAATCCTGGGCTTTTCAGTTTTCATCAAAGCAGATTTTTGTGCCTGCTGCAGCTCTGTGTATGAGAGACCAAGGGGTGGACTTGCACAAGGATATAAATCTGGCTCTCGTGATCCCCAGTTTGCAAAACCATAGAAAGCTATAGAAAGCATTTTTCCCAGGAAAAGAGGAGTAATAGAGAAGGCTCTTATTTCCCTGAAACCCCTCCCTTCCCAAGCCTCTTCATAGAGACAGGCAGCCGTTCTCATTAGTCACTGTTACACGGTTGTTTTGTGCCCTGAAGCCTGTCAGTGTGGGAAAACTGTCTGGAATCAGAGCAGCCTGGCAGTCTACTGCAGCATCAGCACCCTGCAGGATAATTCCAGAGCTGCTTCCCAAACTCATTTCTCAACAGTATTTTCAGGCTGCTTTCCTGTAAAGCAAGAAAAAAGAAAAAAGAAAAAAGAAAAAAGAAAAAAGAAAAAAGAAAAAAGAAAAAGGAAAAGAAAAAGAAAAAAAAAAAAAAAAAGAAAAAAAAAACCCCCCCACCCCCCAAACCAACCAACCAAAAAACACACAAAAAAACAAAACCAAAAAACCCCCCACCAGATTCCAAACAAATGAGACTGCTTTTTGGGATACCTCTACACAGCCTGTGGGCAGACAACAGATTTCTGTGCAAGCAGGGATGTTCTTGCTTGTGCCTGGGCTAGGAGGATGCTGCCCAGGATGCCTTGCAGGGATGAGACACTTCCTGATCTTCCCCATTGTCCCACCATCCCATGGCTGTTCCTGTGAGAAAAGCTCCACAACAGCATGTTTTGAAGGGCAGACTCAGAAGCCTCCTCATCAGACCCAGCTCATCCTCCAACTCTGTCCTGACTCATGTCCTGTTAGCAGCTCAGCCATAACTTGGCAGGGAGGAAGCCACAGTGACCAAATCTGTTCAATGCACTACCTTAGAGGTGATACATGTGGATTTTATACATTAAATCCATCTAATAAATGGATAATGTTGAGGTTTTTTGGTATTAACCTGCAATAATTTTTTTGCAGGAAACAGCGGTGGAACCATGATACTGGTCCTACAGATCTGAACCCAGAAAAACAGTCTCAGTCACCCAGCGCAGGTGCTGGGCAATCATTTCACGCTCTGTTTGCAGATGTAGATGTCAGCAAGAGGGTGCTTAAAATCCTGCATAGAGCAGAGTGGAAACAGTCCTGCCCCTGCTCTTTTATTTAGAGTAAATCACTCACCTTTTTGCTACACAACAAACTCGGTTGTTGGGCACCCGAAAGTGGCACAATCCTTAGTGCTGTTTTGCTAGCAAAGTCCCTTTGTCGTTTGCAAGCAAAACAATGCCTGACTGTTCTTTGCACACAGTCAACATTAGTGCAACCTTGGAAAGGTGTGAAAAAAAGTGTTTTCATGCTAATCTTTTCTTAAAATGTGCCACAAATCCAATGCCAACAAATGGTGTGGGTTGGAACTGTGATAGTATCACATGCCTCAAATGTCTTGGCTATGTGACAGCTTCACCGAGGCCAGGGGGTTTTCCTTAGAATCTACTTAGTCTACCTTAGAAAAGAAAAACCAAACAACTTTATGCATGCAAAAGTCCAGCTGGAGGGCTTTCCTCATTGCCCATAATTCTTAATTAGTTGATGTATTTTCCCCTGGAGTGGGTTGAGCACAGGACCCAGCCTGCACACACTGTTCCTTGGCTGGGGAGTTGCAGATGGCGACTTTTCTCATGTATCATTTATCCAGCACATGCTGGAGGCTTGATGATGTTTGGGCACTTCATGTGGAGCCCATGGAGCGTGGGTGCTTCTGCGCTGCTCTTCCGGCTCAGGGTGACAGTGTCCAACAGGCAGCTTGTACAGGATTATGTTAGGCTGTGCTCAGTCACTGGAGATGCCCTTTAGGTGTTCAGTACATTCAGATTCCTTCCATCCACTCAGTTTGGGTTTTTTTCTGTTTGGCAGAGAGATCTATCTAAAGTGACACCTTGCTCTGGGAAAACACAGTATTGGGAGCTAATTGATTGTTTTATAATTCTGAGCATAGAAACATTTTTTGTGTGGGAAAGAGCTGTTATTTTATCCCTACCTCAGGTGGAGAACTCATAAGCAGGAGCTGTTACACTGTTGCATTCCAGAATGAAATGCTGCTTGACAATATTTTTATAAGCCTGTGCTGATTCCAGCATTAGCCTTTTGGAGAAAGATAGATAGGGAAAATACAAAAGTCCATGGTCAGCCACAAATCCAGAACTTGCAAATCCCAGGCTGGGGCAATGGAGGGAGATGGGATGAAGGTCAGTGAAGCAGCCACTTCTCTGAGGGCTTTGCTGCAGCTAACTTAATCCCCACCTAGAAACCAGGCTGGGGGGACAGCATGAATCAGCAGTGAATTCCTGGCATTGGGGCTCAGCCACATTCATTGTGGCTCACAGGGGACCCTGGGCAATCCTGCTGGACCCCGTTTTGGGGAACACCACCCGAGCTGGCTCACACTGGCTCAGCCAGCTCCATTACGGCTCCAGGTACCTGAAAACATCCACTGTGCTGTCCTAGAGAGCCCAGCTGCTGCCTGCTCACCTCTCAGCCACTTTTGCATCTCCTCAGTACAAAAACTGTGATCTGTAGGGTGTGACCACAGTGCAGCTGCTTGTGCAGCAATATTGTCAACCAGTAACACACAGCCTTCTGATGTGGCCTGTGATACTGAAACCCTTCCTGGATACCAAGGCACCAAAGCCACCACTTTGCTGCTGAAATCCTCCAAGTGTAATGACATATGCTAGCTCAGGGGAATATAAAACTCTCAGTGGGCCAGCAGCTAAGTAGAATAGAGCTCTGAGCCTATTACTTGCAATGTTTTACACCAGACACCACAAGAAAACAGAACACAGAACAAAGCAGTGCAACAACACTTTTACCCTGTACCAGGATTGCCATGCTTGGTAAAGTGTTTGTCACTGCAGTCTGGGACTATTTTTAACGCTACTAATGAGTGACTAAAGCAGGGTGGAGTAGCTAAGCCAGCTTGCTGCTCCCAGCCACCCACAAGGTTTATCTGACCATCAGAGGAGGACCTGGACCACAGCCAGCTCATGTGAGGAGTCAGAGCAAGATGCCTGCAAAGTGTCTGTGTCCTGGGCCACACATGGTGGAAAAAATGCACACCAGTTCCTGCAGCTGAGTAAAAAAAGGCCTAAACTCCACACAGGGCAGGCATGTCCAGTGCTTGACATAAATCTCTGAGACTAACGTGTCTCAGAGATGCATTAATCTCTGACCAGAGCTCATAAAGCATGTAGCTGGCATCTTACCTTCCCATCAGAAAAAGACAGGAGAAAAGCCATCTGTGCAAACAAGTTATTCCTGGACTAGAGGACACCAAATTAAAGACAAGTAGTGGTTTCTCACAGGGTCAGTAAATTAAAAGAAAATCATAAAATCATTATGTTGATTAGGTTGGAAAGACCTCCCAGAACATCAAATCCAACCATTAACCCAGCATCACTGTGTTCATCATTAAACCATATCCCCAAGAGCCACACCCACACACTTTTTGAACACTTCAGGGATGTAACACCTGGCCCCTATCTATCCTTCAGAATGGTCCCTGCAGAGGTCCATTAGCATTCAGGGAATCAGAAGCTGTTGAAAGGGGAGCATGCAGCATCCCTTCTCCCATCACCACCAGGATTGCTGCACTCTGAGGAGGGACCGAAAATAACTGTGGGAAGTACCAGATGGCAGCTGCTGGATGCAGCGTCCTGGCTGCCAAGTCCTTGCCAGCAAGGAGAGTACGCACTGAATGGGAAGGAAGACAGTCCCCGGAGCATGCAGCTCCTGCAGGGCAGCACAGGAACACAGAAACAGCCTGGGCCTGAGAGCAAAAAACACCCTCCTCCAGACAAACAATATTCTAGAGGAGCATATACGTGTGTCTATATTGTTTTAATCTATACATGTATAAAGAAAAGCCTACCTGATGTAGAGAACTGCTGTGAAGTATTCAAAACTCTATTATACTAAATCATTAAAGGCAAATTGCAGTAAGGGACATGCATTTAAAAGCAAGGGGTTTTTTCCTCCTACACTGTCCAACCCCAATTGGCTGATTCACCAGAACCAAGGGTTTATAAGTCACCTTGAATATTCCCAGCTGTAAAACAAACTGTTCAAGGAAGCACTGTGATCAAGAGCATTTAAACAGACAGTCTTCTCAGACCTTGCAGAGAAATCATGTAAGTATTTTCTTTTGCAAGGGATGGAAGAGGGAAGAAAAAAGCCTTCAATATTTTGAAGAAATAGAATTATAATTCACTAAAATTATAGCACATGCCAGTAAGACAGATGTACAGATTACAGGTTGGAAATCTTTGCTTTGGCCATAGAGGAAGTCAGATTATATTACCATGTAGCCTTTAAAATCAGGGAATTAAGTGAGTTGGGATAACAAAAGAAAACTACTTGGAGAAGTACTCTTAAACTTAAAAGAGAAGAAAGACGATTTTGCAGAAATACTAAAAAGGAGTAGATTTTTTTTTTCAGTGCTCATCTATAGGGAGAGAGGAAGTTAGTGTATCCTTTATTAGTTTAGTTAAAACACTTCCCCTTGGGATCTCTGATGCAGAACATATAACTGCTAGAGCAAATTTGTAGAATTAAAAAAAAGGTTTATTTTTAAAATCTCAGTTTTTAAATGAGTATCATAAACATCTAATCTTGCTAAACTCATATTATTTATAAAACTACACAAGGTGTTATAACTGGAGCAATGAGAGCAGAGATGTCTGGTGCAACAGCCAGAAACATTTATACCAGCTCAAGATTTGTTCTATAAAATCACGAGATCAAATTGCCTTCAGCAACTGTGCAGAGCTGTCAGGAAAAGCTAATCATGCTCCATTATATTATTAATATACAATACATGTATTGTACATTATTATTATATTGTACACGTATTAATATACAATACGCGTACAACCAGTGGAAAAGGAAAAGAACCCACAGAACTTACTTAGAAAAAGAATCTTTTACACTTGCAGAGAGGCTAGGAAAATAGAACACTCCTATCTGCAGCTTTTTGCTGAATGGTATTTTAATTACACCCAATGAGAATCTAGGTTTCCTTTCAGAGCCACTGTGAATTCATGGCTTTCTAGAGGATGATTATACACTAGTGAGAGGGCAAAAGAGAACCTTCAGGCATAAGTATATTATATAACTTCTGAAGAGTATCCCTAGGAATTGCAAGTATGGTCACAAATTGCTGCACTTTTGAAACATAAATACAATAATGTGCTTTGCTGGCCTGTGGTTGAAGTCTCTTGCCAGTGGCCTAGGACTATTTTAAACCATACAGAGATATCAAATCAAGCTAAGAAGCTGCAGCATTGAATTTATGCTAACTGCATCCCTGCACTTACAGGTTATCAGCTGCATTGATAAGAATTGTGCTTCTTATCAGAAGGTGATAAATTAATAAACACAGAAAGATTAAAAAGTACAGGAGTCCTTTCAAGAGGGCTACATGAAAAGCATTAAATAAACAATATATCCCCACAACAAACATACTGCCAGGTTAATACCACAAATATTAGAAATTATTTACTGTATAGAAAAGGGCTATTTTGTCATTCCCCAAATAGTAAGTAGTACATGTATTCTTCCAGCTGAGAGAAAAAACACAGGGTAGCTGCAATTCATTTCTTGATTCACAGTTGCAAATAATAAAAGTTCACAGGAATAACATTCTCTTTCAGAACAAAGTAGAAACATTCAGTTGCTAGAAGTACAAATCTCGTCTTCTGTCATGAATCTGAATACCTGAAAGACACAGCAACATCAGGACAGTCAAACAGCGCAGTCCTTGCAACATCTTAACATGTTGTGCAAACAAAATTGCAGCTTTGAGTCTGGTGCAAAAGAACCCTTACTAGAATAACCAGAATGACCATTCAAAGTATCCCCAAAACATTGCACATCAAAGAACAAACACTGGGCTGTGACCAGTATCAAGAGTCCAATAAAAATATGGAAACCTGAATGCTTTGTGAATAATTTCTTAGAACAACTCATCCAGCAGTATGGGGGGTTTGTTGGTGCAAACTGCAGTAGTGCTGCCACATGTGTGCTTGAGTTAGAAAGCAAGGGCTGTTCTATCTTTCTGGGATCTAAAACTTGGACAGTGAGTGCAAAACAGGCATTGTGAAATGGCAGCCTGAGGGTATGAGCACAAAAACTAAGGTAGATGGGGTCAAAACCCCCCCATGCATCTCATTTTAATACAATGTAATGTTTTTCTTCTTCTTTGCTAATGTAGTTATGGGAAGTGGTGGTTCTGTCTGGGGGAAAAAGGAGATCTGGATAAACAAAAGCAAACAAGGAAGCATCTTTAATACTACATGCATAAGCAAGGCTGATGTCTGATTTGTTCTAAACCCGCAGATTTCTTTACTCACCTGCAGTGGCATGGCTTACACTGGGATTTTCTTGGTAAGAGCTTGATTTCCTCTCTTTAAAAAAAAAAAATGGAAGAAAAAAAAAAGCACTGGGGATGAGCAGAGATTCAGCAGAGATAAAAGTAGATAGTAGTTAATAAAGAAACCTTGTGCTTTTGCAGCCCAGCCTATAGCACAGGTGCTGAAGAGCTTTGAGCTGTCTGGCACAGCAACATACACTTCCATAAATATAAATATAAATATCAGCTGTTCTTAAACATGACACAGAGCAAGGAGAAGTATATTTAACAGATAGAACCGGGAAACAACGACTCCTACAGCCAAACTAAATGCACACATCCTAGGGATTTGCCAAAAACTCCCTGTGAATATGGACCAGCCATTTCTTATCAATCCTTGTTGGGCTTTTTGATAATGACAAGAATGGTGTTACATGTGTGGTATTAGAGGCTCCTGAATATTCAGAATGGTCCTGTATACATCCTGAAAGAAAAGGCTTTAATTGGTAATTGCTGGGGAATACTGAGCTGTTTAATTTCCTTTTCAATTTTTTCCTCACTCATTATTTTCTTTCTGAATTTTTGGGAAAAACTGTCCACTGTTGTTAGCAATACTTCCCTGTTATCAACACAAGACCAATTTCATGAAATTTTCTTTTTCTGGAGTAATTTCTGGGGCTCCCAAGCCTTGATAGGCTTGCATTGCCCCCTTGGGGGAAGAGGGAGCCTTACCTTGTTCCTAAATGAGAACCTGGTTCAGACAATATCTTTAAAGTAATTAAACTTTCATTCACTGCCTACACAAGTCTAGGTTGTGTGCCTATGCAACACATACACAAAACCTCTGCTCATATACCATGAGCAGAAATGAGCATTCCAGCTGAAGGTATAGACACTCTCCCTTTACCATGAACAGACACAGACAGGCATTAGACATTCTAACAGTAATAAGTTAGCAAAACACCTATAGTCAGGGTCCTCATAACAACAATACTGTTGTATACTCAAAACAGGAACTCTAGATAAACTCCTGTATGTACCTGAAGGCAGTCTTTAGTCACATGCTGCCAAATTCCTGCTGATGCAGTTTCTAAACTGGGTAACCAGGAGGAATTTCACAGCTGCTTATTTTTCAAAACCTAAGCCTCAGGATTACTTCTTCACATGCCTGATCTTTTTTGTTTAGAAGCACCAGGTAGGACACACTGTATTTCTCCAGCAGACTCCCAAAACAATTTCTCAACCCTTTTTCTTGGAGACCAGGGTCAAACTGCCTGACTGGGGAATGTTCAGCAACAGCAATGGAGATGTACCCCAACAGGCATCAGCACTTTGGCCAGGAAGCCTGACCCCAGAGAGGTTCTCAAAGGCAGAATTACTCAGATGAGAGCAATTTTATCCAGCAGATCTAGACACTCTGGGGACATAAATGAATTTCAGGCATCTTTCTGTTGTGTGCTGGTAGTACCTAGGACTGGGATTCCTAGTAATTGTGGATAATAAACAGCAACAATTATCACTGTGTGAATTGCATTAGCTCTGGGAAATCTGCAGGGAGCAGACATAGTCTTTGGCAGGCAGGGCAGCAGTGCCTCACGGCAGGAAGATCCTAGCCAGGAAACAAGGCAAGGCTGGTCCATCAGCCCTGTACCCTCATGATTCCAGGTACTGACAGACTGAGAGGAAGGAAAACCCCTGGCCATGCTGGTAAGGGATGCAGTTTCCCATCCTGTACTCAGAACATAATTAACAGCCTGTACAGTAAGAGAGCCTGCTCAGGGACCTTTCCTGGCCACCCCGTTCTGGTCCCAGTGAGGGAGCATCTGGTACACACGACACCTAATACCCATGGGTATTAGAGATTGTGTTAGCACTGTGAATAATGCTTATAGTCATTTAAAATGCCTCCCCAATGTAAGCCAGAAGGTGAAATATTGTGTAAGTAGGCAAAGCACATTTTTTGATGAACTCATGCTATATGGGTAATTGATCCCAAGTACCACAGTACATATCAGGGTTATCTACTATAAAAGATACCTGTAAGTTGGATCCAGCTTGAAAAGTGTAGGAACAGACAGTATTATTCCGTCATTCTACATCCAATGTCATCAAAGAATAAAGTGATAGTATTTTCTTACCTCCCCCAGGAGCTGAACTTTGACTCATATTTTGTAACCTTGCAGGTCCAGTCATACAAGCAGAACTTGAGTGTTGCTTCATGGTGCATTCTTGCATGGATGTTAAGCACCTTTCCTGTTGCAGAAGGCCAAGCAGAGAACTGTATTTCCTGTCAGAGATCAGCTCATCAGCTGCATACAGGTCAGGGAGGGTGTGAGGATACACTGAACTGGTGGCACTGGGAGTCCCAGCTGGAGGGAAGGGCCATAAATCTGCAGGCTGAGCTGGACAACTACGCAGAGATGATGGCTGGCATTGGCCTACCACACCAGCAGCAGAAAAATTCAGAGCAGAATTTGCCATGCTTGCTGACGAAGATGATGGATATGGTTTGTAGCAACGTGAAGAGAAATTCCACTGATGGGGAGACATGCTGTCTGCTTAAAAAGAGAAAACAAGCATCTGAAGTCTCATCAATTCTTACTTTTTTCCCCAAGGCAAATTCCAGTGGACTTCTAACGGAATGTCACCTCATTTCATATTCATTTTTACAGAAATATATAATCACTTTAGTGCTGCTTATCTTAAAAATCAACCACATATTGATACTAAACACAGATTAAACCACCACCATCAATGTTTCTACAAAGTATTAAATGTGTACTACACAACCATCAACTTAGGCAGGCTTTTGAGAGCAGCAAGCTTAGACAAATATATTTTTGTGAAGATGACAACTTAAGTCATAATGCACTTATTGCATCTAGTAGTGATGAGGAACTCTTGGCTGGAAAATGATGACCTAGGCCTGCCAACAGGCCCATGGAAAGCCTGGGAATCACTCCAGCAATCACAGGGATTTACCCAGGAAGTCCCAGCTATATCACCTAGAGTTTTACAAGTATGATTTTCTTGTTTTCTGTTTGCACACAATTCCAAATTCAAGCTCAATTTTTTAGGATCCTAAATTCCGTAGTTAAATCCTGTCACCCCCATCCAACACCAGGCTCACATATGGAAAGGAGCTCACCATTTTTCAGGACTACTGTCTCAACCCTGTGCTTTGTGCTCAGGTCTTGGGGGTTCTTGGCATTGCTGAGAGCTCTAGAAAAATGTTCATCTACCATGCTGTTAATGTCTCCTTGGAAATAGGTGAACACCACGCTCTGAGATCCCCATTCTGTTTTCACAGGCTCTTTGCTTTTACTCGACTTTGGGGAAAGCTTCTTTGTTTCATCCATTTTCAATGATCAACAGTTCCTAAAAAAACCAAAAAACAAAACCCCAAAAAATAACCCCAAAAAACAACCTCCCCCAAACCAAACCAAACCCAAAACCACAAAACCATCAGACAGGTCAAGGAGACAATATTCAGCTTCAAGTGCCTATGACTGGTGAGCCCAGCTTCCTTCCAAAAATGGGGCCAGAAAAACACTTACTGGTAGGATTAGATTCTGTTTTTCTGCTTTCCCCACACACTTCTTCTTTACTGATTTCCTTATTAAATGCTTCTAAATTTAAATACTTGGGCCGAATGTACCCACATTCTGGATAGATTCTTAGGCACATCTACCCACCAGCTTCCATTTCTCACCCTGAATTTAAGTCTAGGCTTAGGACCTAGTACTGTGCAAAGGTGTCCTCTGGAAGAACTAAGCACTAAAAAAATAATTCAGAGGTGGCACTATTGCTGAATGAAGTTCAGGGTGAACTTATCAAATGCTTTGTCCAATTTAGGTTTTTGTGTTGTTCAAAAAACATAATGACAAAGTGAAATAAAAAAAAAAACAAGAGTAACAAAAAACCCAAACCCCACTATATGACATTAGAGCTGAAAATAATTGTAGATAAGGTAAAATCTGAAGTACCTTAATCACTTCAGCACAGATCTCCAAAACAAAAAAGACTTCTAAGAGTAATTAGTTGCTTCACCTGTTAGAAAAAGACATTCAGATTAAATTATTGGAAATTCAAATAATGGCAAATTCAAGTTTAAAAAAAAAAAAACACAACCAAAAAACCCACCAACAACAAAAGAAATAACCTTTTCTTGTTTGAAATGACTTACCTAGGAATGTGGGGAGTCTGCCATCTGCTTAAAACTTTGGAGCAAGACTGCTGAAACACACTGTGGGTCAACCAGAATTTACAGGTTTAAGGCAGGAACTACACCAAAATAGTTTGCAGTAAGTCAACAGAAGACTGTAAGACTCCTTTTTTGTTCTCTTTAAAGATCTCTGCTGCCAGATATGGTAAGAGCAGGACAAGAAATATCACTGCTTGCCCTGGAGAAGCATCATTTTCATGCATTTGTATGGTTTCTGGCCACAACGGAGCAAGTTCCCAGCCAGAGCTCACAAGTCCTACTCTAATCAAAATCATATTTAGCAAGGCTCAGGCTGCAAGTGCAGTGAAGTGCCTGCTGTTTCTATTCAATTTTCCAGTCTCATTGTCAGTTCGTGACACTGCATAGTATAATTGATTTACCTTGGTAGCAAAAGGAGGCCTGTCATTTTTCAGAGATCAGGGCAACCTTTGGCCAACAGCCAGTTATACCACATAAAATCTCATGAATCATTAGATATGTGTTTCCATTCAACTAATCCTGAAATACACAGCACTGCTTAACCCAGTTCAACACATTTATCAGATTTCTTTCCTCGTTTCATCTCCCAACCCTCAGAAGCTTCTCAATAAACATTACATTCATCTGTGTCTCAAAGGATACTCTGAAGTGCCTGTGAAGACTGCCTCCAAATGGTTTCTCAGAATTTTCTTACACATGAAAAAAAACTGCTCAGGTTGTAAGACAGGTATCCAGATACTAAGAAATATGAGGATTAAGGTTGTCAAGCCATAATCTATCCCCATTCCAATGCTTAAGCCTTCACCTATAAACTTCTTGTCCATGTTTATTATTTGCTACCATGTTTAGTTTTGCTTGTGACCTTCATCTCCCAGCATTGTGTGCTCTGTTCAGTTCTCCCTGACTCATGGTCCCTTGCTGAGGCAGCCCACATCTCCTGTCACCAAATGCCAACTCATGTCCAAACTCAAAAGCTCTTTAGTCCTTATTTGAGAATTTCCACTGCTTTGCCCCATCCTCCTAGATTTACCTAAACACAGCAGTGGGAACAGGACTGCAAGGTCACACTCTATCTGATTCAGGAGACAATCTTGCACAACTTTCAAACTGACCCAGCTTCCCCAGACATGGAAAATTTACACAAAGAAACACTTGCTCCCAATTTAGAGGCACCTTTGCAAGGCCCATGAGGGGAAACAGGAACCAGCACAACCAAATCACTCAGCTGGAAGGACTGAGCACAGGAAGAGACACTGTTTTTTCCCAGTCTTGTTTTAGAAAGCATCCCACCGTTTGGGTTAAGGAACTTTACCATTGCTCAGCCGGGGGCCAACACTTGCCATTCAAAATTCCAACCCAAGGACTGAAAACTTGGCAAAGAAATGAGCAACAGATAGCCTGAGAAGGGACAAGAAGTCGACAGCAAGAAGCAAAGCAGCTTTTCCTACTCTGCTCCAGCACTACACATCAACATACAGTTTAGAAAGCATTAGCTTCAGCCCAGAGGTGCTATTTTCCCATTCTTCACTCAGTACAAGACATTGTGTCTTATTACCACTTTATTAACATGCCTAACTAGCTCCTGGTATTAATTCTGAGTTCCTTTAGCATCGTTTATTTGTGTGCAGCAGCTTGTGTGATTGTGACCAGCTAAAATGCTGGAAAAATCATATATTTTAAAGAAAAAAAGGCCACATCTCTCTTTTTTCCCCACTGTTTCCCTTAAAAATCTCTTGTGCTTTCCAACAAGCAGACAAAGGAAGGCTAGCTATAACCTAGGTGACATCTCAGTCCTCTCAGTGATCATATGGACATAAGGATTCTAATATCCCAGGAGACAGGACCTAAATTTGGAGCTCTTCATTTGTAGTCTTCATTACCTGAACTTCCTATTATTCCCATCATCCAGCACAAAATCTGCAAAAGGTAGAAACCCTTCCAACTTGTGTCTGCCAGAAACCATTCCAAAATAGAGTACAAGTGGAGCTCAGGGTGAGATGGACTCAGCACATATCACATTACTCTTCGAATGAGTTACTAATTGCAAGATAGTGCAAGTATTTGTCCAAGTTATTTCTCCTTCAGGTGGACAAGGACCCATGGTCCACACAGGCTTAAGAGTGGTAGCTGTTGACAGCTCACCACAAGAACTAATACTTTACAATGTTTTTCACACTCCCCACCCTTGCCAGCAGTACTGATTTCCCACCACTGGAGCATCCTACAGGGAACTCTTCATTCTTGATTTCATGTAGCTCAAATCAGTTTTAAAAACAAAAAAACCTCCACTTCCCAAGTATTAAACCACAATTTAACAAGGCATTCCCTCTCATCACGTTATTCCTCAAATAAGGGAACATTTGAGGAAGTCAGTGAATTCTCCTACCTTAACTCACTGTCAGCAGCAGTGTCACACCAGTCATATTTTCCAGATGTGAGACACTCATGTTGTGTCCAGCGGGTCAGGATCCCTCCTGGGCCCAGCCAGGTCGGAGTGCACTGCAGCGACTGCAGCAGACAAGCCACGTTCATGAACTCCCCACACTTTCTAGCCTCCAGCTGCGCGGAACGAGGCGTTTCCTTCAGCCTATCTGCTAAGAATGCATGAAATGCACTCCAACGAGTCAACCAGGTTAGGAGGTTTCAGGAATGAGGAAAATAGGATTGTAAGTAGGTTTAGGTTTGTTTGGTTTTTTTTTTTTTTCTTTTTTTTTTTTTTTTAATAACAGTGTGTACACAATAAAGACACTGTGGACTTTTTGGAAAAGTTTGGAGTAAGGTGATAAATTATGGCAGAGAACCAAGGATCGGCCAGGATGATAAAGGATTTTTCCTGCTGCCATGTTACAAAATATTCACATTTAAGTTGGAAACTACAAGCACCTATGACAGATGACCTGTTTCCAACCCAGATAAACTGGATAATCAATTTTCTCACTTTCCTTTGCTGGATCTGTTTTAATCACTACAGGGCAGAAAAAAAACATTCCTGTTCTGTAAGGGCTGTAGCAGGAAAGAGTTTGGGGTGTTTTGTGTCAAGTTTACCAAAATTAGAAAATTGCAGCTATTCTAGAAACGCTGAAACAGGGTCAAACTTGCCAGTCTCAGCTGGAAAAAACACACTGGGGAATTAGTAACCTAACTGGTGACATTATGTTTTTTATAGAATAGCTTAGGAGGTTGTTTACTCACTCAGAAAGCTGGAGAGCACAATCCAATTCCCTCTGCCTAAATACGTATGAATCCACCCTCTGCCCTTCCCAGAACAACTTAACTACCAGGCTGGGAGAGTCCCCGTGACGGTGCTTAGTGTTTTATTGACACACTGTTTGCGTAAACACATTTTCATTGTGAGACAGACTGGATTCCATTCCACCACTAGGGCAAGAGCCCTCAACATCTCCACTGCTCTTTCTCTGACTCCTTTTCCTAAACTGTCTCATATGGCAGATTTGCTCTGCTAATGGTTTTCAAGACCTTATCTGAGATCTTCCTTTCATGCTGACAGTTAAAGCTCTCCTCAGGTTAAGACTGCATCAGTTTAAAGCTCCTAAAAGGAAATACAGGGTAAAATGGGATTTTAATCCGTATTCTTCTTCAATTACACAACTTATTTCCAGTGCTTTTGAAGCATTCAAAGTGTCAAAGCTTTGAAAAAAAAATTAAAAAAACACTTTGAGACTAAAAATTAAAAAACCACTTTGAGACTAAAAATTAAAACTCTAAAACCCTTATTAAAAACATCTTCGCAGTCTCAGTTTTAACTATGGTGTCTGCAGTGATCTTTTCTCTCCATGCAGGTCCATTAACAGCACAAGCCAGGAAGAAGGCTGAGACTAAACTCAAAAATAGGGAACAAATACCATATGCCACTTAGTTCCACCAACTTGTCTGCTGGGTCCAACTGGAAGCTCTGGTACATTAACACGTGGTTAACAAACTAAACCTCCTGTGCATCAAATGCTATGGTATTTTTTACTGAGGAAAAAAGACAAATATGTTATCTTAAAACTAATCAGCAAAGACTTGTTCTGTTCATGAGCTTGTTTATTAAAAAGGCAGTATAAAACAAAACCCCTTTAAGAAACAAATTGAAGACAAACAAAGGGTATTCTTAGATGCTGTCTCAAGGCTAGATATTACTCAAATACCATTTGCTTTGTAATGTTACTTTTCTAAAGGATAAATGAAAATGATTAATTTATTGAAAGAAAATCCCGTCAGAAAAAATTCCAAGTCTACTTACTGAAAAGTTTAATCTACCAATATACTTTCATATTACAGAATGAGCAAAAAACCAGTTTGCTGCAAAAGGTTTCATAATTCTATAAATATTTTACAGAACTTTCAGAGTATCCTGACAGTAAAACGTCAAGTCATAATGAGCACTACAATACACACAAGTCAAATCAACAAAATTAGACAACTCACAGAATTCATTTACCATACTGCAGTATGTTTCCTCAAATGCAGAAATAAAACCAAGAATTTAAATCCAATTAAAATCTATAGGAACATGTGTTTTGTTTTGTTTTTTTTTGTTTTTTTTTTTTACAAATCTGGTTTGGTTTAGGTTCAAGAATTCAGGGTATGAATATTGATGAAAGGCAAGTTTGGGTTTCTATGAAGTATCCGACACCTTCAAGTTTCCTAAGTGAATTAAGCTAATTAAGCTAGTTATTTGTAATTGTTAACAGGTTAACCTTAACTGAATAATGTCTAGGACATGCTTTTGCTAAAATGCACTGCATTCAACACACTGAAGATTTTAAGTGAATTGCAATCCTTATACAAAACCTAAGCTGTATGAGGGACTGAAATTCAATTTAAAAATTCTTTAAAAGCCTGGAAAAACAGATAAACATTTTGATGCAAAATGAAACTAATTCCCTCTTTACACTTGTATACAAACATTTGAGAACCTGTGAAGAAAGAGAAAACCTTCTAAAAAGCCTTTTATTTTGAGGCTTTTTGTTTCCAGGTGTCTACTTTGACCATGCTCCTCCAGCCACGTCATCTCTGGTGAATACCTGTAACTCCAAAAAAGTTCCTTCCCAGCAGACCACTGAAACAGCATTTAATTCTAAAGCAAACTACCAATTTATCCCGAAGCTAAGCAATTATTTTGGATGGTTCAGAAAGTGATTCTGCCACATTATGCTGAAAGATCAATTAATACTGTCATTCTGTATTTAAGTGGCTTTATATAGTTTTTGTTACATGGAAGATTGGTAGAAACAACTATTTCTCTAGTTCAAGACTGAGCAAAAATAACTATCCATAATAATATCCAATAATGTTTCAGCCTGCTGCTGGTTATTGTTTTCATCATACACAGAGACAGATTCTCTTAAAATGAACCTCTCCCCAAATGCACAAGGATAGAGGTACATGCAGTATACTGGAACACTGGAATGGGACCTAAAACCTTAGAAACGGTGCAAAAAGTTGTTCTCGTCACTTCTAATGAGCAAGAAAAGTAATTAGAGAAATTAGACTTTAAATCAAAGAAAAAATAAAGTGAAAATTCCTTTAACATTTTCTTACCTATTTGTGTATGACGTTCAGTAAGAAAAACACATAAGTTAAAAAGCAACTCAGCTTGTTCAGATTTGTTAAAACTTCTTATTAAACATTAGTGATCTATACTATAAGAACTCCATAATCGTACTTCAAAATAGAAATTTTAAGTTCTGTGAAATTTTTTGATTTCTGTTCTGATTTATAAAAAAATTCATAAATTCAAAATAATTTCATAAATAATTTCAAAAAGGAAAACATCTGAAGAATTTGGTTTTAATGAAAATCTGCTGAAAAGAGTCACAGCTGCATTGGACTACTAGATGCCTCAATAACTCAATGAACAGCTTATAAAAATATATTTTAACCTTTTACCAGGGAAAATGGAGGTAGACAAAAAGAAAATACAAGTTTGAGTATAATGCCACACTTGAAAACAACATATTTGCAGGAAAAAGAGCTTTTATTTTTTAAGAATTCTAGTTAATAGAAAAGTCAATAAAGCATTTGGTCTGTCTTTGTTGGTGCTCTACTTCAGTGTGAAGTCTAAAGGAGAAGGTGAAAGGACTAAGAGCACATTGTACTTCTGCAGCAAGCCAGTCAAATTTGCACATCAATTGGAGAGAGGAAGGTTTACTGCATATACAACAACTCTTTATTTTTCAAAGTCTTATTTCAAACACTAACACTAACCTTGTTTTCCATATCTGGTATCATGATAAGGCTTGATAGAACTTTACAAATTTTATATATAAATTACACAAGTTTCCGTATATCAGTTGTAATTCCACTGTGAAACAAGTGATTTAACTGTGTAGGGTAACACAACTGGGCTTCCTTAAAAAAAAACAAAAGCAAACAAAACACAAGAGTAAGAGATCTAAAGACCGGAGTCTAGAACCTGAAGGAAAAAAGTAGCACTGAAAGCAATACTCACCACACTAAACTACACTCCTCATATGCAAACACTTCCAGCTCTCACAGGTCTGTGGTGCATCTTACCATAAAAATAACTAAGGCAGAACCAACACAACCCGGAAATGTATCTGAATATAAGACTACATGCAGCTACTAACAAGGCAGTGTTCCAGATTCCCTGAATTCTTCAAACACCTGCTTTGCTGAAACACACAATCTACACATTTGGAAAGATGAGAAAATGGACTTATTTTAGTTGGCATGTTTTTTACATCTCTTCTTTATAATGCAACTCAAAATGGGAAATCTGTCCTATCAGCATATAAGGAGCCCCCAGACTTTTAACATAAAAAATATGACAGCTATTTTTGTCACAAAAGATGTAATCTACAACCACAATGACAAGTGATAGCTTAGATGCTCTTGGTATAGCCACCCACACATATTGACTACATATTAAAAAAAAATCCCAACAAAATAAACTTATAGACAACCATATAGAATTCAAGAAATCTGTAAGGTAATCTCAGAGCACAAGGTTTGAAGATAGCATTTTCAGAGTATTTTCATTACCCCATAATGGAAAACCAGGAATTAGCATCTGTAGTTTCTCGCAATCCAATATGAATTAAAAAAATTCAAAGAATCCTCCTTGCAAATGTGTACTGGTAACCATCCATATGAACAGCATGCTATGAATTTTTATTTGCTTAGTGCCTAAAACCATGTTCTTCTAGCCTTACTTATCAAAATAGTGGAATTCTAAATTAAGAATGACTATACCCAAAACAGCTCCCTCCAGTTATTTTTGAAAGCCAGTCACTTATTAAGATATTTTAAGTTAGAATATCTTCTAAGTCCCTGTTTTTGGAAATATTTTGAAGAGGACTAGCATTTGCTTTTTCCATATAAGAGCATTATTTGAAAGAATATTTTAATGTGTTTTAACTTTTGCACAACAAACTGCAGTTTGAGCTGCCAAAAGCATTTAAATTTTATGAAACATGGAAGATCCTCCCTACAGTAACGAGCACACAGAGCTAAACCAAAATGTTGAGGAGAACTCACAATCATCATGCTAAGTTAAGGAAAAACTCTTACTCAAATATAAAAGCAAGAACTAACAAAGACACCACAAAAACCAAAAGCCTATTTTGATTTTGATACCTACTGCATACAGATCATGAGAGTGTAAAATCAATGTTATTATCACCTAGAATACATGTGTTCATGCATTTCTAGTCTCCTTGACATAATTCCAGTCTCTATCCAACATCAACAGAAGATCTAAACAGGGGAAGGAAAAACTAATTTGCTGAATGCTGTGATTTCATAACCTCTCTTCACTCAGTTTGCCTTAGGGTTGCTATGGCAACACTGTCTGCCACTTTATTTAAGCTTGTGACCTGATACTACTCATCATCTGCCACCTAATACATAGCAACATACTCAATGCATTCACCTTACATGGATCACAGCATCTGTTCCATAAAATGATCCAACATCCCAGGACACATATTATCGAAATACTGAGCTCCAAGGACTACAGGAAAATTAACAGTACAATCCACAAATCTTGTAAAAGCTTTGCATTACATAAGTTACATATAGTTACATAAACATAAGGGCTGGAACATATTTCACACTCACGTGATGAAACACTGACAAGCATAGTTAGAATAAAAGAAGCCTGATGAGTTTTACTGCGTTTGTGGCAACTTGAGTTACTTTACCTGAACAGCCAATTAATACAAACTTTTAGAACCTCATTAAGTACTGCTTTTAATGAGAACTTCAAAGCACACAGTTGATGACATTCTAATATATCTATATTCATATGAATGTTGTCTGCAGTCACCCTGAAGAAAAGGATACACTCAAACATCACCCTAAAAATCATGCTTTCATGAAGTATTAAACATGTTATGTATCAGCTTCACCATCACTGCCTGCAAGGCTGCTGTCTGTGGATGGAGCTCCATCTTCATTAACACCCTCACCATTATTCGCCCTCTTATGAGCTGCATCCTCCTTAGGTGTGTCATTAACTTCTGGAAGTTGTTTCCCTTCAGGCAGTTTAACACTACTTGATGCAGAATTCGAATCAGATGTAGTTTGCTGTTCCTTTGCATCTGGATCCCCTAAAAATGACTCCCACACCTTAAGCCTTTCTTCCCTTTCTCTTGCAGTCTCCTCCACCTGTTAAAGAAATGTTTATACACATCATTATGTAGTCATACTTGTCAAAATGACTATTTACACAGATAAAATTAAACAAATATTTATATTACAGAAATAACTCAATGCTGACTGAACTAATGATCTGTACATCCAGTGGCTAATCCTCTAAGTTGACACTTTCAGTACTCAAACAGGTCCTCTAATTTTTTGCTAAGCTGAATAATTGAGAATGATTTTTGGAGACATTCTACAGCTTTTCAAGAGAAGCAACATAATGCAGGAATGAGCAGGGAAAGAGTATGAGGAATGCCAAGCACTCTTACAATTCAAGCAGATTTACTGTTTGGAAAACATATTTGATAAAACAGAACCATGAAAGGCTACCTGATAATCTGTTACACCATCCCATGTTTCAGCACTGAGCTGACGGCCACCAAACCACCTTCCATTTAGAGTCACCTTGCACAGATCAGCTTCTGTTGCTTCTTTAAATGACACAGAAGCGACGCCATCAGGATGCCTCTGTAAGGAAGGCAACTTGCATTTAACAATATTCTAACTAATGCATTAATTCTAATACCCTTTATATTATTTTATAAAATCAATCAGGACATAGCTCCATTCTGATCATACATAATCATGTTTGAAAAGTTCAGGCCTCAAGTTTCCATACTGTTGTTCTATAAACGCACAGAATATAATTTTTTAACACTGACAACAAAAAATATCTCAGCTAGCTTAGCTACAAATAATGAATCCATACACTTTCAAACTTGTAACAAGTATTCAAGCTCCTGGGAAGGGTTAGTTTGCCTTTACATAGTCTGCAGTCAACAGATGCTTAAGACATTAAGTTCCAAAAGTTTTAGAGCACTGAAAGATTAAGTCAAGTTTCCATGAAGTAAATACACTTAAATGAATGCTCCACTCCTATTTAAAGCAGCATAAATGTTTTGCACCTTTGCACATTACATCAATTCTGCCAACACAACATGTAAAAATACCTACATCAAATATGAGAACCTTCTTTACTTGACCAAACTTTTCACATTCAGTCCGCAGATCTTCTCTTATCTCATTTAGCACTAAAGGGTCCTCCTATAAAGCAATTACACAGCATTAATTAAACACAAGCACTCACTTCTCTCAGCTTTATTTTTGCTCCATCACCAGTGGTACACATCTGTCAATCTGTTAAAAGTCCATAAATTGAGTGCTGTTATACTGCATTTTCAAAGGCACCTGGGAGTTGGCAGACAGCTCTTACATGAATTTAATAAATGTAATAAATTCAATACTTTTTAATAAAGTTATTATGTGCTCGTTTCTCTATTCTAATCATTACTGCTGTTTACTCCTCTTTCCACCCCTGGAAGGAATAGTGTCAGATATATTAAGTTTTTCACACAGTGCAAAACCCTCACTTGAAAAATACGTTCTTTCCAACATCTTTTTCCTGCTTTTGGAGAGAAATGAATGAATTTAAAGCAGATGTTTGGCACAAGAGAACACCCTTCCCAAACAGCAAGTCTAATTTTATTTCTATCTGCTTAGAATTTTGCTACAATTTATGGCAGAAAGTTCAGGTATGTTAACTCCTTAACAGCACAATCTACAGAAGAAAACTGCATTTTCCTACCTCAAAGTCCTTGGGGTGAAACATATTCCTGATAATAACGATGCGTTCATGCCGCATTCGAGTTGCTCCATCTTTCTTCTCCGGCCTCCAATCCAGCTGTCTAATGAAATGAAGCAACAGTAAGAAGATATTGTTGCGGCTCTCTTCAGTTTCTACAAGTATTTGTTGAGAAAAAAATCATTAATTTGTCATTTTTTGCAAAATATTAACATATATTTTGACACAAAGAGTTAAGTTATTCTTCTAAAAAACACCCAAGCTTACTACTGCTACAAAACATTTCAGGTTTTAAGGTACTGGAAAGCTCCTAGAGCAAATATACATAATTTTTCAAAGTAAAGTATTTTTTAAAACTGACAAAGTATTTACAAAATACTAATTCCTTCCTAATATCAACTCAGATAAAGGAACCAGCTGTCTTCCGGTGCAACTAAAATGTCAGTATTTTACCATTTTTTCCTAACTTATTCTGTAAAAAAAACAATATCCACTATTCCTCTAGGTAAAATTCAACTTTTTTTTTTTTTAAGAACATGTAAGAACACTTCAACTCTTACACAGGCATTACTACAAGATGTATTTTGTTTCCCAGTGTAGAGCCACTAACACCAACAAGTCATATAACCCAGCACATCTGCTCTAGGTCTTTGCCTTCTCACAAATCATCTTACTTCTTGTAGAAATGCCTGTTTCATATCCTATTACAAAAAACCCCACACATTTACTTACACTTTTAAATCTCAAGATCATACATTGGGGTGGGGAAATCTTAAGTTTCTTCTTGTATCTCCTACTTTAGCTGAAGAAAACTTGGATTTCCAACGAGAGCAGTTATACCAGGAAATCAATTCAAAAGAAACACAGCCCTTTTACTCACATAAATTTCAGTCAAACACAATTTCATAATTTTCCTACACGGGCCTACACACTGGAGACTTCTTACTGCAAGAACCATCAATGTCTCTTTGGGGCAGATATATTTCTGTATTTAATCGATAAGATATCAAGTAGCCTCTGTTCCCTTTAACTATGGGAAAATATTTCTGCATTACAATTTACAATGCTCAGTGGATTGTTGCTTTCACTGAAATATCAAAAGTATTCAAACTTTTTTTCTTCTTTAATCTGTCTCTTCTTGGTTCCAAAAGACAGAAGAACAATTTTTAAGTGACCAAAGCAATGAATCAGGGTACAACTCAAAACCTAGTATATTTTATAGCAGAGAGAGATGTCTGGGGGAATCTACAGAGATACTTTAGTATTTGCTCCTGTGGCAGCCATCAGTTATTTTCTTGCCCTTTGCAACTTCTGCAGTATGGCACTAAACATATGTGAGCAGCCAGAGTGTTATGACCATCCAGCAGTAAGCCCAGATACTGTGACAAGACTCACACACACTCATCCACTGAAGGGGAAGAGAGTCTTTTCTTTCCCCAGAGCTGTAACATTTTCTTCTACATCTGGGGGCATCATTGCTCCTTATGTATTGTTTTAATGTGTGAATCAGAAAAAGTTCATTATATCAACATTTAATCTAGGAGTCAGTCGCCTTCAAACATGCAATAGTTAAACTATCGCACTGTCAGACAAGACTTTAACTTTTGCAAAACGTAGCACTGTATTTGAAAGAAAGCACTTTTACTAACAGCACCTAGAATTCAAGCAATATTTTACTGAAATAAAAAATACAAACTTCTGCTGTTGCGACAACTTCTTCTTGTAGTCTTTACATTTCTTCTTCTTTTTGCTTGCATCATACTCCCCCTTCAGTTGGAACTTTGCAACTTCCACATGCAATTTATAGCCTCGGATTTCTGCTTCATCCAAAAGCCTCAAAGCAAGTTGAACCGATTCTCTCTATTGGAAGATAAAACAGCCCAAACTTTAAAGAACATGGCGAAATCAAATTGTATTCCAATAACATGTCATTAAGTGCACTGTGCTAAGAATCAAGTCCCTGTCACTGAAAACCATAATGCTGTCTTCTGACACACAGCTAGCACTGTTTTCTTGATGAAAATCCAGTATTTCTTCACTCCTGTTGTAATTGATTAATACATCCAAAAGCAGCTGCATATACTTCATTCAAATATGTCATAGACACTAAACTGCAATATCCAAGCAAGCTGATGAACTTAAAAGAAAGAATAAAAAGTTTTCTGGGGACCGATTTCCTATAAAACTTGTATCACTTTTCCAAGAACAGTGTATGTTGAGACTCTTAAGTAATTTTTAATGTGTTCCTAGAAGTCCTTTAGAGTGCAGTCAGTATTTATGCTGGTGCACTCCACAGCCCTAACTACTACAATTACAAAAATAGCATAGCCTACAAGCCAATTGATTTAGTACTGCCTGGTGCCTCTTGCAGAACTAAAGCTGGCTGCACTTGCAATCAACAACTTTACAAATGACTCACAAGTGAAACACATAAGGAAACAGTACTGCAGCCTAAGCTTTTATAGCTAAATAAAGAATGAAAGCACAGTTCTGAACCAAATCAGTTCTCAATTAAAAGTTGTAAATACAAGACTACAGTTATGTTCCTTCCTGGCTTCTTACTTCTGTATTCTTGGTTACACAGTGGCATGAGTAAAAGGTGAGAAGCCTCTCATTTCAGGCCATAATCTAGGGCACCCAAGACAGGAACATGTAGAGACATGTTCAGCAGGCATTCTGGCCATTTCCAGGCAGAGGGTGAGGCTAGATAAGAGGAAATAAATGAAGTTAAGTGGGCATTTCTGGAGTAAATCTTTAAAACAGATACTTATATTCCAAGTTGTACTTTAGATTATTAAGAATCTTCTGAATGTGATCCTGAAACAATGGCCATATGTGCCTTCAATGTGATGGGAAAAATGCATTTCAGTGCACCACTGACCTTCAGATAACAACAGAGGCCATCTCCTTTAAGATTGCCTTCCTTATCTTTGTACAGTTTGATCTTGTGTTCTTCTGTCTGAGGATCTCGCATGATGATACCACATTTTGACATGACTTGTACAAATTCATCTTTCGTGATGTCTGGAGGTAAACCTGCAAAATAAATCCAAACAGAAGGCTTAAATATGGTCCATTAAAAAAAAACAAAACAACTCATTAGAACAAGTCTTCCCATAGTGCTTCTTTAAACAACAGATATCAAAAATAATGGATAACATTTTACATACACTGCAAGAAACCACTGCCCTTGGGTTAGAAATACCTTCTAATCATTTATTTCATACCAGTATTTTGAAAATCCTTGTACTTTGTAATGCACAGAAAGATCTCTGTGCTCCCTAATATGCACACCTAGAGATTTATTGTCACACATGTCATCAACATTGCAGAGGACACAAAGGCCCCTGCCAATGCGACTCTTCTGCCCAAGCTCCAAGTTGTTGGAGTCCAGGATTTCCCTCTGGCAGCCCTGGAGAATTTGGAGACTGTACAGGGGGGTCTGGGATTTGTACAGGGGGCTCAGACAGCCTCCCACAGAGCCCAGGAGGACACTGATTCTGGCTTCTGTCCATGGGAGTGAATACTCACGTGTAAGAGGAATCACAGATCCTAAGAATTTAGAGATAGATAGTAGCTTGTTATAGAATATAAATACAGAGATTAGGATTCTTTGTATATGGGGTTGAAAGGACAAGATGGAGGAATTGGGGAGTGGCCCCCAGCCTCCTTGTTCTTGTTCTTCTCTCCCGTCTTTTTAGGACTTGGACTTTAGAGATTGGTTTAGAATAGAATTGACGTGTTAGTGTAGAAAGTTGTTATTGGTAATATTTGGTAAATAAAAAATACGTCTTGGACAGTGGTTGGGCTGGAGATACCGTACTTAAAGTGCGGGATCTCTGATCCGCCCCAGTCCAGCCCAGTCCAGCCGTGTGTCTTGCTTTGCTGGGGACGCCTTGCAAAGCTGAACAAGAACTGATAGATAATATAGAATAAACAACTCTGAGAACACGAACTGCTGGACTCATCTTGTCGTCTCTGCCTTCGGTGTGAAACACTAAGGGCAAAGAGAAGACTGAAAACTTTATTACCTTGGGGAACAGCAACCTCAGGGAAACCCCCAGGGAACAGCAACCCTGGGGGAAGATCCCACTGCCTCGGGGAACGGCCACCCCGAGGAGAATTTCAGGGAACAACGACCCCGAGACCAAGTTACACTGCACTTTTAAGTATCAGAGACAAAAAACCCAGCAGTAAGAACATGACCTATGAACAGACAACTGTTTTCTCCACTCATAAATTCAATAAAAAGAGTAGCTGATAATGCATAGAGATTTTAAGAGCTGAACTCTGAATTGAGGATAAGAAAAAACCCAAAAGGGATGAGAAAATTATGTGGATGTCCAATACCAGTTTGGCCTGCATGAAGATTTTTGAAAATGCAAGTATGTGCAGGCCTGAGACTGTTCACAAACACCAGGTGTACCCAAGTATGTGATCTAGAGATTGCCTCCCACCATCCAAAAGAGGCAGAAAAACACCATGACAAGTGCATGGATAATTTCATTTGAGCTTTCACATTGCTTTCTCACTCCGTTCCAAACTTTTTTTTACTGTTTTGTCCTTCTTCCTTAGAATTATTTATTAGAGGAAATGAAAATTATAGGTTAAGTGATGTGTACAGTTACTCCACTATTTCATCATAAACTTGTCATTATCTTATCCCTTAAAAGCCTGCAGGAATTATTTTTCATATAAAACAATAAATTAGTGACTTTGCAGACACACCTCACAGAATGCCCCATTTAACAGATAAAAGCACAGAATACATCCATTCTACTTCTTTCCTACATCGGCAATTTAAAGGTCACAAAGACATTACACAGTCAGAAACATAACATTAAGCAGTTTGCAAGTGACAGACTAAATAGATAATATTAGAGGCATATATGAGTCTCTTTTACCACCTTTAGCTCAAAGTAGATAAATAAACACTACTACTTACCCGTCACATAAACATTTGTGTTTCTGTCTTCTTCAACATGAAACCACCCTAAACACAAGAATTTAATTCAGTTATGGTAATACAGTAAACACGGGATCATACATGTTGATATCCCATCAGATTTATAAGAATTTTTGCATGCTCACAGAGAAGCTCTGAACATGCCATAATTTGCTTTTTCCCTTTTGTATATAGATTCAGGATACCTATGAAGCACCATAAAATTTTAGAACCATTCGACAAATTACCAGCACAACCTTGTCTTTGCTGTACCAGATAACAATTACCAACTGCCAGCTTTTCCTCAGTACAATACAGATCACAGCCTACACAGAGGGAATTGCTTTACTTACCTGGCTCTAGCTTCCTTTTTTCTGATTTTTGTTTTGGATCTGTTTGTTTTTGTCCTGTCTCATTTGCTGATGGTTGTGTTCCTGATGTCTTAGAACTTACTGGTTGCTTACTTTCAGTGGCTGTACCAGAAGCAGATGAAGTATCTGTCTCATCTGCATTAAAGCCATAGTTGGCATGATAGGTTGCCAGGAAATCTTCTGTTATCTGAAGAGAAAACATGAAAACTAACATAAATTTTCAAAGAACTATAAATTCAGGTTTGTATTTTAATGTTAGTTGGGTGACGATCATTTTCTAATTTGGCAACATAGAAAATAACAGTATTTAAAATTTTTTAATAATCTTTGCAAAGTCAGATACGTAACAGGAACAATCAGTTCAAGTATTACCTGAATTAGACCAAGACACAAATTCCATACAGCATCTGTAGCTATTACACAAACATTTCACAAGTTCTGTCATTTTTCAAGCAAAACTTTCTGCTTCCCATGTGAATTGGATCTGCCTGAAGGACAGAAACCAGGCACTCCTAGCCATGGTGAAGGGATAAAGTGATACTGATGGTAAGCCAACAGCTTATCCACAGACTGACATTTGCAGGCATCTGCCTTTTCATGGACTCAATTCCAGAGATGACATATATTTGTGTTGACAGGCAGTAAATATTGCACTTAAGCAGAAGTGTATTTTAACACATTGTTTCTAAGGCAGTAGTAATAGTTACTAATAAGTAAATAAATAAAATTACTTTCTATCCTATGAATAGATAAAGAATTAGTTTGCTCTTTTACAGAGAGAGACTATATTTTGATAAAATACAATATTGGCCAATGCCTATGTTTTAGAGGTCAAAATAAAAGAAAAAAACCCACAAATTCCACCCAGTACTTCCAGCCACTAGCAACTGCATGCAAAAGAGAGACATCATAGCCGCATTTTTCAGCATCCCCACATTATAAAGTATTTCCTGAAGTTGCATACTCTGAAATATTTTTTTCTCAAAACTGAGCCTCAACCTTCGAAAATTTTATCTGACTCTAACCTTTGCTGCACTTGCTTCATCTGTAGTCAAAACAAAACAAAGCTTACTGCCATTAAGCTATTGTAAGAGAGTAATTTCAAGTGTTAATGATGAAAATATAATCTATTATCTTCCATAGTGACTTGAAGCTTGATATTTCAACTCTAAAAATTATGACAAATCAGAAATGCAAAACTGACAGTACCAGGCTGGTCAGGAATAATGTAAGATGCCATGGCGCCCTATAATTTGAAAGGTTAGTATAAAATAGCTCTTAGGCTAAACAAGATTTGCCACACACCTCAATAAATAGCGTAAATGGCTGCTCTTACAGGTGTGACATAACACAGCATCAAGACAAAGTACAATCACATTTAGTGAAAAAAAGAAGACTCTGCTCTCATCAGGTTCATTATCTTTGACCTTAGCCATCACTGCAAATCCTTAGTGCTACAGTTGATGAGATCCAGAGGATTAAGAAGCTTCTAGACTTGCTGGTGAACAGCATTATTAATTTCCATCAGAAAACCTACTGGTAAATTAGTGATTAAACCTGCAGCAGGATTATCTTTCAGCTTCTGGAGGAACTGTGTTCTCTGTAAACCTCCGTTTACTCTTAGCAAATTATCTACCATGGACTATCAAATTTTGCCACTCAGTAACAAAGATGTTTTTTGCATAAAATGCTATCATCCTACCATATAACCATTATCACTACTTGACCTTAAAACATCTTTTTCCAAGCACAAAGAAGGTTACACACATATAAAGGCTTTTACTGGAACTTCTGTCATTCCATAACAGCAGGAGAAACAGGTAGTCACAGAACTGCTTACTGGGGACTTCAACCCGGTTTTGCTGGAGAACATCACAGACATCAGTCCTACCCACACAGCCACCCAGTCACGCAGTTTGGGGTAATTAAGCTTATAGGAAACAAAACACAATACTACAGGACATGTGAGAGTGTGATTAACTGCTGGTCCCACAGAAATGGAAAGGAATAGGTTAACCGAATGAAGAACAGATACCCTGTGTACATCTGTATTTTCACAGAAAGTGATGCAAGAAGCAGATGAATTCCACATGTTATTTTGTGCTACGTCTGCGAAGCACTAAAAAAGTTGGTATTGATCAATACAGTACCACTGAAATAAAAAAAAAAATAAACAATGTTACAATTGCATCTATTAAATTTTTATTGTCTCCAAATTTTTCTGGGAAATGCTGTTAGCCAATATTATTCA
Source organism: Cisticola juncidis (assembly GCA_013400215.1). NCBI lineage: Eukaryota > Metazoa > Chordata > Aves > Passeriformes > Cisticolidae > Cisticola > Cisticola juncidis. The sequence goes on along the minus strand of VXBR01009091.1, from coordinate 1,695 downwards.
CTTTTGCACTGCTTTGAAATATGCTTTAGTGGAAGTTCAGCAGATACTGTATTCCTAAAGCAGAGCAGCAGTGCAATCCCAGTCTGTAGATAACGATTACTTAGACCTGTCAGAATATTTTCATCTTCTTTCTTGACATTTCATGTCAAGAAACAGAAATCAAAAATTTCATTACTGCCTGCGGAGAAAGACGTACAGCTTGTGGTTACAACAGTCTCGTCAGTTTATCTGGACAAAAGATTCTAGTAGTAATCATCAGCCAAAAGAAAAACTCAGTGGCATCTAGCTGGGTAAAGAATCTTTGTGCAGCACTGTGGGTCATGGATAGGTCACTAATTTCTATTTTACATCATATCTACTAATGAAGTTTTCTGCTCCTATTTAACCTATCCAACCCTTAATGTTATCTCCTCTCCAAGACAAAACAGGTAAGAAAAGCACTTAGGAAAGAAAAATGCAACGGACAGGAGACACATTTCAAGAGAGGTGAGAAAGGGAAGAAATGGGAGCAAAACAAGAAAAATCATTTTACAAATTACTGTCCTTACTGGATAAAGGACCTCAAAGGGATCCAGGAATACTCATTTCTCCACCGCTCCACTTTGTGGGTCTGGATTTTACCCTCCCAAAAGCCATCTGCTCTGCAGACACCTTCCTAGGTTTACACATATTCAAACTTGGCACTACAGGTCATTGAGTCATTCTCACTCCGATTCTCTGAATTCACAGTCACAAACTAGAACTGGCACATTACATCCATCAAGTAGATGCCATAAAATGTCATAATGTTAATATTAAATTAAGTAATTGCCCTCATTCATTGCTATATGATAACAAAACTACCGTTTCACTTGCAGATCAGTAGTCTGGTTCAACATGTTAAATTTATGTTCATTCTCCCCTTAAAGAGCTATGTTCTTATAGCAAAATAGTATTTTATATTTAAAGCACTTGATAACTAGGAACTGTAATACAGTTCCATGCTGAGAAATGCCATTAAGAGAAATACACTTATTTTTCAATTGCACTTGCAAGACTTAAGGAGATGGGATAACACATCTTTATTATATATTATTTTCAGATAACAATAAAAGAGGCATAATACTACTCTATTTTCATCTAGACCTTATCGCATACTAATTCATTTCTACACTGACCACAAAGAGACAACCACAGCAACTGCGACAAAGCCCTAAACTCATCCCAGGCATCTCCGATTAACATCTACAAATATAACAGTGACTTCATCCCAGGCCCGAGCAACTCTACAGATTCTCCGCCGAGGCGAATAGCCAACGTACAGCTCCTCACAGCAGCCGGTCAAAGACAGAGACCACACGGCGATTTTGCCTGTAAAAAGGCGTGTTTTGGTGCTGCTGGGACCTCTCAGCAGACACGACGGGGCTGAATGTCGACAAGTCCGCAGCGGCGACACCCGGCATCACCTGCTCCTTCTTCCCCCGCTTCCGCGGGGCTCCCGCGTACCCACCTTGGGGAACCAGGCCTTCTTCTCCAAGTCCCACTCGTAGGCCGCCCCGTCCGCCGGGTCCACGTAGGTAAAGGGGTCGGACTCGCCCTCGCCTTCGCCCTCGGCTGGCTTGGCCTCGTACTGCTGCTGGAGCTGCAGCTGCCGGTAGAACTCCTCGTTTCCGTCCTCGCCGCTCATCCTGCGCCGCTCCCTGGGCCTCAGGCACC
>VXBR01009090.1:44205-78155 GCA_013400215.1 Cisticola juncidis | reverse complement strand
GTGGGTATCGCGGGTGGGGAATGGAGACAGGGAAATTCACTGCCCTCCCAGCGTGCTCCCACTCGCATTCCCACGCCCAGTAATGAGCTCCAGGTTCCACCTCCCGCCTGCAAGGTGCTAGGCTGCAGGTTGCACCAAGCTCTGAAGAGATCCTTGCACGTTGAGTAGAGTAGGAGTCAGGAATTTTAGGGATCCGATCTCAGGTCTGTTTACATGGCGATGGTATGTCCTCCAGAACAGAAAAAAGTGGATCCCATTGAGAAGAAATTAGGTTGGTGGAATGAAGATTCTTTTTTTTTTTTTTCTTGTGCTGTTGGTCTGTCTTTCATTTTTTACTTGATGAAAGAAAAATGAAAGGGAAAAGTGGAGCTGAAGTGGAAGTTTTCATTTCAGAATGTTATTTCAAAGGCTATTTAGTTTCAGAACATTCAGCAATGCAGGATGTCTGCCTTTTGACTTACTTGTCAGCTGAAAGCATATAGTTGAAAAATATTACTGATTTGGAACCTTTTGATTCTTTTATATTGCCATCCTGACTTTTGAATGGGAACTAACACTGAATCATCAGCATGTCTGAAGAGAAAGAAAAGTTGTTTCTTTTGAAGAGTCCCAGTAAATGCAAAGCTGTTATTTCAGTGTTTAAGAGGCAGCTTCACTGCCAAGCTAACTCCTGTATTCATCAACATGAGCTGTCCGTACCAAGTAATTTTGCTAGCTGTGAGAGTGACCACAGACCAAAACTACTGTTGTGCACAATCATCATCCCTGCTAGCTGACAGGACCAGTGTGTAGCTGTAGAACCAATTTATCAGTAGCCATCTTCAGCAAGAAACCCTGAAGTGTAATTGCAGCATGTGTGTGACCATAGTGATTGGGTAAGCCTTTCCCACTGACTCCAATAGCAGCTCAGAAATAAGAAAAAACAAAGTTATGGAAGAAGTTTGTGGCGCTCCCTGTGCTGCTCTGTCCCAGGGAAGGGAAATCTGCTTCAATAGGAAGCCTAGTACTGGCTAGGCTTATCCTCTCCCCCAACCATGGAGCTGGGGAACTGCTGCTGGGTGTCTTCCCACCAGACCATATTTAGCAGAAACCTGTAACTTACTTGTGTAGCTTTTTTGAGTTTTAAAATTTCATAACTTTATATGAAAGCAGTTGTGAGTTGGGATGAATCTTCTTGATGGGAAACAGGGTTGTCCCTGCAAGTCATCAAATCCTAAGAAGATGTTATTTAGCCGTGTGCTCTCCTTTGGTCTTCCTTTGAGCTGCCCCAGCTGACTGCGAGCTTTGACAATCTAATTATGACTTAGTTTGGCCCGAGCACCAGCTGCCTTCAGTTTCTTTTATCTCACTGAACTGGGAAAGCAGAAGCTAGATGTTTCAGAGCCTGCTCCCTCTGTAAAAGTGAAGGAATTCAGAAGTGTGTTAGAAAGGCATTAGCTTCTCCTTTTCCCTCTTTTTTTTTTCCCACTGGAGCCCATCCAGATGGAGCACAAACAAGGAAAGGATAAATGCAAAGTGCTCTGCCACCCTGAAAGCACGCGCTGACGTCAGCTTTCATGAACTGGCACTTTAATCATCGCATGGGGAATGTTTCTCTCTCCCTCTGCAGCCTCCCTTTGGATTTCTCAGTGCACCAACATTAGCATTTATGGCAAGGAAGATTTATTTTCTTTGCTGGTTAAAAGGGTAGTAAATTCAGAATGTTTTCACAAGCTGCTAGACGGGGAGCTGTGGAGACCCAAAATGCTGTAGGCTCAGTCTGGGTGCATCAAAGGCAGCAAAAGGGCAAGCTTCTTCCTGGATGTATTTCCACTTGCATTAACAGCTAAGTTGAAAAGCAGGGGGCTAGTCCATCAGCATACACAGAGAAGCTGTCAGCTTCTCTAAGCCAAACTGCACAAACTATCCTCAGAGAGGAAAAAAGTAAGGGGTACCAGATGGAAGGGACAGATCAGTCAGGTGTCTCCAAAAGTATTTTTGAGGCATGCAAGCTAAATTTTCCAGAATTAAGCACTGAAAGTTAGCAGACTCATTTTCTGTTCATGTGTCAGGCCTCAAAGAAGCACTCTCCCTCTGCCCCAGTCCTCCTGAGAGGACAACAGGTCATTGGACTTTGCCCCCTCTCAGAAGAGCCAGAAGTGATGAATTCACTAAAGTGTGTGAGGAGCATTTTAACCCAGCTGAGGAAGAGCTCTGTGGAAGTGCCTTGCATTTGTTGTTATCTTTCTGCTGGGACTGAGTGTAGTCTACTCCTCTGCATCTATCACTGCCTGGTTGTATTTTCTGTATCTGCTCCATGTCCTTCACACATGAGGGAACATGTGTGAAGCAGCAGTAGGATGCAGCCATCCTTTCTTGGCTGTTTGCCATAGGTGAGCCCAGAGATGAAATTCTCCCCCCACACACCCCTGACAGAGTGGCCATCACAACACAGAAATCCAGGGCAGTTCTCAGCACAGCAATTCACTGAGGATTTTGGTCATTATGGAATGGGGAGGTTACCTCACTCTATGCTCTCAGAGATGTGCTGGGGTTGTGGGGAAAACGATGACAGATATTAATGATGCTAGCAGGCTATTGTCAATAGAAATGCAGTCAGCTGGTCTCATCAGCTGCTTTCACTGGGCTGCCTGCTTCACAAAAATGTGGTTTCCTAATTACAGCCCTCACTTCACACTGTCCTGTATGGTCCTGCATCATCAGATGCTGCTGCTTCCTTTACACTTGCCGGAGCTCTCTGCAGCACGGCACTGTCTTGGCATTCAGGGCCCCACTGGCCCAGGTAATTAAGGGAGGATTAAAGATGGATTTGTGGCAGCTGCATTCTTATTTTGGTACCTCTTGCATGTTGTTGCTCTTGCTTTGTATAAGGCCCAAGGTGACTAAAGGGTTTCAGATATTTAAAATACCGATGTACAGACATAAATGAACATATACACACATGTATATATATATCCCAGTTAGTGTTGCCTTCCCCAGATGTCCAAAATCATCTGTAGTGCTATGTAAGAAATATATGAAAGAGATAGGGAACAAGTAAAGATTGCCATGAATGCTAGGATCCACTTTTAGTCTTTCTCCTAGCTCCATCTCTCACACAGACCAAAAAAGCCACATGAAAATTACAGCTATTCCTTCCTACCAGCCGCACTGCCACTGTATTTTAGCCTCTTATCTTTAAAAACAGACACCCCCTTAGTCACCTTCCTCTCAAGAAAATCAAATTTGCTGCAGTTGAGCAGCTAGCACTATCAGCTCAACTCAGACCATCACACAGCATAGACTGTCTGCTGCAAAACCCTGAGAGTTGGGGGCAGTTCAATAATTAGTTTGATGTGCTTTTTTATTTACTTTTTTAGATTTGGAGTGCCTGGTTAATGCTTTCTGAACTTTCAAGGTTGGAAATATTATTTACTTTTAAATGGGAATAGGAATTTCCATGTAATTACAGAGTTGCAGGAGCAAGAGCTGTAGGAAACTGCACCAAATATTGTGAAATTCATGACATAATCATCACCATGCTCCTGACGTCAGTTCACAATTTGACTTGCTAATACTGAACCCGGGTTTTGTGTTCCTGGTCTCTCCCAGCCTTCTGCTTGCTGGCCAATTTAAAATACAAAGTTGCTCAAAATGACCACTCTGCCCCTAATCTAATATTTTCATGTTGTCTACTGCTCCCTAGAAGAGATTTGATGGTACAGATCTTTCAGCATAGGCTCACCTGGATCCCACGAGCCTTTTGCAGATCTCTCATAGCAGCCTCCCCAGAGTGAAATAAACTGCATTTATCAACCTCATTCTTTTGTCATTACAAACACATTATAAGTACATTTTTGCCCATACAATGTGATAGAATTTTTCAGCACATCTTGTTGCATATTGCTATACTGATTAGAATCGGACAGAAAAACCATACCAAACTACGGCTATTGCAGGCCAAGAAAAAAAACAGTTCTACAGAAATTCACATTTTGCAAAGTTTGGGTGGTAGTGAAGTGTCTTGCTTTCACTTTTGGGGACTTTTTAGAATAAATTTCCTTCTTTCATATAAAATGTTTGTTTTCATAATGACACAAAAAATCCACAGGCAGGCTCTAAAAAAATTGTTTCTCCATTATGATGAATCCTAAACAATTATTTTCCAGAGGGTTGCAACATTCAGATTTATTACAATGTGAAAAGAAATTGCATGTCCAGCTCAACATTTACACAAGACAGGTCTTATCCTCTAATAAGCTCTGTTCGTGGCAGATATTCTTGATAAATTGGCAACATTCTGCTCAGAGGTGGTAGCACCAGAAGTAGAGAGTGCAACACTACCTTTCTGATGAGGACAGAAGAGCTGATGCAATTGAGATCATAGAATATTTGGGCTAGATGGGACCTTTAAAGGTCATCTAGTCCAACCCCTTGCAATGATCAGTAACATCTTCATCCAGATCAGGCTGTTCAGAGCCCTGTCCAGCCCAGCCCTGGATGTGTCCAGGGGTGTGGCATCTACCATTTCTCTAGGCAACCTGCTTCGGTGTTTAATCACCCTCATCGTAAAAGAGGCTTTTCAGTGTTAGGATTCTCCCCAGTATTCAAGCTGTTTAGAACAAAGGCTGCCAAAATTTCGGTTGTTAGCACCCAAAGGAGCTTCTGCTGCAGTGCTGAGCCCTTGCCACTTTCATAGGGTTTATGGCACCCTTTGGGACACAGGCCATGGTTAAGGAGCTCAGGCAGTTTCTTGTTCGATTTTTCTGCAGTACTAAGTAACCTCAGAAACACTTGATGACTTCATTGTAGCCAGCTGTTACTGTATAAACAGTTATTTAAAATCCTGTGTCCTGAAATACCCACGTCTTGATTCGGGGAAATAGTCAGATACTATTACTACTGCAACACCGTATAATCAAGGGAAATGCCCGGCAGGTGACAAGCATGGTGGCTCCTGGAGTCACATGCATCTAAATAGCCATCACTAGAAAGCAGTGGAGAAGTGACTGTCAGCACTTCTGCCCTTAGTGACTCCTGCTGGGTAGCTGTTTCTCCAGGATTCCCTCATGCAATCAGTTTTGACTGACTGCGTGGCATTTAAATGACCACTGGCATCTGTATGCTGGCAACTTTTATTTACAGGAGCAGTAGCAGCTATGCAGGCAGAGCTGCAGACCAGTTGATTGTTCACCCTGCTGAAACTGGATTCAGATTTCTCCTAACCTGTTCCCAAAAAATGAATGCCTGAAACTTTTGTATCAGACCTGCCATCTGCCTCATTTGAGTTCCATACGTTAGGAGAGAAATCTTTGTTTCCTTCTCGCTTTGACAGTTTTTCTGGATGAAAGAACTCCAGGAGGAGTGGGATCAAGCAGAAGTCACCCATGCTGTACATGCAGCTGTCTGCATACTCCCTGCACCTGTTTGCCCTCCCTATTTCTTGCCCTAAAAAATCCTAGGAATTCTTCATTAAAGTTTTTTTTTTCTTTCATCAGCTATCTCTTGACAGAAGCCAACATGACCATCTGTCTTTCCAGAGGGAGAAGAGAGCTGGCTATGGTGTTTTCCTTTGTTTTGCTGTTCCCTGATCCATGGGCAGAGCTCTTTCTGAAGGTGTCCTCAGTTTCTTTCTTGATCTGGGCCACTGTGTGCAGGCTGCTGCTCTGGTTCTGGTGTGTCTCTCCATGTGCCACGGTGACCTACATACCTGTCCTTGCCAGTAATGGGTCGTATCCTGGCTTATCTGACCCTCCCTTTTCAAGGGTGATAAAGAGAGATTTTTAATTATCTGGTGGTTTCCACCCACCAGTTCCCAAGATAAATGTGGTGCTGCCCTCCATCCTTGTTTGTTTTTGAATAAGAAATAGCTAATGTAAAGGGTTTGCATCCAGGCATTTCTGTGGAATCTTAAATCTTAATCCATCCACAATCTTAACTAATTGGATGTGTTTATGGAAGAAAGCTGCCTGTGGTTTGACTTTCTGCAGAAGAGTTAACAAAAAAATAAAACCAAACCAAAACAAAAAAAAGAGGGATTGAGGAAGGGATAGAAACTAATTACATTAATGAAGAAAAGGCAAACTGCATCACATTACCCTGTTGCATGATAGGTATAGGCATTGCTTAAACTTGCAGTGGAGGTTTTGCATAAATAAGAAAATCACTGGCCTACATGGTACTTAATATTCCCCCGCCCTTGCAGGTTAGTTATGCAGGGAGTAAGCAGCATTACTGCAACAACACACTTACTTATGCCTTATTTCTGCTTCTACTACCATTGCTCTAGTAAAACTCAGAATGTAAAATGCTTCTTCTCTTGAGAATAGCTTGTAAGTGCTATCTGATTTTTGCAAGCAGCACTGATGAATTGGTAAACATAAATAAAAACACAAGTAGCCAGGGAAACCCAAACTGAAGAGGGTAAACTCGTTTTAGGCCTAAGAGTGAAACTCAGAATAACAAAGATACTGACGACTGAGGTGCTTTGCCTGTCATACTGCTGCTACCCCTGTGTCCTTGGCCATAGGACATCTGCTACAGCTGCACAAATGAGGTTCAGATGACCAAAAAGCAAGCCTTAGCCAAAGAAACTGCCCCCCTGTGAGCACTCCAACACTGCCTAAAATGCCACCACATCAAGAATGAAAAATACTGCATACAGCTCATTTAGCAAGGTCTGTAGTTCACATGTGTTTTCTGTTTGTTGCCTCAACCTCCCCCGGGCCGGAGGCAGCAGCGGGCGCCCAGCTGTGCCCAGTTATGGTCAGAGACAGGGAGGGGCTGGTTGGAGTTTAAAAACAGAGCAAGAGGTCAGCTGTTTGCCTTGGCTTAGAGATAGGGCTCTGTTTTTGTGCTCTCTTTTGATTTTTACCAGTTCTGAAGGTTGTGAGACTGATTCGAGGTTATTCTATGCTGATTCTGTACTGGTATTGTACCACTGATTCTTGTTTCATTAAGGTAAGGGAACTGTAAGCCCTGTTCCCTGTAACAGAAAGGGTCAGCCTGAGTTTGCTTCCTGCTGTCTCTGTTCCCCTTTTTGATGGATACCAGTGTCAGGCGCTGAGCCTCAGTGTAAACCAAGCCCTGCTGAGCATCAGAGACCTGCTTGAAACCATGAAATTTAGGAGAGGGCTATAATGATAACATCTTTTTGAGCTGTTTTTAGGAGTCTTGAAGAACACTGGGTTTTAAACAAGTTTTGATTTAATTCATTTAGGGCCTCTGCAATTGATGGTGTCTATAAATACCATTTAAGCTCACAATAGAATTTTTAACATTCCATCTTCAGGAGGTGGCAAGCCAGGGTTGCTGCCTTGCTCCTGCAGCAGCTTCCCTTGGCTGTGGGGTGACCCTCTCAGTGGCATGTCCTTGGCACCAGGGACATGTGGTTGGAGGCCTCCTCAACATCCCCTCCCCCTTGTTGTGGCAAAGTTGTTGTCCAAGGAGCATGCTGGGCAACTGAGGTACACAGGGCTACTGGGGAGGGCATCAGGGGATTTCTGTGCTCAGAGGACAACTCCAAGTCATGGAGAAAATAACCCAGGGGGCAGCACAGGCAAATGGGACAAGTGCCTCCAAGCAAATAGTCAGGGGAGGCACAAAACAGGATAGGGACAGGGAGGAAGATTTAAAAGCTGCTCCCATCCTCTGCACCCTCTTCTGAGAGGTCTTGATGGTGTTATTAATAATATTAATGCTTTTCTTGGGGAAGGAGAGGGAAAGCATTTTATAAGAATCTGATTATATGTTTCTATGTTTAAGAAGGGAAGTTTTTTGATGTTGAAGTAGGAAAAAATAGTGGTTTACTGTATTAAAATTGGCAAGTACTTAGCATAATCTAGTGATTAAAGCAGTCTTTTCCTGGTACGCTTGTAAATAATAAATTCCCACTGCAGAATGGCTCCTGTGGCATTTTGCCCATTAACCTTTGTGTGCTTTGATCTTGCTTTGACTCCAGAAGTTCAGGCTGTTCCCTGGCTTGTTTAGCTGTGCTGTTAACAAAACACTTGCCGCTTGAAATACCCAGTGCTTAGCATCCATGTATTTCTTAGCCTTCAGGTCTCTGAGCACATGCAATATTGATGCCTTGTGGATCACAGAAAAAACCTGGCTCATTAGTGGGGAGATATTAAATAAACATCCCCGAAGAAAGCAAACAAGCTCGGCCATTACGAAGACTATTTTTCAGACTGAACTGTGCTAGCAGAGGCATAGGAAATGAGAGCTTAGTGAACTGGAGAGAGGAATCATGCTGTGTTCACGTGGAGCCAGGATATGTATCCCCTGCCTGCCCTGGCAGACTGGCACAGCACTGGGGTGCAGCTGGGAGGAGTGGGGACCCGCTCTGCCTCCTGTCCTGCCTTTCCCGAGGCCAGATGCTGAGGATGGGGCTTGCAGAAAATAGAAAATCTTCCTGCCTGGTGTCAGGCAACAAGCAGGCATAAAGCACAGCCCTTCTGCAAAGTACTACAACCCTGATGGCAAATGCATGCACAAGTCACAGAATCACAGAATCGCTCTTGGAAGAGAGCTCCAAGATCATTGAGTCCAACCCATGCCCTAGCACCTCAACTAAACCATGGCACTGAGTGCCACATCCAGTCTTTTTTTAAACACATCCAGGGATGGTGACATGAGTCCATCCTCATTCCTCCTGGGTCTCATCCAAGTTCTGTTTTTTGCTTACCCCTTCTCTTCATCTTTTAAGAGTATAATGTATGATATTACCCTTTCTCCTTCCTTCCTATAGGCAGTTCTGAGGCCAATGGCTGAAACCACTAGTTAAGATAAAAATAATTGGAGATTAAAAACTTACCACAAGCATTAAGTATTTTTAAATAGGCTGGATATGTATTTTGCAAGCCACGTGACATTTATTATTTATAACTAATTACTATCTGACAGTTTAGAAATATGAAAGACAATTTGCTCCCTATGTTCAGGGACTCTGAGTTCACATGAGTCAATCCCAGTCTGAAGTCTAAAAAAGGTCACTTTGCAATCTGTAAGCAGCTTTAAAGCCTTCACGGGCCTGAAAGCATCAGGCTTAGCCAGTGGGGAAAAAACTCTCCTCTAACAAGGTGGCTCTGACAGCAGAGAGCTAGAAAAGGGAAAGGACTGATAAGAGCCAGTTCCTGCTCTTGATGCAGGTAGAGGAAGAAGAGCAGGTTTTCTAGATGCAAAGCATACATGCCAGCAAAAAATCATTTGCTACTCATTTGTTACTGCTTCAGCTAATAATTGTCACATTTATTTATTCCAGGCTCATCTTCACTAGATCAAATGGAAAGTGTGACATTGCCTTATGGATACATGAAACAGTCAAACCTGTGAGTAGTCCTAGCTTCACAGAACCTTGTAGTCTGTCCTGTCTCTGTCACTGTGGCCTGCATTTCCCACCATTCAGCCACCAGCAACTGTTTGCTGCTGCTTTTCACTCAGCCAAAACATGCTACAGAAATGCTTTCAATCCAGGTTTTCTTTCCATCCAAACCTCCAGTACCCACCCGTGCAGAAAGGTGAGAGCCCAGATGTCTCCTGTAACACAGGAAAACACATTGAGATGTCTCTCAACACACATCAACTCTCCTTTCCTCATACTGAAAAGTGCAAGCATTTCACTTTTGTACAGAAGGTGGCCTGAAAACACAGTCCCTCCCCAGGACCAGCTGCCCTGTGGAGAATGTGGCAGACACTTCTTTTGCAATCAATGCAAAAAGTTACTGTCTCCTGACTTCCCACAACAGCAGCTCTCCACCTGCTCAAAGTAAGTTTCCCCTTGCTCCATTTGGGTTGAGGCAGCAAGAGTGTTTCCATGAGGTGCTCAGCTGGAAGATGAGCCCCCAGGCCAAGGCCAGGGTGAATGGGGCAAAGCTGGAGGCAGGTCAGTCTCCCTGAATCAGCACTTGGATCCAGGGTGAAAAAGCTCATCCCTGCTCATTTGACATAACCACCTTTGCTTATACATCTCCCTCTAGTTCCCTGCTAGTGGAGTTCCCCACCATGCTGTCTTGCATATATAAGATGATTTGGGACAAAATGCCACCTTGCCACCTCCCTCCTGGCTGCCCATCCTTCCTTTAAAGGCCTTGCCTGGTTGCAAAGCTGGTGCCAGGTGTCAGCACTGTACCGTGACTAATGTTCATTTTCTTACACAATAGAATGCTCGGCTTCTTATTACCCAATTTTGGCCTTTCTGCCATCATCTCCTTTTCCCATTTATTCCATACATCCATTGCAAGTGTTTAGCTCTTAGAAGTGGGAATTGCTAGTCTGGTTTCCTCAGCAAATAGGGTGATCATGTTCTGTACATCCTCAGATAACTGTTGAACACACCAGTTGATTTAATTTGGCTGCAGGAGAGTGTGCTCAAAGCTAATTGAATTCCTGTAAGTTTTGTGCAAGCAGGAAGCCAGCTGAAGCAGAGAGGAACCCTGGAGTCACATGCCAGGAAGAAAAGTAGCAGAGACATTTTATCTTAGTAGATACCAAAAAATTCATAAGGGAGATACAGTAGTCAGGCACCAAAAAAGTGCCTCAGTTTGTACCTCCAAATAATCACGAGACAAACCCATAAGAAACCTGGACTCTTCTAGTGTTTATTAAGTTACTTTTAGGTTGTTTGCACTGTGACTGGGACAATAGTTTTAGATTCCTGAAAACGATTTTTAATGTGTTACTATAGACCATGTAAAAAAACCCTGTAATAATACTGATAAAGGCAGACAAAGGAAATCTAATCACCAAAGCTTCATCTGGCATCTGCAGGGCACAAAATCTCACCCCACAGTTTTGGGTTTGTTTTTTTTTGCAGGCAGCAGATTCTCATCCCTCACCCACTCTATTCCCCTTCCATGGACAACCTTAAAATTAGTCAGATGATGTGTAGACATGTGTAATCCCACAAGAAATGGCTTGCAGATGCAAGTGCTGCATCTAAACCTGGCTCCAGGTTTCCAGCTCCTGACTGCTGACACAGCAAAGGTGATAAGGACAGTACTGAAATCAGTGTGATGTTTTGCACAGTGACACATGCCTGCCCAGAAGTGGACGTAAGGGAGAATTTAATCACAGACTGTCTCTTTTTTTGTGTCAAAAGGCACTTTTCCATTGTAAGGCAATTCCATAAAAATGAAAATGAATAAAAATGAAAAGGCTTGTGCAGCAGTTTAGCTGTCAGGTTTCATGCAGTAGTGCCGTGTTACAGAGATAAACATCAGTGCTTAGCTTACAGATTGTCTCAACACCTGGCAGGCTGTTATAGAGACAGGTTTAATAATTAATTGCCATTTCTCTGAGACAATGTACCCTGGATCTCTTAAGGTGCATATTGCACACCAGGTAACAGGAGGAGTAGGCAAAAGAGACAAAAGCATTAGAAAAGATAAAAAGACTGAGATCAAATGACATTATTCCTCATGTCATGGTGGAAATGGGTCTATACTCAGCTGATCCTGCATGGAGGTTGCCTGGAGGTGTTTTAATATACTGGAGGTCAAAATACTTGTATTCCAAAGTTGCTTTTAAGTAAATGATTCTCATACAGCTGGTGGCAGGAAAGAAGATGGAAATAGATAAATTCTGTGATATGAGTGTGTTGGGTTTATGTCATGTCACCATGCACAGCTGAAGGTATTGAGGAGTTGTTTTATTATCAGAAAAATATGACATTTGGAAATTATGTTGAAAGGTCCCTACAGGTTTTCTGTATGTAGTATATATTTTTCTCATCTATGTTTAGCAGTACATTTTTCTGTGCAAGCTATAAACCTAGCAAAATTGAATGTTACAGTGAAGGGAGAAATAAAGAAAAATATTAATCTGCTGGGCTCCTTAATGACCACAACCCAAACCACAAGCCTGGACTGTATCCTGGCAGCACAGGAGCACTAACACCAGTTTCTCTCTGTGCCTCAGGCACCTCCCCTGTCAGTTGCCATCACTACTGGGGGCCTGTGTGTTAACACAGGGGTACTGAGAACAAAAGCATGGCAGCTGATGGCACAGAGCTGCATGTTCTGTTAGCAGTGAAACTCCAGTACAGAGGGTAACCTTAACCATACAAGCTTATTTGGCCAAATGTGTATGTTTACTGATGTGAACATTCTCATCTTAATGAAACTGATGAAATGGGGGAAATTATGAACACTTCTAAGGTAACTACAAGGAGAGGACTAACTGCTGATGCCTGCTGTGCTGGGTTTAGGCTGCCAGTGATCAGTGTATCTTTTGTCATTGAGCAAATCCTGTTGACATCCTGGGAAAGATGCAAATCCTCTCTTTCCCCAGGTTTTTACTGCTGAGGAGGATCTTGATTTCAGTGAGTCAGATAGTGTTCTTTTGTGAACATGTTGGCTCAGATGGCTTTGAAAAATATGTTTCCTTATGAATTGAAGCTGGCTCTCAAGCTTCTTTGGTAACACAGTGCACAAATTGAAATACTAATCATGGATCTGTGTATTTAAACTACTTGTACAGATGGGTCTGATGCTGTTGGTTGCATTTTCCCATTGCTACTGCAAAAGGAAGGAACTCCTGAGCTGGAACAGGGGTTTAATAGAGGAAATTATTTGGGATTGCAGTGGTCTCTCTAAGAGACGGTTGCTGAGGAAAAGCTCTGTTGGCAAGCTTCCTCTTGGTTTGTTTCCACAGCCTCAAAGTATAAGTCATCCTAAGCCAACTGAAGAGTACTTTTATACTACCTGAGTTTCTTATCCTGTGCTTTGTAATCATTTCTGGTAGCTTTAATCTGTTAATGTGCAAAGAAAAACCATCCAAGGCTGAAACACAGCATTTATAAAACACATTTATAAATCCGTTTTCTGTAAGACTTTTGAACTAATTCATTTTGCCTGGCATAGAGATTTTAAAATATGTAATGGCAAGTTGTATGTGAAGAAGCAGTACAAGCAAGATTGAAGTGTGTTTGTGGAGATGAGGGAGTCACTCTCCTAGTTTCAAAAAGCAGCAAAAAGGTTGTGTGATTTTATAATGTCTGGGGTTTTAAGCAAGTTCTGGAACATGCAATTGTGAAAATTTGTAAAAAAATTCAACGCATTTCAATTTTGGTTCCATCTCAGTAAACAGATTTTTTCTATCTTTCCCTTAGCTAAAAGGGCTGGCACTCTTATTATCCACCACTTTTCCAGCACTAGTGATAATGTTCAGCATTTGCTGAGTATTTTACATATTTCCACTGCTGTAAAAATATTAGCTCATTAAATCTTGCAGTATTTCTGCAATAAGAGCAGTCATTAGAATTGGCTTTACTTTATGGGCAAGAGTATGGGAGAATGGAGTTTAAGTGATCTAACCATAGCAAATTAGTGGCAAAACTTGGATGGTGCTCTTGATTTCTGTATATTCTGTAAAGACTCATGAAAATCATATTCCTTATTCATTCAACTGAATAGCTAAATGAACTTGAGCTTTCTCTCTAAAAAAAAATGGAGTACTGGTGTGGACTTGGATCTCATAGGTAGTGGGATTTCAAGTTTCTGAAACTGATGTTTTTTCTTCAAAACCCTTTGACACTAACTGTGAGGCATTGTAAGAATGTCAAGGCTGTTGAATTCTCATGTCTAACTTTGCTAACTCTTGAATGGAGTAGTAAATCCATACCAGAAGGAGTTATGGGTCTTTGCACATCAGTGTTTGTAAAGCACCCCATTCCTGATGGAGCAGTGGGGCAGCTGCTCTGTGGTGTGGCTGCTTTCCCTTTGAGTCACACAGGATGTGTGCTGTGCTGGTGCTAACAGCATGGGAAGGGGAGCATGGACCTCCTCAGTCTTGGCAAACCTACCCCTCTACACTGAGCCTCATGGATGGAGGGCTTAGGACCAACCAGCTTGGTGTTCATTCACAGCCCTTACTATTCATAGCAGATCATGGCTTTGTGTCATCCATGTCCTTGGGAGATGCCTTTTAACACATGCCAGACCCAAAGCAAAGGCTGGATTGGATTTTCCATGTTGTCACTACCTGACTCAGCCATTGGTGTGTGACTGCACATCTCCCTTATCTCAATCACAGTTGCTCTGGGTGGGCTCCTCCTGGCATCCTGAAATAACTGGTAACTACATTAAAATAAAAAATGCTTCAAAGTGTGGGGGCAACCTTTTCCAACTGCCCAGCTTAATGTTTTCTGTGAAACATGAACTTTTAAAGTTTAATTGCCACTCCAAGGTCATCTGTATTTTGCATTGAGGCCTGTGCAATGATTCACTTTTTACTTGGTTGTTGCTGATAAGAAAGGATCCTCTTTAGGATTTTATTTCCTCTGTGGAGTTTTCTAGGAACTGGAGGTTGGGTGAATAATTTTATTTGGACAGTAAATTCTAAAGGAAAGACTACATCATTCTTCAACAATACTGCTTTCTGAGATGACAGCACAATAAATTACAGGTGTACAGCAAATTCCTTTGCAATCAGTTGACTCATTGTGCTGGGTGGATGGAATAAGAGCAGTGGGGAAGGGTTGGGTCATTGAAGTCATGTGGAAGCTTTACCACTGCTTTAAGTCAGCACTGGTTGATCTACTTTTGAAGAACAGTTGAAACCTAAAAGGTTCCACTGAAAAAATTTTTTTTTGTCAAAGAAGTCTCTGATTTTTCGACAAAGAACTCTTGCAATCTACCATATCTTTAAAAGTTTATCTCTCAGGATCAAGCCATTAGCCTGTTCAGATTTTCATTTTTTTAGTGATAGGACAAGGGAGAATGGCTTTGAAAGAGGGCAGATATAGATTAGATTTAAGAAGAAATTATTTACTGTGAGGGTGGGGACGCACTGGAAGACATTGCCCAGAGAAGCTGTGGATGCCCAGTCCCTGAAGTGTTCAAGATAAGGTTGGATGAGGGTCTGAGCAACTTGGTTTAGTGGAAGGTGTCCCTGCCTGTAGCAGGGCATCTGGAACTCAGTGATGTTTAAGGTCCCTCCCGAACCAAACCATTCTTTGATTCAGACTTGAATAACAGTCAGTCTCTGAGGCTGCAAAGAAAAGAAAGGAAAAAGGTTTTTAAAAGCCAAAGAAAGATAGCACAAGAGATCCCAAATGTTTGCTGCTTATGTAATGCTAGGGACAGGAAAATTCTGTTCTGACCCTTGATTTTCTGCTTCCATCTTGAAGATTTGCTTACCCCTTAATTTGTGACCAAAATGCATACGTTCTTGCATAATAAAATTATGTAGCCTCTTCTATTGCTTTTCAGTGCCCTGCACCCCAGCAGCAATTATTGATGATATATTTCATCAGGGATGCATGGGGGTTGTAAACTGCTTGGCTTATGAGCTGCTTCATAGCAGAGCAAGCAGGAGCTGGAGTCAGTAATCACACTATGTCCCACTGCATTTATCTCCTGTCATACATTAATTTATGGGTATTAAGTCCAGCAGGGACTGTTATGGTCATCTACGCTGAACTTCTGCTTATGTTGTATAATTTAACCTTTTTTTCTGCATTGGACTGAACAACCTGTGACTGCACAAGTATATATTTTTAGCAACACCATTAATCCTGATTTAATCATTTCACATCAAGAATTCTGAAAAAAAACCAGCTTGGAAAGCTATTCTTGGGATTTTTCCTAAATGTAACCAAGAGATAATTAGTGTGCCTAGAGTGATGCTAGAAGTTATTAGCTAAGGCCAGGGAACAGAACCAGGTGAGCACTCCCAGCCTGCGCTATCAGTATAAAAAATCCTTCCATCCGTCCATAGGATGTTCTCAATCAAATTGCATTATACAATTTGTCTTTCTTGAGTGTTAGTTTCATTAAGTGCTCCTGTGTGTGAGGCTTCACTGTGGGGTCTCTTACTGTTCTGGACTGTATTCCAAGGTGAAAAGAAGTTCTTTAGAGAACTGACAGCCAACGTAAGACTAGGGTTCAGAAATACTTAACTGGTTTTGCTGTCCTTTGAGTGGCTGAACAATTAAGTAGCTGTACATCATGTTCTTTAACATGAGGCATTTTGGATGTGAAGAGGCAGGGGACAGAGCTGCTGGCTTCTAAGCTTGACTCCCTAGCTTGCACTATTTATACTTTTGACAAAATTAACCTTCATAAGGCGAGGTGAATGCAGGGCAGGTACTGATCAGAAAACAGACATATACTGGAACTCTTTCTCTTAATCAAGCAGTTTTGCACAGTTTCTTATGCAAATGCATCATAATTCAGCTCATTGGCTGTGCTTTCTAAACAAATGTAAACAAATAGACACACTCATCTCTGTCCTTTTAAGGGGATATAATGTGTGTTCTTAAGAATTTGGGGCACAGGTTTTGAAGAGAAAATCTGCTTAGTGGCCTAGATATTCATAAAGCTGCTCGCAAATATAAAGAGACACAGATGAATGACAGATGTGCAGATGCAGTTAGGAGGAATTGTTAGAGGCATGAGAGTTGTTTGTCACTGAGTGTGCTCCCCTGCTCACTCAGCACACATGCAGTGTGTTCTCTGTAGGGTTTCATGGGAACTGAATGCATTTATTCTGAAGTCCAAGTAACAAGTGTTACAGGGTGAAGGTCTTTGATACCAAAGCTAATAAGAAAAGGAAGGGGGAAGGAAAGCAAGAAAGAGGTATCAAAGTTCCATGTATTTGTTATAATCCTAGCTTGAGAACCACCAAGCTCCCCTAACCCTGCCAGTGAGGTCTCCTTGACAAAGCTACAGAAGTAACCAATATGTCATGGTTGTGAACACCTGGTTTCCTGAACACTGAGGCAGTTTGGGTGTCTTAAGGCAGGTATAGTATTTTAGCAATTTAACAAAACAAAAAAAAAAACAACCCAAACCAACCAACCAAAACCCCCCCACAACCTAAAGCAAACTAACAAAAACCCAGCCAATCAAAAAAACCCCAAAAACCACTGCAATAACAACAACAAAAAAATCCAACACAACCAAACCCAAAGAAACCTCCCCAAACCCCCAAACAACTTAACTCGTGATTTTACTAATTTAATTATTGGTTAAAAGTCTCTGTCCAAAGCACCAGCTGAGGCACTCATTTTAAACTCCAAATGCTTTTCACACTTATGCATTTGAGACTAGACAAGACCACCATCTTTTATCAATGGGCAAGATTCTTTAATTAATTTTTAACCTCACTGTTCAAGCATTGAAATATGCATTATTTCTTTATGCTAGCTTTATTTTCTGGTAATGATACTGGCATAGTCTTTTCACTGGTAATGATACTGGCATAGTCTTTGAGTCTTTACTGCAGAGAAACCTGTTCTGAACCATTTTTTTCTTTCTTGGCTTCTTTATGGTTACTTGTTAGGTTAAATCAGAAGAGAAAAAACCTTTCCCATACTTAATGGGCTTTAATGAGCCATAAATTTAGACTCACATCATGCTTTCAATTTAGTGGGAATGAGGACTGATATGGGCAAAGGACTGTGAGCCACAAGTTTCCTTTGCCTGGATTAATAGTAATAGTAACATAGAGATGACTATTGAAAAAATAAACATTCTTAAAAGTAAGCCATCATACAAAATGCATGTATCCCTGTAAAATAACACTAACTTAGTCACATCAGGCTGTATGAAAAGGTGTTTTTTTCAGACACTGCCTCCAGACAGTATAAAGAATTCACTCTATTTATCCCATTACGGTTCTCTCTAGGAGCAAGTAATTTATTGTGTTGTAAATCTGGCCACCTACCAGCAGTGAAAGCCTGTACTAAGAAGAGCTCAGCTTTCCAAAGGACCAAAAAGCTCAGCTGGCATGCTAGTTCTGACTAGGGCAGAGTACTGGCCTTCCTTGAATTTAGACCATATGATCAAATTTTATCATTGTTTCATCTGATGCAGGAATATATAGCACAAAGATTGTGAAGCAAGTATATTTAGTAACTTAACAAGCTGCAAATGTATTGCAAGATTTGAGCCAAACCCCACTGTAGTCCATGGAGAGGAATGGTTTCTCAAATACAGCTTGAATGAGAGAGGGAGAAATAAAAACAGTGGAGAACTTTAGGAAGAGAAGAGCATAGCAAAAAAAGCAGAATAAAATCATGGACTAATCAGTGCTATGTCACAGCTTTCTCTTTTTAATCCCAATTTATAGTATTTTTTTCATGTATTCTCTATGGCAAGGCCACAGCTAGGAGCCTACCTATTTCTGGAAGAGAAGGCCCCTACACTAGAGCTTGGCCAGCTGGGTGTAAGGTTCTCCTGTCCATACTAGACCATGATGGAAAGATTTGCCTTTCCCCTACCTCAGACTTCCCTTGATAGGCAGATGGTGATGCCTCTGCCTCCCTTCAGGCCTGCCCCTATCAGTCCCCTCCCAGGACTCTTTGTCTGCTGTTGTGCCACAAAACCTCTCTTTTGTCCTCTTCTCGTTGAAGATTCAGTCATGGCTCAGAAACAGAGACCAAACTCTTTTTCTAGGAGTTCAGAACTAATCTTAACAAATCTGTTTGCATGAAAAAAACAATTTCCTTGAATGAAATTGAATAAAAATTAATGTGAATGCTTATCTGATAAAGTACCTTTTTTGGTTTTGGAATTATTCTTCAAGTCTTTGCATGTTCTCAATTTGCCCTTCTTTCAAGATGAAATTGAATCTAGGTCAAAAAACTTTAACCTCTGTTACAATCACCAAACTTTTACTTCACTGAACTTTCTTCCTTGAAGCCAAAGTTGGTTTTGTGTTTCAGTCCATCTTATTTGCAGCTCAAGTCAAATGTACCAGATCTTCATCAAGTACACAAAACTTTTATTTGGTCCACTGTGGAGCCAGAGTCACTAATGGTCATAGAATTGCTCATTGATAAGATGGGTGTTGGCAAGAGAAAATGCTATTGGGAGAAGCAGAATGTTACTTGAGTAAATCCCCCTTCAGGAGGTCAGGCTGCTAAGCCACTGGGAAAGTGGGGTACTCAGCAATAGAGAGGCTTTGGGGAGGCTATGTATTATCTGCCAATTTGACACCGAAGTCAGCTGATCAATAGGTCTCTGTGCCTCTCCCCCAAAGAAATATTTCACTGCTGAATATAGAACCAAATAAATGATGAAAAATTGCGTGTTGCTGCGGCTGGGATGAGATGCTTTGTGGTTTTATTTTGTTTTGAGAGTTAAAGGCTCTTGGCAGGTGAGAGGACGTGTGGCACCACATAGATAGGAAATGGCAGCTGCAAAGATGGAAAAGGGACATTGGAACATCTCATTTAGGAACACCAAAGGGTAAAAATGGTGCTGTTTTGCCAGGCTGACCTGTGCTGCTCAGGTTGATAACAGTGCAGACCACGAGCCAGCCATGAGGCCCCCGTGCTGTGTCTGTCGTCACCCCACGTTCTCCATGAGGAGATGCAAATTTTCCCCTTCCCCAGGCCTTTTCCCCAGTTTGTCTTCAGGTGCCCTAGAGCACTGAAAACACAGCCACACCTCTGTGTGTGTGTGCCTCAGAGGTGTGCCACAAATGAGGAGTTTGGCCAGCGGCTTCACTCACGTGGGTTTCGTGTCCCCTCCTGGAGCCTGAGCAGAGCTGAGCCACTGGGGCGTTACGGCTCGCACACAGAAACTGAGGGCAGGGAAACATGGAGTTATACATTCATGTTTGGAGGAGTTGGGGGGTTTTTAAATCTGTTGTTCAGACATTCAGTAAGCATTCATAAAGCTCATATTCTTAAAACTATTTATTATTACTTTTTATTAATTATAGGAACTGCCATTGCTTTGTCACATGGGAAGTAAACCTCTGCTTTGACTAACTAAATACTCAAATCAGGTTGGAGAAGGTTTTAGTTAATTTCATTAATTACACTGGCTGTTTATGGCTGTTCATGGGATATGAAGAAGCAGAAATGGCTGTTCTTAAGCATGGCACTGCACCTGTGCTGCTTCCTTCGAGGCAGTTAAAAAAGGTGTTCTGCCCATATCTTGAAATATGTAATGACAGGTGTACGTTTTATAAGTTAGAGTTTAGAGTTCTTGGAGTTTAACACCACTAATACCTGGTATATCATTTGTTGGGGACACATACCTTCTACTAGCAGCAGAATGAGTTATGTGATTTATAGAAGCAGGTTAGAAGTTTGCAGTGAAGTGGCAACTCTGAATATGCTATAGTTCTTATCTATTAAAGGTTGAAAAGGACAGAAATAAAAGAATTTGAGACTGGATTAATGAATGCAACAAAACAAAACAAAAACCACAAAAAGACCCACAAACAACCAAAAAACCTTTCCCAGCAAAAATACCATAAGGCACTCTCAAAAAATCTAAGGCCCTGTGTTTTACTCCAGTGTGCTGCAAAATTAATGAAATCTAGTATAGTAAGAGGGTAGAAAAGAATCCAGTGCACTGGATATTGATTGATTGATTGCAAGTAATTTGAGAAACATATTTTATAACTTTAAAAGATGGCAGAATTAATCTACAGCAGACAGATATAAGAAGTATAGGTAATGCTCACAAAAAATCTGGCTTCCATCAATGTATATAAACCCTGCCAGGCCATCTTCTCAGCAGCATAAGCAAAGATAAACACTCTGAAATCAATGACCCAAACTCTGACAATTTGAACTGGCTACAGGTCTGCCTGTACTCATTTTTCTTAGGATAAATATAGAAAGAGCAATGCTAAGACTACTTGCCATGCACGGCAATTGCTTATCTACCCCGCTCAAAAGGGATAATTCCCAGATCAGAGTGATGTCAGATGATTAATCTGTGCACATTGTTCAGTCCAGGGTCTTTGTATTGTGGTCAGCAGCCCATGACAAACCTGAGTGGGATGGAGTGCCACCTCTTCTCCCCTTGGCTGCCAGGCAGTAACAACAGTAACCTTCTGTCACTACTCACCCAGTCCACATTCACTCAGTGGCCTGGAGCTAAAAGATGCATAACAACTACTGAATCTTTGGAATTGTATAGTTCCCTCTTCTACACTTGAATTATACATTTAAGGCTATTTACCAAAATTACACAGTATTTTTTGAAGACTAAAGTTTCTGCTTTTCACAGGCATAATTTTTTATGTCCTCTCTTGGAAAATTGCGGGTGGATTATGTAATTGTTATGGGTGTTTATTATTATCTGTACTGGGAAATCAATTGGTGCTGCAGAGGATAACAGCAAGCACTTAGAGCAAAGAGGAGAAGATACTCTCCTGTGGTGATACAGATGACAATGATAGGTAGTAAATAGATGGTCAGAGAAAACCCTGCTGTTAGCCTGGCAGGATTGACCTTAAACAGCTATGTAGGCTTATATATATTTTGTTTTCAGCCTGTTACCAAAGCACAAGTAATGCGTGCAATACACATGAAGGCTGTGTGCCAGCAACAGAATTGCATTTGCATCACTTTTGTTTGTGTTTAGAAAAAATGCTCTTGGGTCTGTTTGCTTGAGTAGTGAAGCAAGAATTTCATTATTTCAGTGTGCGGCTCTGGCCTGAAGTGGAATATCAGCCACTAGTCCTTCCCTGTTTTTGCAGGCAAAAAATAATACAAAAATATATCTGACTTTCTCATGGTCCTCTGAAAACCTCAGTCACTGTGTCTATTTAGTATCCCATGGTTGAAGGCACGTGCCAGTACTCTACTGCACTCCTGGTTCAGCCTTTCAGTTTGTCCTTTCTGTAGCTTTCAGTGCTGGTGGCAGGGATCTCTCCAAGGATCCCATCACAGAGTCTTACAGAGGTCACAGTGACACGGCAGACTCTCTCTGCCAGATGCAGTACAAATGCATCATGAGCCACAATACCTGCCTGGAGTGAGGCACAAACCCTGTCTGTGGCAAGCAGGAAAGCCTCAGTGCTTTCTGTAATAAACATACAATGCCTAGTTTAATTCCATCTTGGCTGTTTATGTTGTCCAGTGGTATAACCAGGATATAGCATTGTTCATTTCCTGCTTTGGCTGTTGCTTAACAAACTGTTCAGCTGTGGCACTGTTAGCTGGTACTTACAGCATAGTCATGGGCACTCTCATGTCTAGGAAATAGGCAAAGCTGATTGAACTGGTCCATATCACACTGCAGAATTAATTGCACCTCAGAGAAAAATTAGGTTTCTCTTTTTCTTGGTATAGGCCCAAATCTACCTCCTCTGAATTCAGTAATAAACTGTGACTGATTCCAGGGCAATTCTGGCTTTAGTCCTTCATTAGCAGATGGACTTTGGATATCAGTGAGCAAAACTTGCATTTTATGTGTAAGATGGTATTGATTTTCTATGGGGCCTAATAAATAAGTTTCTGTTACTTCTTTGGGTCCTAGCCTTGCCAATATACAAATTTGTCATTGTTTTCTGAAGGGCAGCACTAGCATTGTTAGGGAAAGCTAGCAACATTCATGTGAAAGAAAAATAATTAAAATGTGGTAGACTATTCTAAATGCAATACCAAATTACTGTCTACTGGGGAAAATGAATCTGAGTGTGCCTAATGACAGCCTTTAGAAAGTGATACTCAGCTAAGAAGATATATTGTAATTTGTATTGATAATCTGCTACATTAATGCTTGAAAATAGTTTAACTTAGGCAATTAAAACATCTAGGGGGTCTGCATTTAAAGATCCAGTGGAATATCAAAGTGACAGACATTTATTTCCCATTGGTATCTCAAATATGCTTAGAGTTCATGGTATCAAAAAAATGGCAAATGGATATGAAAGCCTAAAAGAAAGAATGCTTAACACACTTAATTGAGATGACAACCAAAGTAACAGATGTCAGAATAAATATGTTGTAATGCTAGTGAAAAATAAACTGAAATAAAGCAGATTTCATTCAGGCCCTATTAAAATTTGATATTGTTTAAGGCAAGTTGAACAGTCCCTGTCCAACCACAGCTATGAAAAAGTCAAATTAGATTATACCACTCTGGATATATGGTTAGCTCATGTAGTGCTGAATGGGGATTTAACTTCATCTCTGATGACTGTTCAGTTGTGGTCAACACATTCTAATAAATTTACCTTGATTTTCCATAACTATGTTTAAAGCACAATAACATCTGGCTGGGTAGACAAGGTTTTAGTTTGCACTTGAAGGCTTTGTGTTTTGTAGGGTGATTTTTATGACATAATTACTTCAACAAAAGGCCTTGCATAGACACAATAACACCAGTTAAAAAAAGAGAAAAAAAGAAAAAAAAAAGAAGTGGTAGTTTTGATGCTATGGCTTATATCACTTGCCAGACTGGAATGCAACTTATAGGCAAAAAGCCTCTAATTATGTAGGAGGAGTTTACTGGCAGAACTCTACCAGCACGACAAAACTTTCAAGTGTAAATGGGAGCTAAGTGCTTATTTAAGTCAGCGTGTCTTCTAACCACTTAACAAAGTAAAATGGGTTTTGCAAAACCTCCCATTCCCCAGCCATGCAGTGGGTCTGACTCTTACCCAGCTCAGAAGTCAATAGGAGGACACTAACCCACCTGAGAGGGAGGATCAGGCCTGATCCTTTAGAGAAAGGCTGTATTAATGGGATTCTCCCACTAGCAGAGGCTGGTATAATGAGAAAAGCAATACCCTGGCAAGTACAGAAACATGCAAAAAATTAGTCCTGCTCTTCCTACTCCTACTTCCTTACATATTTATATGACTTTTCACCCTCCTGCCTAACTCATGCCAGCTCTGACTTCCTTACTAATCGGTGCAGGGTGCAGCTGGGACAAAAGGGATTTTAGAGCTGGGACACCAGGCAGGCTGTGCCCTGCATGGAACAGGTTCTCCCTTGCCCCATAGGGCTGCTGGCTCTGGCTGCCATAACCAGCTGCAGGAGACTCCTTTCTTGTCTGTGGGTGGGCTGCTGTGGCCAGACTGCATCTGTGATGCTGTGTGAGGAAGCTTTACCAGCTCAGGTTGTCAATAGTTTGGCTCATTCTTC
The DNA here is from genome assembly GCA_013400215.1 of Cisticola juncidis. Classification (NCBI taxonomy): domain Eukaryota; kingdom Metazoa; phylum Chordata; class Aves; order Passeriformes; family Cisticolidae; genus Cisticola; species Cisticola juncidis. Next base: position 54,331 of record VXBR01009090.1, on the reverse strand, counting down.
CAATTCACACAGCAGATGTACCCAGGAAGGCTGGGCAGGAGGTCAGATTTAAAGGATTATAGGAACTGAGCAGTACTGTACCTGCCTGTTGTATTTCTGATTGTTAACATCACTAATTTAGTAAGTTCTGCCTGTACTCTTTCCATTCTTCCACCATCCAAAAAACCCCAACATCAAGTCAGACATGGAAACACCTATTTTGTACTTTTTCTTGCATTTGGATTGAAAAGGGCAAGGGGAAAAAATGAGAGAGAGAAAGAAAAAAACTGTAAGATCACGTTCCAGAAATATTTTGAAAATCCACAAGCTTAATGAGAGAAAAGAACTAAATGCATGAATATTGTCACTGGCAAGCCATCTGGAGCATGCAAGTGAAAAATGCTTTCAAAATCTTAAAAGTAAATGATCATGCAAAAGCACAGATAGTCTGCACTTGAGGCAAAAGGTGTTTAATTAGAATGGGAAAAGTCTTTGTTCTAAGTAATTAAAGGTAAAATACCAGAGTAGATGAGAGAAATCCAAACTCCTTAAACATTTGACAGTTTTAAAGAGAAATCTGCAAGGGTTCAGGCATAAACCCACACAAGGAGAGGCAGAGGAGGAGGCCAGACTGCTTAGGCAGCTCTGCTGAGGCATTGCAAGGGCTGAGAAGTCAGTCCCTGTCCATGTAGGGTGATTCAAAGCACTCAAGTCAGGCATACAGACATTCCCAGCAACTACAGAGCAGAATAAGCAGCCTCTAAAGAGTGATGAAAAATCCCACGTGCTCATCAGCCAGCTGCCTTGAGTTAGGCACCTCAGCTTTGGTCCTTACTCTCAAAGCTGTTAATGGATTTTGGACCAGATGATGTCTACCTTACAAAGGACACAAATAATCCTGACATCAGGGACAAGCAATGCAGCCAAAGGAATGCTAAGTTCAAAGAGCCTCATGAAACAGAGGTGTTGGAGTACCAGGACTGTCTGTGCTTGGACTACACCTGGTTGCTCAGAAACAGGACTGCAAGCACATGGAGGATGTCCCAAATGTTAGATTCACCAACCAAAGCCCTCATTTGGAGGTTGGTAGGATAACTGTGGTCATTATGGTTTTGGAATTTGGCATGGCCAGAAGGAACTGTCTAAGGAGTGAGACACCCCCATAATTTTGGAGGTCTGACTAAAAAGATGCACATACTACACTGACTACTTAACATGACAAAAGGTTTTATATGACACAATCCAATTTCCTAAGTGAAAAAAAAATGGAAAAATCCTCAGTGTGCTGTGAGCTGAAAATGTTTTTTCCTTTTTCATTTGTTATGGATTCACCAAACTTAGGTATTAGTAGTATAATCTTTTGATTCTAATTGTTCCAAATAAAATCCACACTTAGCAACAAGTTTTGCTGAATGAATGTCATGACTAAGCTTTGAATAATTTGGATTCTATTACATTTTTAATAGCATTTTCCAGTTTAGTGCTTTCTCCCTTCTCTGTAATGGTTGCCATTACAAGTTTATAAGCAGATTTCCCAGCAAGAGGATTTGTTATCACCCAGAGCTTTCCTATGGAGACACTCATCAATATTAGCAACCATTTTTTGAATTATACTTATGACAAAATTATACAGCTACCAAGTGCACTGCATTTCTCCCCATTAACAAGATCTCTCTGTTTACTGAGATTTATTTTATTGAATTTATGGATATAAGAGGAGACACTGCCACAAGCTGTATTTTTTCTCAGTGTTGGCCAAGTCAAAAGCTTTGAGATTCTATTCCAACTTGTGACCAGCATGTGTGAACAGACTCATCATCTGCTTTGAAGCTTAAACTGTTTTCTACATATTTTAAAAGAGCTTTCCAGAAGTGGAAGTGTGATTACCTTGGACTATGTTGTGCAAGCAAATCATCTAAAGCAGGTATCAAATGGTATGAAAAATACACAGAAGGTTACCAGGAACCTTTCCTTCCTGGTAGAACAGAAGAGCTAATTTATACACTAGCAAACAGAAAGTCATCTCATGGGTCTCGGAAGAAAAAAAGACAAATTATGAGTGTTATCTAAGATAATGCAGCCACTTTTCTGACTGTCAAGGAGGAGTTAAAACTACCCAGTAGTAGCTGAAATCCAACCAGCCAATTACAGTTTACTCTGATCAGAAAGCACTCTTATTTTAATGGATGAGCACATGAGATTTTAACTCTGTCACACTAACTTTTCTGGTAATTTAATTGGAAAGAAGATGCTCAGGGTTCCTGGGCACTACCCCAGAAAAGGAGCTCAGCTTTGAATGAGGGATTTACACTGCTTAACTCTGACACTCAGCTTGTGCAGTGTTGTTTTTAGAGCACCAAACTCTGAGAGGACTACACATTCCACAGGTGCCACAACCACCTACACTTTAGGTATGCACTAGGTAGTGCATACCTAACATGTCCAGTGCACAAACAGAAGTGTCCTACTCAGCCCTGCTGTGTTAAACACAGGCAAAGTTCTTGGGGAAAAGTAACAGCTTTTGCTGCTTTGTTGTTTACTGTGTTGATTTGGTTTGGGTTTTGTTTTTGCTAACAATGTTAGTGCTCTCCATTTTTTTCTGTGTATCTCAATGCTTTCTTGTTGCCTCAGACTAAGTCCTTGTCCCTCAGACTAAGTTTTGGTTTCTGAAGGTCCTCATTCAATGACCCAGCCTCTGTCCCAGGTACAAACTTTTTTTGGGGATCCCTACAGGGGCAGAGGATTGCAATGCTTGTCACACTTTTGACTTTGGATCTTACACAAAATGCAACTTTGTCATTTTTGATTTTACCCCTATGAAAGTCATGGAAGTGTTTGTAAGAAATTGTTTTCTCTTCCACTTTTGATAGAGACTTAGTAGATCAGATGAAATTGTCTGGATGTTCTAAACTTATAAGCATCATCCCACCAGAGATGTGTTCTTGAATGTTAAATTTAGGCTAATTGGAGGCATATCCTTTAATTTAGCAAGCTGAGGTTACTAATACAGATCAAGAGCTAAAAATTAACAGTAGAGTTGATGTATGCTAAATGCCTAAGTGATATCTTAACCTATAATTATACAAGTTCTGTTAATAGTGAATAATTCAAATCTTCAGGGTTTTCAATAGTCTAATGGGCTGTAGTTATTTTCAATTTACATTATGGTTGCTAGGTTTCATTAAAATGTGCAAAAAGCTGCATAGCGTAGCAGAAGAAAATTGGTGTTTGAAGTTATCGCCCAGAAATCAAAACATGAAATTTAAATTAGAAGGTGTCCAAGCAACACAATGTCACCAAAGCCTAGTACTGATAATGAAAGTAGGAAGACAGGGAGTTTGCAGGGATTATTAAAGGAAGACAGCACTACTAGCAACATGCTCCGTAACAGAAATACCTTAAATTCCACACTACCGTATGTAAGGAGTTCAAAACATATTGCAAACCTCCATTAAGCCTTGCCACGTTCTTCTGAATTATTTAAATTTTGTTATCACTGATTTGCAGCTGGCAGGCTGAGGCACGATAAGGCACAAGGCTTATCTGGAGTCGTGGGATGACTCAGTAGGATGCCAGAGCTGCAGCTGGGGGCTGTAGCCTCCCTGCTAGCCCGCTGATGGTGCAGCTACCCCACTCCATGGCTCTGGGGGGCTGCTCAGCCAGCCCCCTCCTCCACCAGCCACTGCCAGTTTCAGCCTCATACCACAGACTTCAGCTGGGCTGAGACTCGTGCCTTTGGGGGGTTGCTGTACAGCAGATCACCCAGAGCCACATGGGTTAACAGCCACTGCTTCCAGAGAGCCAAAGGGAGCTGTTCATCATCCGGATCACTGCAGATACCTGACTTGCTGTGCAGTCCCACAAACACATCAGCACAGTGGCAAGGATGGCAAATCACAGTGGGGAGGGAGAGCAGGAGCTTGGAATGACCACCTCCAGCCAGAGCTGGCACCAGGGAAAGCACAGCCAGGGCCTCGTGTGTTTCTGTGGACCTGGGATACACTTTTGGGAGACCATGGTGTACAATCCCAAACCCAAATGACAGCTATGGCCTCCTCTGAATCAAGCCCACCCAGGTTTGAGAGCAAGGCCAGGTTTTGCTGACTCAAGGCTTAAACCTTGAGTGTGACTCATTGCTGTGCTCTCACCTATCTCCTGTCCTTCTCAGCCATACTGTATGCAAGTGAACTATTTTTGGAACAACAGGGTTAAATTAGATTACTTAATAGATAATAAAAATGCTGCATAATTTAGTAGGAATGAGAAGTGTTAGTTACAAATTGGTAGAAGTCAAGCTGTCTGACACATTTTGGTATCTAAATTTGACTTTAAATTCCTTTATAATTCTTCTGGAGCATACTTTAAATATAGAGTGTCTCTGCTTCTTATGAGCAGATTAACAACTAAAATAAGTGCTCTTTTCTACCTAAAGATTAGCTGTTTCCTTAATGTTTAATTAGTTGTTCATGCTGCTTTTTCAAAATTCAGGTTCAAATTTCCCATTTGTATATAATTTCAGTGTCTGAATCTACATTTAAATATCTGAATTTCTCTAAAGGGATGGAAGTACAGAGAAGTTTTGTTTGGTCTTTTTTTTTTTTAATTTAAACACTTTGAAGCTCTGCAGTTTCTACATTAGTGAATAAGCCATGGGATAAAGAGTTATAATTAAATAGTTATTTTTTTATAAAATAGGTCTTTCCAACAGCTTCTTTTTATTTTATTCTGAATCAAAGTAACCTCTTGCATCTCAGTCTGAAATAGACATATCCATTTTGCAACATATTGCTAAATATCTCTAATTTACATAAAGAAGCAACAGCCAAACTCCATGAACATTATGTTAGTTAAATTATTATTATTATTATTATGTAATTACATAATGGAGAAATAGCAAATTCAAACTCTTAAAATGCTGATCATGAAGTATATTAAATTATAGCATTGCCTCAACTGCAGGGCAGGTGTGCTCGGTGGCACACCCTCCATCATGCAGACGATGGGATAAACTGGAACACAACACAGCTCTTCTCCAGGAAACTGAAAGATATTACAGGCCACTTTGCTACATCCTGAACCAGGACTAGAACCCCTTTAGGGCTCATGGCTGCAGGTCTAAGGGGAAGCAATTCTTAGTGATTCACCATAAATACGTATTTCACTAAGTCATGAATTCATGTGCTTTTGTGGGAACATTCCCCCTGAAATTGCAGGTAAAAAGAAATAGCAGGTAAAAAGAAATCCTTCCCAAGCCTGCTTTTATGTGCAGCAGACAACAGAGAGACAGCAGGGGCAGATTTGGCTCAGGAACACATGGTGCATCCATCAGTGACTGTGATGCCCAAAGCCCCCCCGCAGCCTTGCCCTGCAAGCTATGACTATTCTTGAGCAAACCACATCAGCCTCCCAGCAGTCCAGCAGGACAGAATGAACCTGTAAGAATCATGTACTTGAATAGTTCACTGGCTGGAAAACACTTCCAGATTGACAGATGCCTTGTTACCACAGAGTCATGTTAGGCAATAAAAACACAAATCAATAAAAATCATCAAATAATTAAGAATCTTCATTCACTTAACACCCAGTGCAACTGCCATTAGCAAGAAGTTTGAGGGCTGTTCATAAATCCCTTTAACATATTATAAATTCCCCACAGAGCACTCAGATGCCCCAGCTATGGTGGTTTATGCTGCACACACTGCAATCCTGTCCCTGTGCGATTAACTGCAGTGGTTTCACATGTAAAAACTGTGTCCTGGGAGTATGGCTGAGGACACAGCACGCTGGAGACGCATTAGTGAGCAGAGCCGTAGACAGTCAGAGCATGCAGGGGACCAGACTGTGACTCACCGCATAACCCAGAGCAGCTTATTTACCTCCTCATTTGAGGTGTAACCCTCAGTGTAAGAAATGCATGTCAAAATTTAATCACCTCATGGACTGTTATGTAGTCTGATTAATGATATTTACAGAGCACTTGGAGATACCTGGATAAAGATGGGGTTTTAGTCAATCTGCTATTTCTGCCTTCAGAGCTTTCATTTCTTGTGTCAGGTCCCAGAGTTTAAAGGAGTTGTTTCTAGCTCTCTGCATGCACTTTGTGAAACTGGCTGCTGGTGTCAAATGCCAGCGTATTCACAGGGCGTAAACCATCTGGTTTTGCTGAAACTGAATATTCCCATGTTTACTGAGGAAAATAGATGCAGACACTTTCAGTTCTTGCAGCTGTTCCTTCCTGGGAAACAGTAGAAGATTTTTTTCTCTACAAAGCAGAGGAATAGTAAGCCTGATTGATGTCCTGCAAACTGCAGATCTTGCAGGCCCAAATTATTTTCCTTGTTTTGCTTCAGAAGTTCTTCCCCCTTCCTCACTTGGGGAGTAACACTTCAGCAAGTGTTGTGTATTTCTCATAGTTTGTGGGCAGTAGGATAGGCTGTCACGGGAACTGAGATTATATCACATGCTAATAAACATAACTTAAAGAAAATAAAACAAAACAATGCTTCTCACACTTTTAAATGGTTCTGACACAAAGAGATGAAGTAACCTGTGATACATAACCCTGGTTATGCTTCACCTTGTCCTTATTTTGCATGAAGCTCCCGGGAGGCTCTCTCCTGCCTTCCAGACTCTCTAACCTACTGGGGAGCTGTCGGGACAGGGCAGGGGGAGCTGCTCTTTTTTAAAAATTAAGATTTTCAATATAGGTCTTACTTACTGTATCTATTCTAATTTGTTTAACTGTTTCAGCACTGGTTTTTGACATAATCTGTTTTCTGGGAACATCTAGAGCTGCCCTGCCCTGCCCTGCCTTTTAAATAAGCATAAAAGGCAGTGATGGCATAACTACATGCACAGAAACCAAAGGTCAGTATTAATCTACAAAACCATCTTGTTCTTCAAAAAATACTGTTGCCAAAGCGATGATGAGTTTAGCATTTGTGTCTCAATCAAAGATCTCATGATGTATTTCAAACAAAAAATATAGTAGGAGAGACAGAGCACTGAATGATTGGGGCATTAATTGGACACAGACCGAGACTTGAGTGCCCGAGCCAGTGAGTGTTTAGTTGTTAATACAAAGTGTTGCAGTTCCAAGCAGGGATACCAAGAGAACCAGTATGGATGCAGGAGTTCAGAGAAGAGTGTTTCACATCCTTGCTACATGCCTCCAAATGCAAACCACCGGGACTCTCCTCCTTAATTTGTGAGGAGGTTTGAGAAAATCTTGGGTTTAGCTCAGTGTAGAAGAATAGTTATTTTATTTTTACATCTTAAAAGGTTATAACCAAAACCAACTATTTACCCAGTTTTAGTGCAAATACTGAGAAACAAAAAAGGGTCATAAAGTACGACAGAGTGAGATCTGTTGGTATTTCTTCTTCTATCTCTTAATCTAAGCTTTTGGGACAAAACAGAGATAAGTTATCTGCAGATTTTGTTTGAGATTACCTTAATACAGTTTCTTATAATTTTTGACTAAAGAGATGGGATCTATAAATACTTTTGTAAACAAACTCTCTTAAGGAAATACAGTGTCAGTAGGACCACTAAATTTCTGTTTCGAGTAAGAAGCTGGAAAAGGGCACTGAGGAGGCAGCAGTGGTTTAGCTATTGCCATTCAGGGAGGATATGCTCCTAATTACACACTGGAAAACTAACCACATGGCTCCTACTGGCCTCTCCCTCCCATCCACATAAGAGCTGCAGTCAGCCCTGAGTTACAGTTTGCCAAGGTGATAAAGTGCATTGGAAACGAGCTATAGTGATGAGATAATGCTGTAAAATATTGCCATGTACTGTCTACCAGGTACCTGATGACAGAGATAGGAGGGCAATGGGTTTTGAAAGTTAAAATGGCATAGTAAATAACAAAGAATATGTAGTGCACTGACTTTAATGTGCAGTGAGTAGCAGAAGTTCTGTCTGAACCAACATAAGGCTACCAGGCAAGAGTGAGTAACAGCAGAGATGCTGAGTCAGTGCTCTGTAGCTGGGGGAGCAACTCTCTGAAATTCCCAGCAACAGCAGCCTAAGTGAGAACTCGTGTCTACACAGACACAGTTCAGGGAATTACATTTACTAACACATAGGGGTTTTGCTATTTTTCTGTGGAAATTTCTCTTTCAGATCTGACAAACTGAGCAGAAGAGCACTGCAAATTAAAGGACACCTTGAGACAGCAGGCAGATAAGGAGAGGAAAACTGACACATGGGGTATTTAGGGTAAATGACACTCAGACCAAGTAGGGGAAAGTTAGGAGCAAAACCATCTTGGTGGACATGAGAGGAATCTCAAAATAATTGATAGACAGTTTAGAAAGGTGAACATTATTAATGAGATTTTGACAAGGCATCAGTCCAGTTTCCCCTTGTACTTGAATCACCAGTTAGCTGTCTTTGGCCTGTATCTGTGCATGGTGTAACGCCAAAAATTACTGAACATCTACCCATGATGAAAGAAAATGTTTTCAATAATGATTTCTCTATGTAGTGCAGAAGACAATGAGCCTCACTCTGATCTTTTAATTCTCTTCACTGTACTTGGATTATGCCAGTGGGACATGCTAAGTTTTAACCCACTGAGGGAAAACCCCACATATTTGTGTTCCCACTCAAGCTACAAAGAAAGGGGGATGCAAACTTCACAGGATTATGCAGCACAGTGCGGGGGACCTTCCAACCAATTGACAACCCAGGTACAGCTGGGCAGTAGCTGTCACCCAGCCATGTTTCCAATAAAACAAGACACTGGCACAGAATCTACAAGGAAAGAAGTGAGCTATTTTTTGCAGCTTGTTCTTTTTCATAGCATCTCTGTCTATATTAAATTATTTTGTTGTTATGATATGCTGCTGAATTGTTTCTGGAACATGCTGACATGCCTAGTAAAAACAGTTGTTAGGGGATTGTTTTGCGCAGCGTACCTGAAAGTTTATCATTCTATGGAGTTTGGGAAGATGTCTTAATTATATTTTTATGCCATGGTGAAAGATAATTTCATATCCCTATTTAATTATCAATGCAGAATGTTCTATGATAATATGTTATTATGTCTGAACCTGATGTTGTGATGGCTTAAAATAGCCTCCAGGGCAGTTCAGTTGTGTGAAATGAAACTGGGACAATTCCTAAAAGCTCAAGAGGGACTGCAAATCTATTAGTTTTGGCAGCAATAAAGTAGTTGGGATAAGGACAAACTTTTTAAAAGTGGAATAATATTTTCCTAGTTTACTGGAAAATGAAAGAAAAACATTTAAGGATTTTCTTTTTTAAAATTAGATTTCCAATACTAGCAGAATTTGAAAAATAAGAAAGGATAGCTGTTTGTGCTATCGTGAGCAGATGAGTTGAAATTTTATTTCCATATATCCTGCCCACCTGTGCAGGCATTTTAAAAGTGTTCTTTCACCTGACTGTCTGAACACTCATCTGATACCTAATCATGGCCCCACCTTGTCCTAATTGCTTTTGTTTTGCTCATACTCATTTTCTTCCAATCAAGAGATAAAAAAATGGGTTTCAATGTTATGTAAGGTGGCAGGATTTTGCTGGCTTGTGAGACTGATGGAAAAATTCAAGTTCAAGCTCACAGAGATAAGTTTCTACATCAACATCTAGATTTAGGCATATAAAGGAGAGTCTGTTTTTTCTAGACCATCTGCACTTTGTTACTTTGTCAACATACATGTATTTATCTGCTCTCCCAGTTCACAGTGGGTTTTCACCACCTATATTTTAAAGCACTTCTCTGTCCATCCAAGGCAAGCATCTGCTGACAGAAGTATGTAAACATGTCTTTAGAGAGCTCATCTAAAAAAAAAAAAAAGTGTTTCAGAAATCACCAAAAAAGTACTCTTAGCAGGTCCAGCCGCCGTGAAACACGAACCACAGAGTTTTCTATGACAACTGCATTACAAGAGCGCTGTAAAGACCACAACTCGTCATTCCAGTTATGACAGATTTTTTTTTTTTCTAATTATGTTTAATCAACGGCGAGATCGCACGGGTGCGGTGCCGGCAGGCGGAGGGGTGACCCTCGGGTGACTCGGAGGCTCCCGGGGCTCGTTTTCCTGCCTTTTCTCCGTGCCCGGCGCTGCCGCCGCCGCTGCCCGAGGCCGCCGGGCCACGGCGGGCACCGGGCACA
>VXBR01009090.1:26244-43917 GCA_013400215.1 Cisticola juncidis | reverse complement strand
CCTTCCTATTTAATAGGAAGGGGGAAAAAAAAAAAAAGGGAAAAAAGCGCCTCGTTTTCCGTCTTCCCTTGTTCACCTCGCTGCAGCTGCCTGGCTGAGGGGCGAGCTGGGGACGCCTCGCTAGCTGAGCTCCTGAGCGGCCTTTTCCCCTTTTCCCCCCCGCCCTCCGGTCGGGTTGTAGTCGCAGTCTTCCGTGTGTAAAATTACGGCTGCGAGCTGCGTTAGGTGTGGGGCTGTGTGTACGTGAGTGTCGGTGAGAGCAGAGGGATTTAGTGCGCTGACATTCCTCAGTCTGCCTACGGGGCAGTCTCCAGAAGTGGCTCTCATGGGTGCCTGATAAAGGCTGTGTAGGGTTTTCTGTGTATTAAATAGTGGTTCTGCCCTTTGGAGTAACGAAGAAGCTCACTTATTGCCTGCTTTTGGAGAAGCCGAAGAATTATTGCTAGCGTTTTCTTTTTATTTAAGTTACGTCGTGAATGTTTAGTCTTCTTGGGCCTCTTCTTCCATTAATCTTTCATTCCACATTCAACAAATACCTGGTATGCTGGAGTTGAGATGAGAGTACTTGCATGGGTATGCGCTGTTCATTTATTTGGTTTCTGTACTCCTTAGATAGTTGGATCACATTGCAGAAGGCTTATAGGAAGGAATTTATGGAGCATGTATAGTTTGGGACGTGAAACAAGTTTTGCAAGGCTGAGTTTTGTTCAGCCGAGTTACTACAAAGCAGAGGGTTTAGGGCTTTAAGTACTTCTTAGTAGCTGCTATCTCATCTTTTTCGATGTGAAAATTAAGAGCAGCAAAATCAGTATTTAAAAATACGTAAAGTCTTTGAACAGCTGTGCCTATGTTTGTGATTTAAGTATGCAGTGTAGTGTAGTGTGAAGAAACAAGTATCAGTTGAAGTTTCTCTTAGATCGCTAATGCTGATAAAACTCCCTTTTCCTGGATGTTGAAACACAGATTAATAGGTAGGTTTTAAGATAAACTAAATAATAACCTAGTAAATGTTGACATTTTAGGGTGGATTTTTTTAGGGGAGCATTAGGATACATGTATATTTATGGTTCTGGGGTTTTTGAGATACTTTAAATAATATATTTAAAATATACTTATTCCACTATAATGTAGTAATTTAAATATAAGTTGCTTTAAGAGGAGGAGATTCTGCGGTGTTTTGGCATGCAACTTGTTGGATTGTTCTGTTCCCTCTTAAATATTACTCTGCCTTTTTTTTCTGAAGACTTTTAAAATATGTGTTCCATACAGTTTATGTATACCATAAATACTTGTGTTACAGCTTCGTAGCTTTTTGGGTTGTGGTTCTTACCTTGTACTTCAGCAACCTAACCTGTGCTTCGTGTCTTCCACAATACTTTAACCTTTAGGGATATATGTATGTACAACTTCCGAACTAAACCTTGCTTATAATTTTTTCTGAATGTGTTTTTAGCTCTGATCAGAAATTATGAAGATTTTTTAAGGGCAATGGGGTGGTCTCTTTCTGCATGTCATCTGCGAACATCAGAGGAGTGCCTTGTGCAACATCTTGTAGCTGAAATGTACTAGGTAATTCTTACAGGTTTTGTTTGAAAAAACTGGCAGCGATTAAAGGAATGCATTGCATGTCGATTATTTTTGCATTCTTTTTAACGTCTTTTATTTGTTGCACTGCTAGCATATAGCATTCTAAGCTCTGGTTCAAACAGCAGTGTTGCACATTTAAGCTTGCTCTTTTTTTGGTTTTTGGTTTTTTTGTTGTTGGGTTTTGTTGGGGTTTTTTTGTACAGTTGGCAGCTCACATTCTGGAGCTCATGCTGTTGCTTAGCTGACCTGTTCTGGTAAAGTGTGTATGAATCCCTCTCCATGCTGGTTGCACAGAAAAATTTCTTTTAACTCTTATCTCCGCTTAAATTGTTCAAAGCAAGTTGTTTGGCTCCATTACTCACACTTCAACTTTGGCTTAAAAGGATAAGGAAACACAGCTTTTGTGCTGTAAGTATAAGCAGAGTGAAATAATCAAAAGGCATTTTCATTAAGTGTTGTCATGCACTATATATTTAGTCCTTTTGGTTACTTTAAGTGAAATGTATGGCTTTAAGTTTGAATAACAGTTTACAATTGTCTCGGTGGCTGCTACGGGTAATTTTTCAAGGATCACAAATAAATATCAAATGCCACAGCAAAAGGAAACTTCACTGCTGTCTCTGTGTTGCTGGGTGGTGACACCTGTTTCTAGGCTGGGATATTAACTGTCAGGAGTTCTTGCTCCTACTTTAATTAGGTTACTCTAACTGTTTTTATCCTTGTTGCTTCTGGGTTAGATGACACATTAACTGGCCTTTTGATTGGAATTACCTACTTAGACTGTCTTACTTTTTGGTGTTTAATTGTGATTTTAGTTTCTTTTTGAAATATCATTATGAAGTGGCCTATAGCTGGGCTGCTTGGGAGAATTCAAGAACATCTTCCCAGTCCTCAAGGAGTGTGCCTACATGCTTATCTTCAGCATATACATTCTTACTTTGGAGATCTGAGTGCTGAAAGCCAGATCAATTAACTCTTGAGTTAAATTTAGAGGTAGTTTCCGTAGACTCACCTGAACCAGGATGTAATGGATGTTAATAGTCTTATAGGACATTAGCTTTTAATTTCCATGTTCTTTTGCATATACCAAGTTCTTCTCCTCTATTTGTTGCTTAAGTGGTGAATCCAGGAATGCGAAGATCTTGTTTTGAATTGAATTTCTCTTGCAATGTGTCTAATACTTTGCCACTAGTTAGTGATACCTTATAAACAACTACTGTCTGGAAATGATAGGAAGGTAAAAACTCAAGTAAATACAGAAAGTCTGAACATGGCAATGCTTTCTTTTAGTTTCTCTCCATCTACCAAGTATCGTCTGCAGATTTAATTTGTTGTTCCTGTTGTTTTACTGGAAGAATGAGAGAGATGCTGGTGCTCTGACATGTGTGCCACACTATCTTGGAGGCACTTTGAGTTTTTAGTGTCTGTCAGGAGTGAATCTGCAAAGATTTACAGGTCATTGAAATACAGAATTCCATAACTTTGCTAAAAGACTCTTAGAGTGATAGGTGACCATGAAAGTGAATAAGCCAAATTCATTGAAATAGTGTTTACCTCTTGTTCTGTATGCAGAATCACAGGTCAGGCTTAGCTGTGTTATGGTACACGAAGATGGTGGTCTTATTTTTGCCTGTGTGCGCTTATTTCATGGGTTTATGTTTTTTCCTTCCTACCATCCCAGCTATGCCATCTGGTGGATAAATTTTTCCCAGTCCGTTGTAGCTGTGGATAGCACAGGAATATGCACACGTGAGAATGCCATGAGCACATCAGATGTGGAATACAAAATTATATCATGGTTTGGGTTGGAAGGAGCTTGTAAAAGTCACCTGGTACAGCCCTTCTTCAGTGAGAGGGACAGCTTCAACTAGATCAGGTTGCTTAGACCCTGTCCAGTGTGATCTTGAAAGTTTCCAGGAATGGAGCTCCAGCACCTCTCTGGACAACCTGTTCAGTGTTTCGTCACTGTCACTGTAAAAGAATTTCATCCATATATCTAGTCTTAACCTCTTTTTTTTCCAATTTTTTTTTTTTTTTTGTTTTAGTTTTTCCCTTGTCCAATGTACTTTTTCTCCTGGCCACTGCACCTGAATTGCTACTTATGTTTTTCCTCATCTAGGGATACCATGTATCCCTATATGGGAAATGCCCTGAGATATGCAACAGTGCTGAGCTAAATGGGTGCACCAGGTCTGCATTTAAGACAGATTGTAAGCTGATTTAAACTTAATGATGTGTGGAAAAGGTTGCCTCTATATCAAAGCAAAGATACTGGAATAGGTGTAACCTTGACTTGTAAAGAGTGCTGTGAATGGTGTTAAGATTTCCATATTTCTGTCAGGGTGTTGGGCTTCCTTGTTTCTGTTCTGTCTCTTAAAATTTCTGGATATAAGGCAGCCCAGCTGGAATGAATCTCTGCTCTTTTAAATTTATAGGTGTCTGTCTTAGTATACACCAGGGAGTTTACCATATGGAAGAGAGGATGTACTTAGGGAAACCCAGGCACAGTAAACTTAGGTACAAGATGGCTTTCTGTAAAGGGGCTTCATTTGTATTGCTGTACAAAAAAAAATTGCCCTGTCTAGGCAAGACACCTTACTTGCCTAAATCTAGCTGTCCTAATTAAAATTAACAATTTTAATTAATCTGACTGAACTTAATGTGGATATTTTCTCAACAAATTTATTTTTGGTGAGGCTAAGGGCTACTAATTCTAGTAGTATCAATGCACCAAAGAAGCTGGGAAATACTTATCCAAGAAGAGACTGGACTACCAGTAGATGTAGGGAATGGTCATTGCTTCAATGATCAGCTAAAAAGGTGATTCTTGTGATTTCTTTGATAAAGCTGATTGCATGGTGTTCTTACTGTGTCCTGTGATGTCTTCTAAGAAAGCTGTGTGCTTCATTTCCTTGTTATCTCAGAGGTCTTACAGGTTGTGATAAACAGAAATTTTAATATTACTCAACTTTTTAAATGAAAGTTGGATTTTAAATTCTTATGAAATAATTGAGATTTTTCCTTACTAGTTTTAAATGGTGTAGAGCATAGTGGTCAAATGTGCTTTGGTCCATAACATTTCTTATTTTGTTACTGTCCTAACTAATTAATATATCCAGCTAGTGTGATGGAGAGGTATTATGATATGGTCATAGTGCCTGCAGTTCCAGGCTCTGTAACTAACGCTGAAAAAGAGACGCAGCTGTAGAGAAATAAAATAGACTTTAATGATCTGTTGCAAAACAATATAAACAAACCCTGGAGATGAGTCCTGAATAAACAAGAGTTATTACCTGGCTTGGTGTGAAATCACCGGATAATTTGCTACTAGAAAAATAAACTAGAAAAATAACTTTAAAGGAGTTGCTTGCAAAGGATTTTTTTTCTTCTAATAGTCTTTAAAAAGAGGAAGAAAATAGGCAGTTTGGGTATGTTTCTAGGAGGGTAGGTATTGTATTAACCAGAGAAAAGGGATAGAAGAATGAAGTTTGTTTCTGAGTTTGTACAGCTGTGCAAATATCAGCCACCTCATCTTTAGCTTTGCAAGTGCATGAGGAATGGCATGGTTGGCTTGAAAAACTGCACTGTAGGCCAGGAGCCCAGCACCAGGCAGTGTGCTGGGGTTCTTGATTTCCTGGGCTGTTTGGCTGCTTAAAGGCTCCATGATTCAGTAACTGTTTCATTTAGATACTCAGCAGCACAGGTTTTACTTGAGTCATTCAGTGTCTTGTTCACTGCACAGATAAATCATAGTATAAAAGGAGAGAAACCATTCTTATTTAAGATAACTGCAACTATAAAGTGTTAAAATCTCTCTTAAATGCTCATGAGTTACCACCAAAGATAGGTGTGTAACTTTTTTTAAAAAAGAAAGAAACCACACTGCTAAACCACAGACTGTGGTGAGGGCAGCATGCTGTATTTGGCTCTTACTCACTGAGGTCAGATGCAGTTCTCAGTGAAGGGGGTTGTAGAGGGGAATCCACTCTGAACTACAGCCTGAGGTGCCTCTACACGTAATGGGTATCTGGTTTGTAATCTGAACATTGAAATGGACCTTCTATTGTGTGATTTGTCTTAGTACATTGACTAGGACATCTTACTTTCACAGTACCAGCTTTTCTGGGGTCTGGGGGGTTATTTTGTGTTTGTTTTTTTATACCAAGTTTGATATAGCTTGATAAAGCTTTTGATACAAAAGCTCTTTGTGTATGTATCCCATGTAACTATTGATGTGCAGAAGTTACACCTAGCTTTTTGTACTATAACATCAGAAACGTCTCTTCTTGGTACTTCTCAGAAGTTACGAAGTAACTTTGTAATTTACATTTGCCTTCCTTGAATTTTAGGGATTTTATTGGCACAGCTTTAGGGGAAAAGAGAGTCATCCTTTGAGAAAGAAGCTAAAATTCTTTGTTTCATGAAATTTTTATGCTAGGTTAGCTTTCCAAGTAGACTAGGACAGGAATTGCTATCACTTTATAATAGAGCATTGTGAGAGGCTTCTACTGTTGGGTTTGCTGGTTGCTTGAGTTTTAGGTTCAAGTGTACTTAAGCAAACAGTAAATACAGAACATGGTCCTCCAGCATTGAATTCAGCAGTTCTTGGAACCATGTATGATACAGAATGACTGAGACATCAGTTAGTTTATGGAACTTCTGTGTAAGGGAGCAGGTCCATGAAAAACTAAAGAAATGGGTAAAGGTTGCATATTTTCATGGGCTTACTGGAGCGACCCCTGGATCAATTTTATATAGTCATTTCTAATAAAGCCTCTTCTCCATAAGTATTAATTTTGCTGGATAGTATGTATTTAAAGAATGTAAATTTAAGTTTGGGTAGAACACCATTATAATGGTTTTTTTTCCAATTAAAGGCTTGGGCAATCTCTTACTCTGCAGTGAATTTGTGCTTGATGTTAAATAACCCTGCTAAAATGAGTTCATGAGAAATCACTATTCTTCAGCAGAAAACTTAATCTCAAGGTCATCTAGTGAAGGCAATTTTAGAAAGACTTTAAGGTTACTTGAATATAAAAGCACAGTTTTTCAGGAAAAAACTCCCTGGAAGACTGATTACTCTATTTTTAGTGAGACGTTTGGGTGATGTACCCTAGGAAAGGTGCAGGCAGTTGCTGGGTACACTGCAGAAAGCTGTATGTTCAGCAATATGTTCTTGCTGAATTGAGCAAAGTTCTAACAGGTTCATTTATATTATTGTTGTCCAGCAGTGTAACTTGTGAATGGGGGCTATTCTAAGCTTAGTTCAGTCACAGCAGTGCTGAAAATTTAAAACTTGTGTTGCTGGCTTAACTCTGTTTTGCTGCAAAGTAGGGAGTGGCTGCTTCTGGATGGCAGCTGAACAAGTTAAATAACAGAAGATACTCTGAGGGAGTAGAAGTTTTGCTTTTAAAATTGGGAGTTGCTTTTAAAACCCAGTATAGGATTCTTGACTTGTGAAAGTATGTAATTTGGGTTTAAAAAATACTGAGAGCAGATAACTTCAGAACATACTTGCAAAATCAGCCTGAGGACTGCTTTTTACTCAAGTCATAGGTAATGCCACCTTTAGCTTTCAGTATGTTCTAGTCCTACTTTTGAGAGGCTGTTCAACATTTGCCAATACTCCAAAGTACAAAAGTACGAAAAAAAATAGTTAAATGTTGGAGTTGTTAATCCCCAATGATTAAACATCATATAGAATGTGAGGGGAGTGTAAGCTCAAGCGAATTGCTTGTGTGCAATTTGTAAAATTGCATGGTTGCAATCTTGTGTTGTAGTTTGGGGTTTTTTTTTAGATCTGCTCTGGCAAGATTGATTTCTAAAGACATAATTTCAGGCATAAGCTTGGCTGGAGCTACTGTGGAAAGAAGCAGAACCAGCTCCTTATTCTTTCACTAGCCCTGTCTCAAGTTCACAGAGGATGTATTCTTCAGCTTGGGGAACTATTTAGATTACATTTTTATTTGTTCATTCTTCTAGGAAGAAAATAGCAGTTCACTGAGGCAGTTTACTGTGTGGCCATATAAATGCATGTCTGCAAGAAAAGCAGTGTGAATGGAAAGGAGAGTGCTTATTAGCAATAATGCTGACCCAGTTTTTTATGATACTAGTGAGAAGTCTCTGGGTTTTGATGTTATGATAAAACTGTGAGTGTTACATCCAGTAAATGGGACACTGTGATCTTGGAAACCAACACCAGGTAAATGCCATGGGTAGCTGTGCATGCCACAGCTGACTTAGTAATTGAAGAAACTGTTAGTGATGCCAAAAAATGAGCAGCTTAGTTGCTTAGAGAGAGGAACACCAGAAGCAGTGTGACACAACAGGTTAAATGCACTTTTTCTATTTCATGAAAGACTATGGGAAAAAGCAATGCAAGTGGAACTTGGAACAACCAATTTTTGACCCACTTTCCTTTTCCTTTCCAGTATTGCCTTACATAATCTACTACTTACTGGCATGAGTTTGACAGGATTAAAAAAAATTATTATTTTTGCTGAAGTTTTTCTTACCTGCCACTGTGCAGCTCGTGTCCTGGACTGCTAATTACTGCTGCTGAACTTCTGAAAGTTGCTTGCCAATGATTGTATAGATGCACAGATTATTCTAATACCAGTCAGAGTAGCTTCTGGGTGACTGTAGGATCTGTTGTGCTAAATTAAGTCTCAGTGTTCAATGCATATATTTGCTTTCTTTTTTTTTCTGTGCTGTGTCACTCTGCTTGCAGCTCACTGGAGGAAAGGCTTGTTCTGTCAAAGCACTATGCACGTGAATTTGTGTATTACAACAGGAATTGTCGTCCCTGCTGTCCCTATTGAAAGGCTGATTTATGTAAATCAAAGCTTGTTTGCAGCATCTGCATTTTAGGTTAAAGAGAATTAATTTACCTTTAATGTTGATATGGTATTTCTGCCCTGGGTAACTGACAGCTGTTAAAAATAATGGTTTTCCCAATGCTATTAAAGGCTGTTTGTGAGCTACACATTTTGCAATGTGTGAAGCTATGACTTGAGTGCTTAGCTATAGTAATTCTTAAATGAGTCTGAAAAACATCTTATACTCTCGATCTGGTTCTTAGAACCTCCCCTTCAATCTGTTCTTGGGGATTTGGCTTTTGAAAAACTAAATGCAGTGTTGTTTACAATCCATACAAAGCTCAGCTGAGTCAAGGGAACTTGAACAAGATTCTAGTTGTAATGTAAGCTGCTGAAATAAGTGCTTAGTCTTACTTGTGTACTTGTACGGCAGCTGTGGCGTATCTGTTCCAGATGGCTCCTTGGCAAACCTTTCAGTGTCTGTGAGTCCAGGGAAGTGCCAAGCCTTTCAGGGTCTCAGGATGGCAGCCTCTCATTCCTCAATGTGTAGTACCCTTGTTGCTGATCAGGGAGCTGTGGGAGGGAACTGCTTTTATCTTAACTAGTACTGATGATTATTCCTCATGAAACCCCAGGTATTGTATTACCTCAAGTGTAACTGAGCCTGTGTGTTTACTCTGGAGCTGCAGCTGTTTGGGTGGAGGGTGCCTTGGCAAAGGTGCGGTGGCTCAGGTCTGCACTGCTCCCAAAGGACAGAAGTGACTGATCATCAGGTGTGTGCTGTCTCTTCTGAGAGTGATAGACCTGTCACAGTTGTAGAAGTCCCTTAACCTGGGAAATCTGAAGTGAGGTGATAAGTTACTTAGTTGATTTGTCTGCTGAGGACTTGCAGCATTGAGGGCTCTACTGTTAGATGTGAAGAACTACCATCAAGGTACTTACTGGCAATTAATTATGGAGTCAGGAACTGCATGTTCTCTGTGTCTTCCTTCTCATGAAAAAAATCCAGCACCAGTCAAAGCATCAATCCTATAAAGCAAATGTTCCAAGTTTAAACCTCCATGTGAGTTTCAAAGGGAGCTGAAGGCTGGTGTTGTAAGAAAAACTGATTGGATCTAAGTTATTTTAAGTATTATGGATGCCCTACTTTTAAACTGTTATTTCAGTTTGGGTCTCAGTGCTTGGTCTGGTGCTGCTTCTGGTAGCATTATTGTTGTATATATAGTGGGCTTTCCTGGGTTACAGTTCTAAAACTAGACTGGATATAATAAGGGGGCAGTTCCACTTCTTGGTTGTGATGTGTGTGAAATGAAATCATTCCAAAACATCATAAAGTTAAATACAGAAGAGAATGTCATTGCCTATGGTTAGAAGAATGTACTGTCTGTAGGGGGAAGACATGACAGGAAAGCTGGTTGTGCTGCATGATGCTTTGGTGTGACTTCGTTGCAAGCTATGGGTCTGAAGTAGAGCGGTTGTTTCATTAAAATTATAGCCATTGTAATATGATGACTCTGCTTGTATATAATGGCAGTTTATTGTGCCTATCACAAGGAGTTCCAGGTCTCTGAAGGGGGTCATTATAAGGTATTGGAACACAAGCATTTGAAATTAAGATTATTGGAACATGTGGATATGTTGCAAATTGGATAGTCAAATCCTGTGCGAATTGTCATGCCTGAGTGTTTGCTTGGTTGGTTTTGGTGTTTCTTTGCTAATAATGAGGCTGAAGATGTATCTGTAAGAACATCACTCATTTGTTTGAGATGTGATGAAACAAAAGCTTGTAGGCATATATTTGCATATATGTTTGCAAGTCATGTTGATTGTTTCTGATGTCTGCCTTAGTATTCTTCTAATATGTAAGTGAACATCTTAACGCATGAAGGATATTAACATAAAAAGTGTTGCTAAAATGCTGTTTGTTTTCTCAAGTATAGTTGAAATCTTAATTAGCAGAGGAATGTGACTTACCATGTTGTAAATATCAGCTGGTAGTGATTCAGAGCGTCACTGAAAGAAGTCCTGTATGACACAGCCTTTTTCTTATGAGGGTCTAATGAGCTAAGTATTTCCAGTATGTCCTTAACTTCAGATAGACTATTCCTTGTGCTCCTTTGGCACTCAAACTAGCTGTCCCAGGATCTAATTTCACATCTCTTCCCTGCTTTTGAAAATTGCTCCTTACTTCTGCCTTTTCACATGTGGCTGTGACTGCTTCCTAACCCCTGTTTAATAAGTGCCTGGTGTTTATTAAAAATAAATATTTATAGCACAGTGTTGGTGTGGTCAGATGTGCAGTTACACTGGGGCAAGTATGCAGTGATAACAGAGTAGAGCATTTTAACCCTTTGGACTGTAGTATTAGGTGACCTAGGACAAGCTGTTTTCCCTCATATCCTTTCTTCCCCACTGCACAGTGTAGATAATGCCAGATGTAATTATACTGACCTCTTGTATATAGTCAGTTTTCTAGGAACTAAGCAGAAATAAAAGGAAAAGGGAGGTTATGTTAATTCAAAAAAAATTTTACAGGCTTACTCTTCTGTTTCAGAGTGGGAAACCAGGTGACCTAAGAATTTGCTATGTGTGAAAAACTAGTTTTTGCTCTTCTGTTCCCAAATTTGCTAGACTAACTGAAGTTGTAGTTAAAATTTTTATGAAGTAATGACTTAATACGCATGAATTTGGAAGCATTTGGATTTGAGCTGCAAAAGTTTCATATTACCTTCCCTTGCAGGTACTGCCGTGGTTTAATGCTGAGTGTTGCTTTCATCTAAAGCAGATGGCAGGACAGGATGTTCGCCTGTTGCAGACACTGATAGATTCTGGCTGATTAGTTTGAGCTCTGAAGTTGGGTTTATGCTGAGGTGCAAGATTGAACTGGATCGGCCGAAGTGACAACACATTTGTTCTGTTTTGCTGCCTCATTAAGGACACACTGAAGCCTCTGACAGAGGAATCACACAGATACTTGTAGAAAGAAGCAGCTGAAACAGATAAACTTGTCAGAGGATATTGGTTGGAGTGCAGTGACATGCGAATGCTTCTCATTTTATGCTAATATGCATTCTGAATACCTGACCTACAGGTTTTGTGAATTCCATTTCATTCTAATTAGAATGTTCTTGGCTTTAAAGGCTTCAGTAATTAAAGAGTCATTATATATTGAAGTTTCAAACTTTCATAGTTCTTAGTGTGATGTTCCTAATACGGCAGTTTCAGTTTATTTAAGCACAATCATGTCTACGATTTTTTTCTTTGTACTTAACTAGTGCTGTTGAACTTAACATCCTAAAGAAGATGACCTTATGCTAATATGGAAATGTTTTCACGTTTTCTGTTCTTGAGATTTTTCTTGTCTTTTATGAGTACTGTAGCATATAGGAGTTGTTAAATTAAATACTTCTTAAAATTGCTATTTATTCAGATATGGACAGAAGCACAGCTTAAAGTTCTCTTCTGAGACTTGATTCAACAGGAGTGCATACAGATCTTTAAGTGCAGATTAATTACCACAGTATCAATTTTACAATTCATTGGACAGGCTAGTTCCAAGGTACTTGGTACATATGTAGAATGTGATGCAGGCTTTTTGTCAGATCTGGGTTTTAAATACAGGTCATGTGCATTTAGCAATTGCTGTACATCTCTGTGGGAGTTACCTTTAACTGTAAAATATCTCATTTCAGTAAGAGGATGTCGTCCTGGGAAGATTGTTCAGATGACCGAAGCAGAAGTTCGGGGCTTGTGCATAAAATCACGGGAAATATTTCTTAGCCAGCCTATTCTTCTGGAACTAGAGGCACCTCTGAAAATTTGTGGTACGTAAGCTTGATATGTACGTGTTTTATTTAAGTGTTTTAATCCAGTTCTGTGCTAAGGGGTTTGAAAGAATACCGAGTCAGGCAAATGAGCTTTAGTTGGGATTAGAGGGAGATCTTCAATGTAGTTTTCAGGTTTGATTAGATTAAGTGAAGAAAAAGCAGCTAGCACTAGGTACATTGCTGATGCTTCTCACACTATTTTGGAGCAAGTTTCCTTGGTAATAAGGGCTGCTTGTGACCTTACCTAGTGCAAATTTTGCAGTGTGTTTCTTGCTTGCGCAGAGCTGGTGCTCTTCTGATCACTATTTCAGAATGCAGATAGCTCCTTTTAAAAGACCCACATGTTGCAGTTGCTCACTTTAAAGCATAAACAAAACAAAGACCTCATGAAATGAAACATTTTAAAAATTGAAGGCATTGTTAGTCTTTCAATTGAGAAAGTAAAACTGAGTGCAGACTTAAATTACATGTAGCTACTATGTAACAAATTCATTGAGCTGTACAGCATGTTTAACAAACATCAGTATTACTGTGAAACACAAATAAAATGTGTTTTTACCTCACTAAGTCTTTATAAGATGCTAGACTTCCATAGTACACTGTAACTCCAAGCTTATAAAAAATGTTTAAAAGGTATAGTAAATACCGAATTGTAATCATCCTTCAACTTGATAATTAAAAATAGGCAATGTCCTTGAAAGCATAAAATTACTTGAAGTAGATTCAAGTGTCATAATATTAAAGGGAAAACAATCTTTGTATTTGTTACTACATACATGTTGAAACATAGATTAGCTTCTTGACAGATGCAGTGTCTGCAGTGTTTCTTACATTAAGAAAGGATATTTCCAATTAAAAAAACCCAAACCCCAAAATAAAACAGCCAAACCCACAAACAAACCACTAATGGCAAAGTCATTTTCAAATGACTAATTGCTTAGTAGGGTGGGGAGGAAAAACCAGCCCAGCCTGTCTAATGACACAAAGTTGAAGTAAAATGCAACTTTATCACCTTGTGTTTTCTTTAGACTTTTCACTGTAGTGTAGTCTTATTGTATTCCTAGATGAAGAAAACATGGAAACCCAGTGATTGTACATAAGTCAAGGTTTACAAAGAGTAGTTGGCCTGCTTCAAAGTTAGCTCTTCCTCATCTGCTTAGATCGAGGCAGTTGAAAGGACTGTTAGGTGTGCAATAATAGGTGTAGCTAATGCACAGTTAAATAAGGCATTTGTTATCTTAAATCAGATTCCAAACACAGTGAAAGTACCAGGAAGTGTCAGGTGCATCTAAATTTAATATTAGAACCATTGTCAAAGCTGCATTTAGATGAAAGAAAGATGATTGCTTTCACCAAAAGCAAAATATGCACCTGGTACTGCTTTGAACTATTGCTTTTGTGTGTTCAGGCAATGCCTGAGGAACCATTATAGGATTGTCTTACAATCAAGTCAGCTCAAAATAAGCTCTACATCTCAAATGGCTGTGTTTTAATGTAAGATGAAAGATGCTCTTATGTAAATGTCCATTTTAAAATAGATGTGCTTTTTAATGTAAATCTTTATATCTGGTAGACTTCAACTTGTGCTCACCTGAAGCAGCTGTATTTTAAAAAGCTAAGTGCCTTCAATGGAATAGTAAATGCCTTGGTCCCTTTATAAAATTGTTTCTGTAAAATGTTTTTCCCCATTAAGTGCATTTACATCTGGTGCACATGTATAAGTAAAAGTAGCTACAGATAACACAATAATATTTTCTGTAGTGTGTTTACTTGGTAGTTAATTCTATCAGTGCTGAAGTCTGGAGATTTGATAATATGGTTCTGGAGTACTAGACTCAGCATAGAAATTATTTGTAGAGGACTCTTCTGCTTTCTTCAGGTTGTGAGCTTAATATCAAAATATCTAAATATCAGTTAGAATACAAATCATTCTTCTTGTTAACATATGTGAAGGAGATTTTAGCTAATCTGATGGAGCTTCAGATTGTGACTGAAATTGGGCAGTAGATACTGATCACCTTTATTAGAAGAAAGTTGGAAAGTGATTCTTCTCCCTGAGAGAGAAATAGTTATGGGAGAATGCTGCCTAAAGGAAGAAGTGTTGCATTTTTCATGGAAGGTTGAAAGGAATATAATATAGCATGTATTCTTCCTACTGCTGTATGCCATAAGAATTGAACCAGAGAGCATACAGGTTTGGGAATCTTTTCTTTTTCAAAATGAAAAAGTTGTCTGAGTTGTTCTTTTTTATCTTTTGAGACTGTAATAGCTCGTGTTCTACTGGGGAATAACTCTGCTGAGTAAAGTCAGGATTTTGTCACTAAACAAGTAGCAATAACGAAAATACATTTATGTAATGCTTAGTGCACAGGACCAGGAGGTCCTGAATCTGTGTACGAAGACTTTTGGCATATCTGTTTTGCATCTAGTCACTCTGGTAATGAGTTTTCCAGCCAGCTGGAATACATTGTATGTACGCTGCAAATTACTGTGGAGCAGCTTTGGCATCTTCACCCCTGTGGACAGCTCAGGGATAGTTTAGCTTTGGCTGCTCTGATATGATACACTGTGGTGGTGTAAATGCCACCCAGAGCTGTTCTGTGGAAAGCCTAGTTAGTTTTAAAGCAGGCAGTGTGTGAAGAGTAACATGACAGATATTTTCCCAAAGAACAAGCAGCAGGGTTGAGTATCTTGTAAGGGGTGGCAGTCTTTGAGTCTGAGTATTGCTTGTTACATGCATCAAAGGACGAGTCAGTGCTGAGGGATGGGATTCCTAGTACAGCAGTGTTAGGGGAATTGACCTTTCGAGTAAGTGTGTTTTGCCAGCGCAGTGCTCAGTTTCTCTCCAGTCTGTTTGAATTCTTAACTGATCTTTTTCGTGATACATCTGCTTTCTCGTCATATACCTGTTCAATTAGAGATTTTCTTTCTGACCTTGATTTAATTTAGGTGAATTAAACCTTGGTTAGAAAGCTTATGTTTTATTCTGAAGACTTTTGTAGCTTTTGGGTTTCAGATTGGCTGCATACCTGACATAGTAGTTCTACAGATATGATGAGTTATTTATATCCTGTGAGTACTTCAGCGTTAATACTAGCATGGTTCTTACCTTTGTGATGTATATTGCCAGTTTTTAAGGGTGATATTAATGCCTTTTTTAGTATCACTGAATAAAAACTAATTGGCCAGCTTAAGTTTTGACTTGTGTAAGTCTTTATATTGTTGCACTAATCCTTGGTAAACATTTTTTTTTTAATTCAGGTGATATCCATGGTCAGTATACAGACTTGCTTCGATTATTTGAATATGGAGGATTCCCACCAGAAGCTAATTATCTTTTCCTTGGAGATTATGTAGACAGAGGCAAACAGTCTCTGGAAACAATTTGCCTATTACTGGCATATAAAATCAAGTACCCCGAAAACTTCTTTCTTCTAAGAGGAAATCATGAGTGTGCTAGCATCAATCGAATCTATGGATTTTATGATGAATGTAAGCAAAATCTATTACTTTTTAAAGACTATAGATGACTAATACTGTGTTTTGGAAACATTTGTAGTAGTGATTCTTGTATTGCAAGGGTTTCAATATTCTGTGAACCTGCTTTGAAACTTTCTAAAAATACTTTCCAAGCCAAGGTTAAAGTCACTCCAGTGCGTTACTATTTTTTCTTCTACTGCCCTTGAAATGCTGTTGTAAGAGATGGAGACCTAAGTGTGCTAACAGAAATAAAATCCTATGAAGACAGTTTGCTAACATTTTTGCTTAGGGTCTGATATGTATTACAGGGTTTTAAAGCTGGCTTTAAAAACTAGCTTTCTTTCTAATGTCACACGTTGTTTTTGTAGGCAAGCGGAGATTTAATATTAAGCTGTGGAAGACCTTCACAGACTGTTTTAACTGTCTGCCTATTGCAGCCATTGTGGATGAGAAGATCTTCTGTTGTCATGGAGGTAAGTGGATGGTGCTAAACTGATTTTGGGTTAACACTATACCAAATGGAGTGTGGCTGTATGTACCTGGTATTTAGTTGGAGATATTTAACCTTGTGTTGTCGGTAAAGGTCACGCTTTTTTGTGCACTTGTCAGTAGACTTCATTCTTACTTGATACACGTGGCCCACTTGTGCTTGAGGGGGAAGTGCATCTGTAAGTATTCCCATTGGTATATCCCTCTCTGAGGGTTACTTAATGCTAGAATTATTGCCTACTTTGCCACATGACTTGTTGCTGTTACTATATATTGGTGCAGCCTTCCTACCACTGGCATCCCTAGCCGTGAAGAATGGCTTTCACAAAAAACCTTGGCTCTGTGCTCTCGGCCTCTTTAACTGTTTCACAACACTTTGCGGGGAGGAACCTCTGAGGTCGCACAGTCAAGCTTGCAGCAGGACATTTGTTGACACTGGAACAGGTTGGACATGGCTTGCATGGACTCCATAAAGCCTTTGCTGCTAGGTAGTCTGTATTCTGTGGGTGCCTGTCCCCGTGGTGCCCTGTTGGTGTACTGAAAAAAGTGCTGGGTGTTGAACTGACTGAGGGCTGTGACTTGTCTGAATATTGGAACTTACTTGGGCTCTCTTCTTTGTAGAACAAGCCTTGCCATGATTTTACAGGCAATGATGCTTAACAGGTTTTTAGAAACTTGCAGTGTCAAACAGTTGACAAGAATTTCAATTACTTGTAGTAAGAGCCATCCTGCCCTTTGCAGCTGTATTTGCAACTGCCTCCATTAATAAGCAACTTACTGCCTTTCACTGAGTGATCCAGAAATGGTATAGTAAATGTCACACCTGTGTTACCAGTGAGATGGAAATCAGTGGAAATGAAAGCAGTAATTTCTGGTTTGAACATCATTTAGAACTAATAATGTTGTGTGGCCCAGAGTTCCTAAGCAGACTCTTCCAGACTTCATGAGGTTCTGTTGATAGCTGCCATCCTGCCTTTATTAATTACAGGTGTCAATTCAAGAGCTATGCCTGTATGGAATGTGCTTTAAAAATGGTCTGGAATATTCTCATATCTTGTATTGAAAACTTCTGCCTCCAGCGCCTGCTAAAATAAGTTCTCGGGGTCTTACACATAACGTGCTCAGAGATGTTAAGTCTCTGTGAAAACGTAGCTAATGCAGTAAAACAGTTGGGTCTGCCAGTCTCTGGGTAGCACTGATGTGTCAAAATACCTGTTTGCTTACAGCTCATATTTTAATCTTGTTCTCAAGCCGTGTGGTGGTGGTATTCTCCTCTTTTTAAGAAGTGGTATCTATCTTACAAGCTAGATCTCATAGTTTTAAAAAATGTGAGATATAAACTCACTTCTGCACCTAGGTAGCCAAATAACAGTGGCTAAAAACCCATGTAATGAATTTGTCTCCAAAACGGCTTGTGAAGGAATTACTGTTTTACTATCATCATACATTTTTAATTAATTTTTTTTTTTTTT
>VXBR01009090.1:0-26214 GCA_013400215.1 Cisticola juncidis | reverse complement strand
TTTTTTTTTTTTAGTAAACTAGAGAATGAATAGTAACAAAATACTGGAGTGTTTCAGACAAACAATTAAGGTTAGGTGGAAGATAATCAAAACAGTTTAGCAGGTAGAGCAGAATGCTGTGACAAAACTGGTGGCTTTGTGTGTGTGTGTGTGTTTGAGACCTGAACTATGAGAAAGAAGTTTCAAGAGCTATTTTTTTCAAGAAAAAGGATTTCAAGTTTCATTGTAAATGGGGGAGGGGGCGTGTGTGAATTAAAAGTTTTCCTACTTGACTAAACAAGAGATTATTTTGTGCATAGTATGCTTTAAGGATCTTCCTATGAAAAGCAGTATTTACTACATTACATTGCTAATTGCCCTTTAAATTATATGGGCTTAGTCTGTAACTGAAATTATTGCCTCTCTGAACTGATCTGCAGCTGTGAAACAAAATGCAAACATTACTAATGTGCTGTGTGCTCCTAATAAATGGAAGTGGACGTTCAGCACAGAAATAAGTTTTGCCCTTTTTCCACTCTTCTCCAGTCCTATCCAAACTGCATTCCCGATCCAATGAAGTAATGGACTGTCAACGCCTTTTCATGATGTTACTACTCTGTTAGACACTGAGGCAGCAACACAAACCACTCAACTCTGCTGGAGGTTGAAGCTAGCATGTAGATATAAGGTAGGTGCCTTTTTTACTATATTGCGCATTTTTGCATAGTTTATTTTAAAAATATTGTCCTCTGGGATATAATAAAACTTTGCAAAACCGCATAACATAGTAAAACAAAAGGCACCTAACTTCAACCCCAGTAGGCCATCCACAATAACTTAATGTCCTGAGTCATCTCTCTTACCTAAACTTTTCTGGGCATCTCTTTTGAGTTATTCATATACAATATAACTCAAACCACTCTTGCTATCCCTGTCTCTAAGCGTTCATGCTACTGAACGGATCTTTCATTGCAACTTTTCCATCTCTCTCTCTTCCCACATTCCTCATACATGTCAAAATTTGTCCTTTTTTTAAGGCTGTCCTCTCAACTAACTTCTGACTTTGCTCTTTATCTCACTTCATTAAAGCTTATTCCATAACCATTCCTGACTTCTCCCTTTCTCTCTGCATTGTATTCTGTACTGCATTCATGCTCTTATCTATGACACAACTCTCTAGCTCTGATCTTTAGTGATCTTACATGATTAGTTTAAGTTTCTATAAATGAAGTCCATATTGTAGTGTCATATTGAGGGAATACATTGCTCTTATCACACTGGATTTAACCTCTGAGATGGGAGTTGTGTTTGTACATAAAATGCTGCATTTATGTAGTGTTTTCAGGCTCTGGAATTCTGTTTTTCTTGTGACATTAATGACAATGAACTGGAGTTGATATTTAACTCAATTTACATAGTATTTAAGATGACACTATAAAAATTAGTCGCTATCACACTTACTTTACCAATTCCACCCAGTCAGAGAGAGGTTCAAATCAAATTTGATGAGTCTGCCAGGAGTAATGACAATTCTTTGTTTTCTCTTAGGGGACAGGTGATCTTATGCTTCAAAAAGATACTATACTGAAAGATTTTTCTGTGCTTAACTGTTGTGACAATTTAATTGTGTACTTTTAGTATGCTGTAGGTTTCAGCAATCACTTTAGTGGTGGCAGCTTTCCAGTGAGCTTTAGCCCGTGTTTGCATTCTTATAGCCTTCATTTAACACTGATCATGTAGGACTTTTCTCTGTAGGAATGATTTTTGGGACATTAGCCACTTCTTTTTGGGCAGGGGGAGTTAGGAGAATACTTGGGAAAATAAATGGTTACAAAGAAGTCAGCAAACCTGCAGGCAATTTTGTAGGGTTTTATTTTACAATAATGTAAAATAGCACAAAAATGGACAGCCACAGGGTTGAAACATTGTAAGAGTCATAGAGTGCTTTGAGTTGGAAGGAACCTTAAACATCACCTGGTTCCAACAACTCTGCTTTGGGCAAGGTGCCTTCCACTAGACCGGGATGCTCAGTCCCATCCAGCCTGGCCTTGAATGCTTCCAGGGATTAAAGGTATATCTTGGTGCAGCCTGAAAGGCTGAGAGCTGTAACTTCAGAGAAAGCCACAAACTGGTTGTGCTTATTTCACTGAGACTGTCCATTACAGTCTCTGGATGTGGTGCCGAGTGCTGATGGTCACGTATGTGCAAATAGATCAGATCTGGGGACGGGCAAGCGGTAGATTTGTCAAAGTTTAAATGCTGATTGTCTGTTTGAATTTATATTATTATTCCTGTATTGTTGTTTATAGACTTGACTGATACCCCCTTTAAGTAGTTTACTGTCAGATTTCTGCTGTCCTTTACAACCTCAAGGCAACAGCGTGAAAACAGTTTTAGCAAGCTGATGGTAGCAGAAGGTTTTCATCATAAGACTGCTTCAAGAGAAATAATCTAAAATCTTCATACTTGAAGAAAAGTCCCTCAAGTCTGTATCAAATGTTTTGGTTCCTGTCAAATGTTATTGTTCTTGTAACATATGCATTTCCATGTGCAAACTGTGTTAGCTGAAATTATTTTACCTGGTGAAATGACATGTGAAATGACCTTTCCAATGACAGCTTTCTTCTGTCCTGTTCAGAGTTCTGGACTGAGTCAAATTGATATGGTTTATTAATATGAAATGTGTTTCATCACAAATAGGTCTTCATGTTCTGTTTTCAAATTTGCAGCTTTCTTATCTAGATACCTTGGCCTAAGTCATTTAAGATACTTAGGACCATTATTCAAAGATGATTTAAGATGCTAAAACATCTAGCAGGCTCTCTTTCATGCCTCTGTGCCCCAAGTAGAGGAGCTTTAGTAATCTCCTCAAAAGGTGGCTTTGGAATTCCATGCTTTAATTGTAGTTGCATGTTAATGTCTAAACTATTGAAAGATAGCTGTATCTGTACAAAGTGATTTTTTTTTTTTTTGAGTAATCAAAGTACTGTGGTTTTATAGTTTACTTGAGCAGCTGAGCTACAGTAGATGACAACCTCCATGGCTAAAAGGATGGTAATGAGGGCCCCTTGCTAATGTCACCTGCATTATTCTCTCTTCTTCTATTCAGCAACTTAATTGTCTTCTAGCAAACTGCCTTTTGTTTATGTTGCAGTGGAAACAATGGATGCTGTGTGCCTTTGAACCTCAAATCTTGTGTTCTCTGGAACCCTTTCTGCAGGTAAAATGCGTATATGAGTCACTTGTTTTCTTGTACTTTACAGGACTGTCTCCAGATCTCCAGTCAATGGAGCAGATCCGAAGAATTATGAGACCTACAGATGTTCCTGACACAGGTGAGTGACATAGAATTTATTGTAAATAGGTCTTAATGATGGAACAGGTTTAATCAATTTCTGTGCAAGCAGTGTAATGATTTAATGCAACCTCTGTTCACAGTACAGTATTCCTTGGTGCCTGTATAAAATGTGTGCCTTGTTCCTCATAATGGCTGTGTCATCTGATATTTTAAAGGTTGTTGTATGTGGTGGTGTTGTTTGTCATAGCAGAGTAGGTATGTTTTTCAATAAGTGTTTTTGGGTGCATTATTCACAAGTTTTCCTTAAAACATCTTAAAAAGCTAATGAAGGATAAAGGAAACTGAAGCACTACTTCCCCCTGCCTTGGTTAGGCACACATAAACCTTTTAGTCTATCGAAGAACATAATTGTTCAAAGTTAAACAATACAACAAAGTTAAATTTCCTGGGTATTTAAGTATTTGGGCTTCTCCCTGTCTCCTTCCTCATTAAATTTGAAAAATACAGCTCTTACTTCATTGCAGTTGGGATTTCAATTGCATCTATCAATGTACTAGTTGTGAAATTTTCTTCAAATAGGGTATTGTTCTGTTTATAAATGTTGGATGCAAATTGCTAGTTCTTTCTATATGATGTTCTTTTGAATGGTTTAATCAGTCTTGCTCAGTGTCTCATGTATTACAGATTTTTTTACTGGTCAATTGAAAAGTCTGTTGAGCAGTAGAATGGGATAGTTTTTAAAGTGTTGATTTAAACAGTGGTGTGAAATCAACATTCAGAGGAGATATAAGATCTAAAGCCTTTTTTGAATGTAAGTTACAATTAAACTTTGAGGCAGAAGAATTTTTTTCCTGTAATGTTCCTTAATGTTGCTGCATAGGAGTAATTCAGGGACTAATGTTAATATATCTATTGTCCCTTAAAACAACACCACTTCTGTGCAAGCCAGTATGTACACTCCTGACACTAAGAGGCATTATAGACTGGTGAGTGATTGTTTCTGTAGTATAAATTACTAAACTGTTTATCCTTTTATGCTACTTATTCACTCAATTCATAACCAAATAAATGTCAGCACAAACGAGTCAATCTTTGCATATCTCAGCATTCCCAGAAAAGATGGTTTTGTTCAGCAGGCAAATAAAACCGCTTGAGCCACCCCCACTTCAGGAATGCCCTTACAGAGCGTAGTTCTTGTTTCCATGGACACTCCACTGAAATCATCTCTCTTCTTAGTACCTCCTAAAAATAAGTGTGGAGATCTTTTGTAAAAACCTTTTGTTTTGTGTAGTGTTTTGTAGTGTTAATTTTGCTTTCAGAAGCAATAGCTGTGTGTGTATTGTGAGAGCTAAAGTGAAATGTCCCATCAGTATTCCTGTATTGTTGGTACAACGACAAAGGTCTTAATCTTTTGGACCTGTATAAGGAAAGCAGTTTTACATAATGGAAGTAAATCTTGTGGACAGTTAAAAATCAACTGAAGTAGTCTCACTTCCATGAAAGTTTCAAGCCCTTCAAAGCTATCCGTTTGTGGAGGGGTGTCACTTGGGGAATGTTTGTGTTGATACAGAAATTTTGGTAGATGACTGTGTGGCTATGCTAGGATTAGATCATTATGATGGCTTCTTCTAGCCTGATGAAAAAAAGCCTTTACAACTTCAACTGCAATTTAAAGACCTCTTAGGACAGATTTGCCTATTGTTCTGTATGACCCTAAGGATTATTTGATTTTGGGGAGAGAATAGAAGATGAAGCACTTGCTAAACAGCTGAGACAAGCAGCTTCTGTCACTTGCTGGAAATGCATGGTAAGAAGCCATTAGGAATTGCAGGGCAATTATTGTTTTGAAAAACAAAGTTGGGGGTTTTTTTGCTCAATATTGAAGTAAATTTCAGTCGAGTTAAGTTTTTGTCATGCACTGTCTCTATTCCGTTTATTTTCGTGTAGAAATATTATCTAAAATGCAGTTGTACTTGTTCTGTTCTTTCTCTTCTAAACACAAATAAAATTTTAGCCTGTTGTTAGAGAGAAGCTGTCTGGCGCCAAAGCCCATCTGTTAAATGTATGTAAATAAAAAATGGTCCAGTTGCACAATAGGTTTCAGACAGTGGTTTGCTTGATTACAGCTTGAAGGATCTGTTCTTTAAGAAATAACAATCTTCAATATTTTGTTTAGCAAGTAACCAAATGTGAATGTAAATCAAACTTTTGAATGGCAGATGAGGGAGCCTGCTGGCATATCTTTCAGATTGTGAAACAATGCCACTAAGTATTTATATGCCTATGGGTCATCACAGGTAAAGAAAGTACAATTTCATGGAAAGCTGTGAAATGCCTTTCAAATGTTTGGGGGTTTGTTTGTGTTGTATTTGGATTGGCCTGGTTCCTTCTCATGTTAATATTTATGGAAGGTTCTACATGTGTAAATCTTTTTTAGTACCACTTGTTAACTCCAGGTTTAGCTGTCCTTTTGTTGGCAGCAAAAAAAAGACCTTGACCAGAGCTAAAATGCCAGAGAGGCTTATTGTTCTAGCTTAGATTCCAGACTGGCTATCATGAGGCTTTTTGAAACAGTCAACAGGGTCCAAGTAAATTGACAGTGCTATGTGAAACGATATTATCAGTGTTTTGCTGGATTACATTTTGATTTAGTCATCTAAGGTTCCTCATGAATGGTAGGAAAGGTAAGAATCAAAGCTGTTCGTGTTCAGAAACTTATGCTACAAATTTGCTTGCTGCATTTATGACTGGCCTTGCATAGGACTTTTAAAATTACTGCAGCTTTCAAACTAAGCTTTCTTGGTGAGCTGTGAAATTGACGATTGCCTTTTAGTACACATGCACTTTAATATTTTTAAACTCCTCAAACGTTCACTGTAAACACGCTGAATATTACAATAAAAGATTATTTCAGAGTACTATTTGGCTCTGACTTTTTTCATATCAAGGCAGTTTCAGTGGTGAGGGGGGAGAAACAATCTCCAGATGTACAAACTGTTTGTCAGAGTTGCAGTTTAAGTATTGTTGCATTTGTTGTTAAGACTTATTTTCTTTAGGAGAGTTGCTCTGGTAATTACAATAGAACTGTTTTATGTCATAAAATACCTCCTAAGACTGGCGTTTTCACTTGTATTATCTTCTGAAGGTTTGCTCTGTGACCTGCTGTGGTCTGACCCAGACAAAGATGTGCAAGGTTGGGGTGAAAACGATCGTGGGGTCTCTTTCACTTTTGGTGCTGATGTGGTCAGTAAATTTCTGAATCGTCATGATCTGGATTTGATCTGTCGAGCTCATCAGGTATGAATTTTGCTGCTGCTACTTCTTAGAACCTCTCCTGCTCCTTATCAGCAGTGTATATTTGGATCTTAATTTGCACTGTTATTTCTGGAGAAAAAACCTTTCTAATGAAGAGCCTATAAAGTCTGTGTCCTTTTGTTGGCTCATGTTTAACTGTGTCTAATGTCAGTGGAGTAGAATAGTAATACTGGATTTCTCCATTGATCTCTTCCTTTTGTACTATCTTTTTGAATGTTGGACTGATATATGTGAACATCAGGTAACGTCTCCAGGTTTAAAGGAGCAGAGTTACTTGAATTTGAGATTTGCACTGAAGTTTGAGTTCTTCAGTTTCAGCAGTAGACAATTCCCTGGTAGTTCTGGCTTAAACAACCTCTGCTTTGCTTCCTGGAAATATTAAATGCATTTTGACTATCTCTACAAACAAGTCTGTATATTAAAACTTCCACTGTTGCCAGTATTTTGGTTCAGCTGTCTAGAGTACTTTGGCATCAATTGTTTTTCTTCCTGCATGTTTCAGTCAGGCTATTTTTGCATTGTCAATCTTAAGCACACTTTTTTATTAGGTTACTTCAGGCAAGAGTGCTCGTTAGGTGGACATCAAGTTTCAATTTCCTGTATAACATTTCACTTTCATTATTTAGTCAATTTTTAGAAGATCCCTCCTGGTGTGAAACAAAATTAGGTACTTTATTCTGTGTCATTGTTTGGCTTGGATACACTATTAGAACACTTAAAATTTTTCTTTGTAATTTTACTGCTAAAACATTAGAGAGGATTCAGTATTGATTCCACATGACTAGATTTCTTAACAGCTGATTGAGATTGCTGCAAATTTCCTATATTCATATAGTTGATTTAGCTCTTTATAAAAGAAGGATGATACCTTACAAAAGATCGTGATGATTGCACCAAAGTAAGCAGTTTTGTGGACAAGTTGTACTGCATTCTACCATGAAGCTTTTATTTTGGGAAACAGGGAACGTTCTTAGCTGATGCATCAGACTACTTGCACGATTTTAAAGATGCATTATGCTCTTGGGCAAGATCTGGCAAAATCACTCTTTTTTTATAGTTTTGATGCCATAAAATCACCTACACTTGAGGTGTGTGCAATCAACTCCAATTTAAGCAAAACTTAATTGTTTCAAGTTGCAACAGAGGTCATATCCAGACCTTGTATGATCCAAACTAATTACATCAAACGTTCACCTTCTGTGTACAGAGCATAAAATGCTGGGAATTATTACACCGGCAGTGTGTAATTGGACTTCAACTACAAAAGTATTAAACAGTTAAGCTGATGTGTGTTTAACATTTGAAGTGTCAGACATGGGGTATGCTACCTGGCCTGCCATTCAGTGTCAGGTAAGACAAAATAAGTGAACTTGTCCTATCTGGAAGTCAAAACATAAAATAGTGTTTTTGATTAGTTCATGCATCTTTCTAATATAAAGTCCAGTTTGCCTCAAGATTCTTTTTTTTTTCTTCAAAATTTCTTATGTAAGTCATGTTGATTTCTCTGGTGTTGACAGGTGGTTGAAGATGGGTACGAGTTCTTTGCTAAACGGCAGTTGGTCACCCTATTCTCAGCTCCAAATTATTGTGGAGAGTTTGACAATGCAGGGGGCATGATGAGTGTGGATGAAACTCTGATGTGTTCCTTCCAGGTATGGTGCATTTGTGCATTAAGATGACCGTAGGTGTTGGGCTGTATGGACCACATTAGTGTGCTTGTTGATGTGCTGGTGGTTATTGTAAAGCAATATTCCTGGGCTACGGAGAAGACTGCACAGGAGGCTGGCTTTTGTGAACAACTGCAAACCAGCTGCTCTCCAGAAAACTGGGATTTGATGTTTTCCAAACCATTGCATATTAAGTTATTCATTCTGTTCAAAAGCTCATTTCAAATTTTAAAGTTTAATTGGATGATTTTTTTTTTGGTCATAGCTAGTGATCAGAGTACACAATTATGCAAACTAATGGTTATAGGGATCCTTTTAATATGGCTGTTTTGATCAGATTTTAGTCCCTATTTGTTCCTGGATGTGTTTTCACCCCCTTTTCTTTTCACTTCCCATTTCAACATGATGGTAGAACTAGAAGGATTTAAAATTACTATTATTGTTGCATGTAGAACTAAGAGATTTGTAAGATTACGATGTGATTTCCATCCTCATCCCCCTTGTTCCTGCTGAACAAGGTTTCATGTGGGCTTAACAGTATTTGAAATGCTCTTAGTTGTTGCTGACTCAAAGGAACTTCTTTATTTTCTCAAAGATATTGAAACCATCTGAAAAGAAAGCCAAGTACCAGTATGGTGGACTGAATTCTGGGCGTCCAGTCACTCCACCTCGCACAGCTAATCCACCGAAGAAGAGGTGAAGAAAGGAAATAATGTAGAAAACACCATCAGATCTGTCAAGGACAAAACTCCATATTACAGTATATAATAAGTGTGCACTGTAAAACCATCCAGCCATTTGACACCCTTTATGATGTCACACGTTTAACTTAAAGAGACGGGTAAAGGATCTTTATTAATTTTTTCTAGTAGAAAGATGTGCGACACTGTATTGTAACAAGTATAGCTCCAAGTTCTAATATCCAGCATAGAGAGGAAAAAAAAATTAGGAAGAAACTATTTCAACTACATATTCACATCTACCACGGTTTTTAAAGTTGACCAACATCCCAGTTAAAACTTGGTGTAATAGTTAAACCAGATGAGAGCATGATGTTCCATTTGTGTAATGTGGTCTTATTGTTGCTTGATTGCTTTTACTTTGGTTATTTTGTAGCTAGAATGATGCGGAATATGGTATCTAGTCTTATTTCCTGGCTCTTTGAAATTGATATGAGGAAGGGACTTTCTAGAACAGCCATTGATCTCTTACCTCCCCCTGATCCCCTGGTTTTTCATTGTAATCCCGTGTGCCCCATTATAATGCAAAGTTTATAGTACAGTATCAATTAAAAGGCAAACTGAGTTCCAAATGCCCGGACTGGACAGCTTGGCAGCCAACACACATCAAGACAGAAAGACCTGTCCTGACCTTTTAACTTAAACTGCCACACAATAAATTTGTGCACTACACTATTTTAAATTATTGACATTACACTGTGCGATGGCACTTCATTTAACTTAGATAGGACAAAAATGGTATTGCCTATTAGTTGGTAACTTAAGTGGTACCTTGGCTTTAGTTTTATTAGCATGAAACACCTTTGGCATGCTTGGCTTCCAGGTAACTTCCTACCTGCATCAAAACTCATCTTACATAGTTCCACAGAACATGAAGATCCTTTTTTGCTGAGCCTTTGAAACCTGACATTCTTTTCCAGAAGAGAGTGTGTTTAAATGGATGTTCTTCAACATACAACAGGCTAGATGATGGGTGGTGAGCTGAAAATGCTACAGGAATGTCCAGCTTTATAGTAAGGCTTACATCACTGAAGTTTCTATCATTTGGATTTTCATGATCAAATTTCATATACTATTGTATAGACTTCTGCTTTGTAGTGTACTATAGTAGCAATAATTTCTGTACGTGATCAAGAGTTACGCAGTATTTCTTTTCAGTTCTCTCCTTTATTAAAAGAGTTAACATTGGCAAATGGCAAGATATAGAGAAGATACAAAATATTTAGTAGGATAAACGAAAGGCAGAGATTTGTCATGCTTTAGGATGCAATACTTATTGGACACAACTACAAAAGCTTTTACTGAATACTGTCAAATTCGTAAGATTCTTTGGGGGAAGGCTGCAGATTTATACCATTCTAAATGTGCATCAGTAGATGTAAAACTCTTGACTTCAGTATTGTCTTTGAAAATGTTAAATTGAGGATTCTAGTAACTTGTTTTATGAACTGGCACATTATATAATACAAGAGATATATTGATTTCTGACACAGTGAGCAAGTTCTTTAAAATGGATTTAAGTCTCTTTTCTAATTCCATTTTGTTTTAAATGCATATTCTAAATGTAGGTTTTTTCATTTAGTAAAAGTTGTCTAATTCATTTGAATGAAGTCTGACTGGTTATTTTAACAAACCTGTTACTCAAAATGTGTGGAGTTGGTTGTTTTTAAAAGAAAGGAAATCTTACAATATATCTGTTACTGATTTATACTGGGTTGGTCTGTGGTTTTGAACAATGGTTTATTTTACCCCACTTTGAAGTAAACACCAGTTTCAATGCTTAGAATGAAATGTCAAAGTAGATTTCTTTTGATGTTGTTTAAAGACACTTGTTCTTGAAAGTCAATGATGAGAGCTTATGTGAGGGTAACTGCAATTTGTGACACGGTAATTAATGAAATCTAATCTGTAGGCATTGACATGGTAACTTCCTGTTCTAAGTCATTGCTTACTTGAGATTTACTTTAGCAAGTTTTGAAAATGCTGGGTTTTACCAAGTGCCAGCCTCTGTGTTACCAAACATCTGGATTAACACTTTTCCATTTTTTCTTTAGTTTCTGGAACAATGTCTTCTGTATCATAAAATGTCCAGGTGTAAAGCTGTATGTTATGTGAGTACCTAACATGCTCGCTTGTGTTACAGATGCTATGTCAAAAGAAAAATAAAAAAGTCTTCGGGCCTTCTTCTGTGTCCTAAAGAAATAGGAAATTTTTAGTTTATTTAATGGCACTAGTAAGCCACATTGGGTGCTGGTATTCTTGAAGAGTTTCTCTTTTTATATAGCAACAGTCATTTGGAAATTATTTGAACGCTGTTTTGATTTCTGGAGAGTTGGGATGTCTCCTAACATCCTTCATCGTCTATATGGCAGAAAACACACCTGCTGTAGTAATCGTACCCCTACAGGTATGACTGATATTCCGTACCAAAAGCAAGTCTGATACATAACAGAACTCGGCACTTCAGCTTACATTTACAGGGTTAATACAGATCTCTCTTTTTAATATTAACCATTCTGGGAGAAGTAGAAAAGATAACCTCAGTCTAATTCCACTCAAATAAAATTAAATTTCTTCCATGGAAATTGCTAGTGGTCTATTGGCTAATAATTTCTTTACAAATCCTGTTAACTAGCTCTTGTTAAATAGCTCATGCTGGGAAGAAACAGGAGAATTCTCAAATGGGCTGTGGAGAGGCATGTAAAACATTACACCATTTGAGATGCGTTTTTGCATGTTCTCCCCACACACACACCTCTTTATCTGACAGTAATGCTAATTCCATGTTTGTAGTAGAGTACACATGGCACACAACCTCTTGTCTTGTTCATTTTCAATTGATGGGCATTTTGAATTTCCCAAATACTAATTTAAAGTATGCTGCAAGGGGTGCTGCTTTGGTCTCCTTTGTGTTGAATGATGCAAGATTCTTATTTTGCATCACTTTTTTGTATACTTTATAGTGCTCAGTGTTTTCTATGCATGGGTAATTGCTCAATGTTTTAAAGGAGGGAAAAGTTTCATGTAATTGTGATTGTACTACTCCAATACCTTGAACACTGTTTCTGATCTGATGTATTTCCAAAAATTGCTGTAGAAATAGACTCACTGAAAATGCTGTGAGTGTCTTAAACTAGTGGATTGTGTTTGGTTTGAGGCATCTAGACATGCAGGAATACTTGTGGCCGCTGAAGTCTGAGTTGGTAATTTTGCTTCCAAGTTTAGTGTGATTAATTGCAAGTGTCCTGCTGCCAAGTTTCAGGATCCTGTTACGAAGATAACCTCCATTTGTTCTGTGCTCTCTGTTGAGCGGGAGGCCAATAGGTAGGTGTGACACAGCTTGTAGCATCCCAGTGCTGTGCATTGTGGTGTACTTACTTGCCTGGGAAACTGATGGAAGTTCTTCAGATCTGCACAAGGAAGTTGCTTTTATTGTCAGTAACCTACATCCCTGCTGTAAGCTTCTTTGATCATAGAAATCCACCTTGCTGTGTTTCTGCCAAAGTCAGAACTGATGAGCAGAAAAATATCTTACATGAAGAAGTGTTCCTGTCTTTGGCTTATCTTTTGATAAGTCTGTGGTAACTGTCAGATTGAATTGCTGGAGCTCTGTGTGATTAGTTTGGGGCTGGGAGATACTGTTTTTGCTCTCTAGTAGTAGAAATATAGAAGACACTATTGCTGTAGTATATGGTTGAACTGAAGGTGATCTGAGAGTAAGTGTTCTGGATAGCTGGAATCTTCAGAATTTGTAGATGACAGATGCAAATACTCCACGTGTGTCCTTTAACGTAAAGCTCAGAGGTTAACAGAAAAGGGATTCTGCTTTGTAGATGTTTATGTGGATAACGATTGTAAAAGCCTAGTGTTTAGTTAAGTATTGCACTTCTTCCTGGCAGACTATTAACTTTTGTGCCCATGGCTGGTTTTTCTGGGACTGTCCTTGCTGCCAGGTTGGTTAGAGATGAAGACGCTTTAAACAAACTTGCCAGGTAATAATTGCAGCTTAGCGAAGAGCAGAGACAGTGGTACTGTCAATGTTGTATTGCTTTTGAACTCATTTGAATTGCAGCGTGGCTCATGATTGGTGTCCATCTGCTTTGGAATGTACATGAGAATAAACGTGAATATTTGACTTCAAATGAACTTGTGAAAAAAGAAAGGATGAGAGAATGCTGGGGCAGAGATGACAACAGCACAATCAAATGTCTGAGTCCACATGGGCTAATTCTCTTCAAAGGACAGGGAGGGTTTTTTGATACAAGTCAGAGTTTGCAATAACGTTCAATGCACATAGCTATTCTTGTCAATATAAAGGAACTCAATGTATCAAAACCAGGGTTGGGATATTTAGGCAAAGCCCTGGATGTTTTTGTTTTGTTTTTGTTCTGTCACTTTCTTTGCTTATGCTAATTAGCAACAGAAGCTTTCAAGTTCACTCTCAGTGCAGCTGTATACTTTTTTTCACCTGGATCATAAGTGGGTTTTGCTTGTCTTGTTCCAAAGGCTTACCAAGGTTTTGGGGACAGAATCTGACCAGGGGCTGGGCTGCATGCAACTCGTGAGTTTATAACCAAGTATTCTCACTGCATGTACTAGATGTTCAAAGCTGAAGGAACCTCAAGCCATGGTTGGGCTGAACACTGAAAAACCGTGTGACTGGAACTCTGTGTTGAGGCAGTAAAGAAGGTATGTGGATAAAGACACAGTTTTAGGTACTTGTTTTGGGTTTGCAAAATTCTCATCCATGGATTTCTGGAACTGGTAGTGCCTGAGCATCTTCCCTGCAGAGCACTCGAGGTGTTGGGAAAACAGCTAAGCTGTCTGGTTACTTGTTTTGTATCTCGTTGTGTCTTGTTAAATAAATACTAACGGGTAATGAAGACACTTCATTCTTTTTCCCAGTATCCTGGTTCAACTCATTAATCTCTGCATCTCTGTGTCCCAAGAAATGAGACTCTAAGAACAATTCAAAATAAATGTTTGCCACAAGCCCTTGCCAGCACATGACTACAATAATCTTTTCCAAGAAAATCTCATTGCTGCCTGAAACAGTCAGAATGGGTGGAGCTTTAAAGCAGAGCATGTGCACTGCCCGTGGCCAAGCACAGCCGCTTTCCTGGGTTCCACTGCGTTTGCTGACAGGCTGCAGCCCAAGCTGCTTTTTAGTCTGCTGCAGACAAAGTCTTAGAAGCAGCCATATCAGAAGGCAGGTGATAACTAGATCCAGCTGCCAATAAAGAACAACAAAATCTCTTTTGTATCTTTAGGTGAAGATGTAAGCTTTATGTGAGAGAAAAAGCTCATAGGCTGAGCTGTAGAAGTACCAGTTGAAAAAAATCCTCTTTAAATAGGTTAGATATGCCCAGATGTTTAGTGTTTTAACTTTACCCAAGTTACTGTTAAACAGGAGGTAAAACAAATAGGAAGGATTATAGTGTGTCTATTCTTACAGATGGTACATATTCAAAAATAGTAAATTATATTTGCAGAAAGCAAAATAATTAAGCTACTCATTTTTTCTTGGTGGAGAGTTTTCCTTCCTCCTATTGCTTTAAATGTTTGACTCTTCAGGGTGCGAAAGAGAATTCTGTGGATGGACCAAATTAACTATTAAAAAGACTCAACCAGAAGAAAATGGTATCTTGAGGATAAAACTGGTGCAGCTCATGACGTGAAGCAGAGGAGCACACAACATAGATGAATGCAGAGGACAACTGTGGCAAGTGAATATATTCCGTTGTAAGTTTTTCTCCATTGTTTTGAAGTCTCAACAAATGTAATGTGAAAATAGTTACAAGTATTTCATGTTGTTCCTTCTGATATCCAAGCAGCATTTCTACAGCTGCCCATGTAACTCATTGTCTTGTCAAATTTCTTGGCATGTATAAATCAGTAGTTTTCCATTAGCTACCCCAGAATATTTCATTTTTATATTTCAGGTTCCTGTTCCTGGGTGGCCATTTGCAACTTCCACAAAGACTGAAGGCGTAACACTTTAATGGAATGCTGTGAGAGGGAACATTCTGGGAGAATTGCATTTTAATAGGCATCTTAGCTGCTCCTTAATTGCATCTGGTTTCCAAGAGACTGAGTTAAGAGAATGAGCTAAAAGACCTAAGGCCCTTTTCTTGAAGCAGTACTGCAGAACAAATACTTAATTCATTCTTACTCAAGGCTCTTACCTAAAGGTACAATAAATGACTGATGTGTTAGTCTTAGAGGCTCTTGCCTTGCCTTTACCACCTAACGTAAGAAGACATACCTTTTAATTTGGTCTGACTTGCTTATACTAATACTATTGCAATGATTTAGCACAGTTACTCACTAAAAAAAAGACAAAATCCAGTTGATGTAATTATTTTTCCTTGCATGCAGACGCCATCTAGTGGTCGAAAGATAGTGCATGGAAAGCTGTTTCTGCAGCTGCAGAACTGACATTTATTCCATGTTTATCCTGCTCTTGTCTCATGTGAAGACCTTATTCCTTGATCAGTACGGAAATATATGCATGGTGCATGGCTTCATAACAACTCAGACCTTGATGCATTGAAACTAGGCCTACCTCAGTTAGATGTACAAATTTATTTCCCAGAAGTTTTGCAGACTTTGTGAAGTCTTTTAAATTATCTGAGGATTCTGAAGGGGGTGTAGTGAGGGGTGCAGAGAATCAGAGCTCCCATGAAAAGTGTTGAGAATTAGTCTTTGTCTTAGGTGAATATTTCTGGATTTCTTTCCGCACCTCTAGAAATCTGTTTTCAAGTCTAACTAAGTTGGGGAGATTATAGATTATCTGCATTGTTTTCTAGTGATTGGAGAAGGACTGGTGGAAAATACGTAAAAAAACCCCTGTGAAGTATGTTTAGGTATATATCAAAACTACAGAAAAGGAAATCTATTGGTTTTGGCTTTCATGTGGAATTTTAATTGGGAGATGCTATCGGAATAGGGCTAGTATTAAATTTTGACACCTTACCTGACCAAATATTGTATTATTTGGTGTTATGTTTCTTTTAGTTACATGTTTCTTCCTTCTACTTATGGCCTGGTATTGTAGGCATGCACTGCTGAAAAGAGATCTGCACAGTTTAGACCTGTGTTGAGGGAATCACTTGATGTTTAGCCAGGTTCCACTGGTTGTCTACAATGACTTGCTCTTGAAAAGTTGTATCTACACCATTTCAAGGCAATTTTGTGGCATTGAAGTGAATCCTCCTGATTGTCCTCATGTACTGCTTTGGATTGCAGCGCTTCTGCTCTTGTATGCTAATTAGGTCTTTGGAGTTAGTTTTATGCAACAGAAGTTTGTTCCTAGTGTATGCCCATGGTGTCAATGACCCAAATATTGAGTCCCACTGAAGTCTGCTACTCTGCTGTCCCACAATCTATCCTTTCTGTTCTTTTTGTCATGCTTTCTGTTGCTCTGATTGGCAGAAGAGAAGAAAGGGACAATGATGGCAAAGTCTCTTTGGCTTCTCAGTTGTTGCAGTATGGTGGTACCTTAGGCTGCAGTGAAATGCTCGTTTCTCAGTCTGTCATGAGAGGGATGAAGTCTTTGGTGGCTGGATAACCCAGCGGCAGTAGGAAGAGGTTGTGCACTTCAGTAGTCCCTGACTACCTGAAGATCAGCAGTTGGGATATAGGCTACAGTTCAAAAAAGGATGCAGAAGCTGCCTTGAAGACCTGGGCAACAAACATTTTGAGGTGTCATAGCATTTGTCTTTACTACAATCACACTGAAGAGATCTCTTCAGAAGCATTCAGCTTCCTGTGCAACTGAGATTCAACCCAGGTGAATTTACTGTTTTCCTGTCCAGCTTGTTTGGGTGGTGGTGGAGGAGGCATGCGAGGCTCCAGATGAAGCTAGCACATGGGGCCTGAGTGTGTGGAGAGACAGTGAGTTGCTAATCTGAACAGGAGGGCTGCTTTAGGTCTTTAAAAGCAGTTTCATAGAAGAGAAATCTACCATGAAACAATTTTGCCTCAAAGATCTTATTTCCTGCCATATGAAGTCTGTCCAAGGAGTTGTGTGGACTGCACACAAGGATAAGGGGCCTATGTTGCCTTCCTCAACTTCCAGAGATAAGAGTGTCTTCCCCTTTCTAAGTGCTGTAGGGGATGAGCTGATGACACTGC
The DNA here is from genome assembly GCA_013400215.1 of Cisticola juncidis. NCBI lineage: Eukaryota > Metazoa > Chordata > Aves > Passeriformes > Cisticolidae > Cisticola > Cisticola juncidis. The sequence continues at coordinate 9,079 of VXBR01009090.1, read as the reverse complement.
ACACAATCCTGTGAGCAGTAGCAGTGACAAATACTAGTTAAGGTGTCGGTTTACTTGGAATGAAAAGCAGTTACCTGCTGACTGTAGTAATGTCTTTTCCCTTCCACTTTCCAACAAGCATGGCAATTCCATGGTAGCTGTTCCTTAGTCAGGCTCTGGAAGCAACAGCATGAAGTTTGTTCTAGAGGAGATGCCTTGTACCACTGTGTGGTCACTTCAGGATTAGAGATTTGGATGTCAGGTACAGAGCTGCTATTTCAGTAGGCAGCTGCAGTCATGGATTGGTTGTGGACTAAGTGCCCTGGGGTGGCAGGAGAAGAACGATGTGTTGTCCTGCTTTCTGACATGATTTTCCAAACATGTAGCGGTCCAGTGGGAGGTAAACAAGCTAGTGTTACAAGATTTTAAGCATTGGTTGCTCAGGGGAGGCCATGCTGGAAGGTGTGCTGTTCATAATTGCAGTCTAAGGTACAAGTGAGAAGGGAATAGAGAAGAATTGCAGTCCAAGGTACAAGGGAGAAGGGAATAGAGAAGGAAAAGCTTGTAGACAGCCCTGGTCACAGCTGCCTACAACTTAGAGCAGGCCTGACAGCAGTTCTTGGACAGCCTGTGTGCCAGACTCACTAAAGCTCAGAAGCAGGAGACTCTGGGAAGGTGATGGGAGCTCCAATAACTTCAGGAGGCATTTGATTGCCCTCCACAGTTCACATATCCTGTTTTTTTGATAGTGAGTCATGAGCCAGCAGGAAGAAACGAGGTCAGCCTGATCCTTCAAGAAGCTTTCACATGCCTCTAGCCATCAGATACTCTCTCCAGTCAGGGGGTGAGCATGAGCTCATATGGTGTGGAAGCACAGCCTGTGGAGGCTTACTGGTCCTTCAGCCTTCCTCAGCACTGGGGTGTGTATTTGCCCCTTATGTTAATGTGCACTGTTACTGTTTGGGCTGTCAGTCCCCAGAAGACCATGTTCAGTCCCTAAGAGAAGTTTGTATTAATCCATTCATACTTATTGTTTCTCTGTCCCTGAAGTTCTAGGCCCCACTGACTTCCTGAGAGCCTTGTGTTTACCCTCATAAGGATTATGGGCCACTTATGGAATACAATTTAGACTTTGCTGAGCTGTTTTGGCTCAGCCCAGGTGTTGTGACCACTGACATTTTTGTTTCCACCTCAAATTACCTGGCTTGCTAACTTGTGGTTTTCTAGGGTACAGACTGAGCCACCTGTGAAACTAGAAGGGTGTGATAACTCCAAAAAGGAGGCTTCTATAAAGGCTGGGCTCAGAAAAACTGGATGCCTTCTGCTGAACTATTGGCTCAAGCATCTGCGTGGGATGAGAGTATAGCATGTACTTGTTTTGCTATAAAATATATTCAGTTCTTCTAGTAGTAGGTGGTAGTCGAGAACAACAAATAGCTTTTGCCCTCAGGGCTCTGTAGTGATGAACTGAGGAAATGAAGAAGCTCTGAAGCTTGTGGCCAGCATGTGAGGGTGGCATTGAGCATACCTTGCTGGGTACCTCTGGTAGTCATGCAAGAGCTTGACTGTCATACTTGTCAGGCATCAATTTATTTCCATACAATGTTGTGTATTCTTTTTGTAGATGACAATAGAGAAATTTTTAATGGGCTAAGTATTTTTCACTCAGATGAACTGCTTTTGCTGCTTTAAAAAAGAAAAACCTAACTAAAATTATTAGTAGAAGCAGGAATTTGAGTTATGAAAACAGCCAGGCGGTGGCATCAGTGCACAGCAAATAACCATTTGCACCTCACTTAAGGAAGACCAGGGCTTGTTTAGGTCTGTTCAAGTGGGCATAGATAGGTGAAGTGCAGCTTTTTATTGTAACTGATCAATAACTAATTGTTTGCAGGCATTTATGTTCAGCTATTTTAAGGGGTTTGGATGTGATAATTTTTGTACCCAGTTACTCAGACTGCATTTGTGTGTCAGTTTGTGCGTGTAGGTTTGTTGCAGGTTTGTTACGGTAATCTCTTCAGTCACTGGTTTTGGTGTACTGGTCTTCAAACTGCACAAGACTTTTGGGGGGAGCTGAAATTCATAATGTTAATGCTTTAACATTAATGAATAATGCCTCATTTATTCCTGTCTTGCTTTTATGTTAGCATAGTCTATAATCCATGAGTATCTGAGCAATGAATCTGCCTCACAACCTTTTAAGGTAGATAAGTATGATGGCAGAAAAAAAATGGAAGGAGTGTTTGACAATAGTGATAGCGAGAATTAGAGCAAAGATGAGAGTTCTTGACTCAGGCCTGCAGCCTGGGTTAGATTCCTATTTAAAGACAGTAATAGTGGTCTGTGTACAGTACTGCCAGCACTGGCCACTATTTCCTAATAAAGGGTTCTGGCTTTTTGCTTGGAACAAACCCAAATATTTAGTTATGCTTCAGTATTTGTTTTATCTGATTTCTTTTTTATTCCTTCACTTATTCAAAAAAATAAAAATAAGCTTCACCCATATCAGACACTGCTTTGTTGTTGTGTTTTTGCTGTCTCACAAATAAAACTCCCAAGCAGTAGCTGAAGCAAACACTGCAGTTGCTCCTTCACAACAGGGTTGCCATATTGGCAGTTGCACTGACCTGCTTTGGTGTTTGTGTGCAAAGTTTAAATTGTTTTAGATTGCTGGCTGCTCGTCTCCCTTTGCTGATTGCTGCCAGGTATCAGCCTTGTTTTTTTGTACTTGGAACTGATGCCTGCAATTCTTAGAATCAGTTCAACAGAGGAAGAAGCATTGTGAGACAAGTAAAAAAAATAATGATCCTTGCTCAGCTTTATTATTAGCACATCCCAGAGGATGACTTAGGCAATGCTGAGCTGATGGTTGGGTATGCTGCAGTGGTCTTGTTTGTGACTTTAAGAGATAACTTCTATGAAAAATGGGGACAAAAGCATCTGTCTGCATTCTTCCCATTGGAACCATTTGTTAGTACCTGTGGAAGATCTCATGTTAACACATTGTCCATGAGGTAGGAGTTGGACTTCTGCAGCTTCACAAGTGCTTCTTGCTATTCCTGTCCACAATTTCAAGTTTGTAATTCTTTAAAACTCAGTTGTGCATTTGTTTAGCATGTGTCCCATTTCTCAAAAACTCAGCATGTATTCTTAAATTTACATAACATGAGCCTGTGATATTAGAAGTCATTGTACATCTGTCCATGTAGGAGATAGCACACACTGCCATGTATAACTTAGAAGTGAAACAAGGGAAGAGCACTGCAATGACACATGTGCCGCTTTGAAAAAGGCATCTGAGCCTACTGCCAACGTTTACTGGGAACCACTCAAAATTCCTCTCTGAAATAATATTTGAAAATCAAATGGCTTTATGTATTTTCCTGTAGGAATAGCAGAAGGGGTGTGCTGCAGTTGATGTTTATCTTGTCTCAGTATGACTACCTTTTTTCTTTTCCAAGAAAATTGTCTGTGTATGATTTCACCTAGCTTTAGTATTTCCATTCTGGGAGTACTAAGCACTGTAGGCCAGTTGGGAAATAAGCTAGCTGTATAGTTTCATACCCAGTTATGCTAGTCTTTATGTATCCTCTTTTTTCAGTCTGAAAATCTGCCTTTATTTCAGTTGCTTCTGCTTCATGTTTATTATTTTGTGGCTTCTGCTGTTGTCCTTTCTTACAGGTAGCTGTTTATGTGTGCATATGTGTATTCAAGTATCCCCCAACTTCTTTGGTTAGGTGGCCAACCTGAACCCCCACAGACACTCAAGCTCATTAAAAGCGAAGCCAAAAGAAGCAGTAAATTGCAGTAAAAGTTAACATACTGTGCTGAGTATGCTAACATATTCTGTGCTGCTTTAGCGAGTGTTTTCCTGGTATCCAGGCTACCTATTTAATGGCTATTCAGCTGGAGGTGGTGATAGTTTATAATACTGCTTTATAAACAATACAACTCAGTGTGAACAACCCCAAGAAACAAATACATCTTTGACATGTGTGATGCTGCTGGCCAAAAGAGTAGACAAAGTGGCCTTTCATTCAAAGTTAGAGATAGGCTTACACTCACTTAAATGTCAACTGCAGTTATTTAGGAAAATTGCATCTAGATGTTTCTTTTACCAGCTAAAAGAATATTTCACTTGAGTTGTGTAATCTGTTACAAAGATAGTGATAGAATTTATAACATGCTTCTTTCACCATTTTCCACAAAGCAAGACTTTATCTGGCAAAATTATGACCTCTTATACTTACAATTAGTACATCCCAAGAATTCAGTGTCCTTCAGCAATAGGAGTGTCCTTCACTTGTATAAGAATTAGAAACAGAAAAAAAACATAACAGTTTTCAGTGGCAGGTGATCTATATATCAAATACTTTTCTTCCTCCTGGCAAGATATTCGGAAGGACTCTGGAGATGCTGCAGGGGAGTGGAGCACTGAACCACAGCTCTAAACACCTGGAATTCAGTCTGTACTCTGGATCTCACGTATTTCTAAACCTCCTCGGCTTGCTCTTCCAAAGAGTTGAACTCTTGAATATGCTGCCCCTTCATGCTTCTATTGCAACAGTTCACACTGTGCTTCTGATGTGAGGTAATGTGAGAGTGACTTTTTTTTAAGAACTCCAAACTGCCACAGATTGGAACAGTAACTGCAGTCATGTACCATCTGTTGTTGTCTCTTTGCCATATGGGCGTGTTCCTGAATGTCCCGTGTCAATATCCCATGTGTAATAGGTAGAGAGGTTTGACTATTTGTTTATAAAGCACCAGTGTATTAATATCTTTTTAATGCAAGTGATTGTCTTGCATTAGAAGGAGATGGCCCTGTATCACACGCTACTTTAATTGAAACCTGTTGTTACAACAGGTATTTTTTGAAGAAAAAAACTTGTAATTTTCCAGGCACATTAAATATTGAGTTCAAATTAGTAAAACTCACAGAGTTACAGAATATAGGTGTACCCACAACTGATGTATTTCAGCAGTTTTTGACTTTCTTGAAATGCTATTTCATTAATTATTGTAGTAAGTTAGCTGGGACTCCATTTTCTTCAGGCAGCAAAAGCCAATTCTTTATTCACATCACTTATTTGATAGTCTTCACAGACCTGATGTGCAATACCTATTGCCTGGTAGTTTTCTTACCACTTCAGTTGTTGGTCAGAAGGTGATTTGTGTTTACAGGCTAAGGTTCAGGTTGTTTACATTTTTCCTTGATGGATTCTCATGGAACAGATCTTATTGTTTACACAGATGCACTTATTATTCAACCCAAGAATAGGTGGTTGTGTTAAGGAACCTTTCATACCAAGATTGTTTTCACATGGGAACTTGCAAATTGCTTACCTACACTTAAAAGAGATGACAAGCTAGCTATTAATTTAATAGAGCAGGCCTGACGTTATGAGGCCTTTCTTTTATAATTCTTCTACGTGTCACAACATCTCTCCCTTTTTTATTAATTTAAAAAATAAATGAAAAAATAAATGTGTTCTGATGTTAAAACAATTTGCATCTTATTAAGGCTATTACTGGTTTATCTATTAAGTACGGGACAAGAAACATAAAAAAACAATTACAATCAACAAAACTTATTAAATCAAATCATGTTACTGACAAAGGGTCTCACAGCATGAGAAAAATAAAACTAATGTCCAATGTCTTTAGGGGAAATTGAGATAAATGAATATTGTTTTAAAGTTCAAATAGTTGGGACTCGGGAGAAAGTCCATTAGCTGGAAATGTTGGTCTTTGACATGACTGAATGTCTTTTTGGGAGCCTGGAACAGGGAATGGCTGAAGAAGGTTAGTAGGAACACTATACCATGGTGATGACAAAAGGCTTTTGTTGACAATTTTCCTCTGTGAGTCTCCAGACACAGCCATGCTCTGGCACCCCTGCTTTTGCACCTGTTCTGATTACGAAGGCAGGGTCGTGGTGAAGTCATTTCCCTTCTCACTGGGCCTCATTTTCTCAGAGGAAATTGATGTCTGATCAAATCAGATGACTACTTTTAACCTGTTGATGATAAAAACACATGCATATCTTCTCTTTAAGTTAATGAATCAATCAGACTTTGCTGTCTACACTCAATTGGGATTTAGATTTAGTGATCTTTTTTCCAAAATTTTAATGTAAACATTGCATTATTCAAAATTATTTGTCTTAATCTTTAATGCACATATTGCATTATTTAATGTTAAGGTGTTAAATTCCCCTTCTTCTTGTATGTTTAAAAATGAGATGCATGTCTTTTGTTATGAATATGAAGGGAACACCAGAACAGAACAATACATGTAGTGAAACCAGAAACTTACAGCAATCAGGAATAATTCAAATACAACAATCAATAAACAAATACAAGGAATATTTCAGATAACAGACATAATTAACAACACATGTGAAATGAGGTAATTAGCGATCTCTGAAATACTGTACCATCATCCCAGAGTCTGCAAACAGCTGATAAACCTCAAATCAGTGAAGAATTGGATAATCATGTCTAGACAATGATTCCCAAGCTCACTTCAGAAACAGGTCCAGCTGTCATGTCAATTGGTCAAATTGCCAAGTCAAAGCACCTTGAATATTGTTTTGGTGCAAAAAACACCTACGTCTGTTTGCAAATTTCTCATCCAGAAATTATGGATGAGAATTTCTAAGGCTGGCCGCTGCCTAAGATCTAACTGGGAGAGAATCCCCTAGACATATTTTAAAACAAAGATCTTAAGACTCTTGGGGTGAAAGACTAATTGAACCATCTCATAGCAGGTCTCCAAAATTCCCTCAGGATAGGGATGCTTTAAACCCAGCAAACTGTTGGAGTGCTTCTGTAACAGGAACTGGGACTGCAGCTCATTACCAAGAGTAAAGGTCATAATACCAGCAGTTCAGAAGAGGCTTTTGACGAAGTTTGGATATTGTTTCTTGGAACCCTGAAAAATACTTTAAAATCATGAGACAGCACTGGGTCAAACCACCGAGCCAGTGCAGAGACTAGCTAGAGAGGTAGCCTGGTCTGAGAGATGCATAAGCAGCTAGAGGACAAAAAGGGATCCTGGAACGGCACGTGTCTTGTAGATAATTACACAAAGAGATGGTAAAGTACGTGAAAAGCCAGCTATAAGACAATAATATCAACTTACAAAGAATGCCTATTATCATATCAGTAAATTCACACTATTTAAGTAATATTGTTGTAGCAGACCTCACATTTGAGATAGAGAGGGGTCAAGCCACAGACTCTTGTCCAATAACGTGGAAAGGTCCCAGTTTATTCTTCTTTAGAATTCAGCCATCCTGATCTTACCCACTCACTGACTTTTGACTCCAACAAACTCCCCCTGCAGGCTTCCTTTTGCACACTGACTGCTGGTTATTTCCTACTGGAATATGACTGCAAGTATTTCCTTGCTGCTTCTGACCATGGGCTTTCACCTAGCTCGGCTTTGCCAACTCTCACTACAGGGCCCAGCTGCAGACCCAGACAGACCTCACAGCAGATCCTCACAGCAGTGTCTTCCTTCAATCCTTTCAGTTCCATTTTCTTCAGGATCTTCCCCTGACTTGCTAACCCATTCTTTTATCATGCTCATAACACAGCTGTAACTTATCAGGGCTGAGGTCGTCTGTAACTTTCTCCTAAAAGTGTATGTCATAACTATCTGAAAATGTTGAGATAATAATATTCCAAACATTCATGTATCTATAACAGTAAAATGAAACAAAAGAAAACACTGAACAACTTACTAGTAAAAGCTATAATAACTCAGACTGAATAACACTCAAACCCAGTATAACCTAATTTTGACAGTGATAAAGCTTAACAAAATTAACTCATAGAAGTGTCCTAAAAGGACTTTATATTGATAAAATGTAGCTCAATTATTACCTCAGTAAAACAAAAGGTACACTTGAGAAAACTCAAAGTTAATAATATTAATACTGAAAACAACTGTGATCTATATAAAACTGGAATAAAACATTGTCTAAAGTTAATGATACCAAAACTTAGCAGACATGAAATTTACAAAATTAACAGAATTTAGCCTTGCTCAACAGAAGGTAACAGAGCGTTATAATATTGGACCTTAAGTAAATGTAACTGCAAATTAGTACCTTTAAAAGTTATAGATACAACAAGATGTAGCTTATTCTACTGTTAGTAACACACACACAAAAAAGTGAACAATCTGTAAGAGAAATAACAGCATGATGGTGTACTCCAGGGATAAAAGTCTCAACAAGCATATTATATTTTTAAGAACTTAGTTATGAGAAAAACCCATGGCAACTGCAAATTTCACGGAAATAGAAATTTAGTAAGACTTTTTAGAGTGCAGGGTTACTGAAAAAATATATATAATACCGTGTAATTTGGCAGACTGCTGAACAGCTGAGTAGCTTCTCGCAATTGTATTTTGTGTCGTTTCTTCTGGCAAATTTGTTAACGTTCTTGTTAAAAATAAATCAGACTACGTTGAAATCTTTGATAGGTAATAAGGCACTGCATTTACTGCTTTCTATCTCTCCAGCAACCGTAAAACTGTAAAAAATTAGAATTCAGTGAGAAAACAAATATAACTTTAAAATCTTATATCAACACGTTTTCAAGGCATACAACCACAGTAGTACTTCATTAAACAGAGGGAGTCAGAAACCGCTCCGCGCTGGAGTGGGGGGGCTGTGCTGCGCGCAGGGAAAAAGGCCGGGGCTGGAGGGAAAGAACTCCGGCCGCTGCCCCTCGCAGCTACTGCGGGGAAAGGGAAGAGCAGAGGCCGCCGTGCTGTGCCCACAGCCGCAGGAGTTCGATCCTTAGCTCGGCACTGCCCGGGCAGCGGGGCCGGTGGGGCCGTGCGGAGCCGGCGCGCCCTTCTCGGGGCTGCCGCATCCCCGCCTGCCTCAAACACCCGCGGGAGAAAAGCGGAGGGGAAAGGAACACAAAACCCCTCTAAAGACCGCACGTAGCATAAGGAGGGAAAACACCGAAAATAAATACAGAAAAAAGTTCAAAAGGCACAAAGCGCTTGTGGCTCCCACATCCCATCCCGGGGACCGCGGCGATCGGCGGGGAAGGGCCGCCGGGGCTGTTGGAAATCC